>VWZW01006982.1:108586-142391 GCA_013397115.1 Edolisoma coerulescens | reverse complement strand
AAAAAAAAAAAAAAAAAGGCACTATAAACATTATCAAGTGAGTTGAACTAGAGCAATATTAAATACAGAAATATTTAAATGGTCACATACTTGTGGATCTGACCCTACAATCACACAGTCAAGTTACTATTATTGCAATTTAAAAAAATCATAAATTTCACTAAAAGCACGCAAATGTGAATGCAGTTACAGGCAATTTACATTATGTTAACTTCCTACAATAGTAGATAAAGATCATCTTAATCTTAATTTTACTTCATTCTACTTTAAATGATGCTTGGCAAAACTATGTAGAAGTTTTAACCAGCAGGTTCTATTTATTTTCATTTTATTTATTCTCTTTCTCTAAATTAAGTAGAACAGTTGATCTTTTATTTCATATCCCCTTCTTCCCCAGTAGTACAATAGGTACAATTTTAAGAGCCTGCACATCCCCCAGGTGAGCTGAGGTGCTGGAAAGGCACAACACTTATACATTGTATAACAGCTAAATAAAATGATTTAAAAAAAAAAAATTAAAATTGGATAATTGTAGTAAAGCCATTTGCTAGAAAATCTGCTATATTTTCTCAACAGTAGTAAGGAGGCCAGCAAATGAGAATGGCAAATTATTTTCACATAAAACATTATGAAGTGGAGTGATATCTAGTAGCACAGGGGTCATAAATCAACAGTAGAATGGGCAAGAGAACATAAAATAACATGAGATTGTGTGGAGGAAGTGCAAGCCATCTTCACTGTCATTCTGCTCAGTTTTTTTCTCTGCTAAGAAAGGCTAGATGACCTGAATTCAGGCTACAGACAGTAAATCAGCAGAATGTTGTAGAGATTTTTATTTTTTAAAATCTTTAGTCTGATGAAAATTTTCCTGCACACACTATTTCTTGGCATTTTTAATATGAGGAGACCAGTGCCATTCCTTTAGGGTTACATGTTCATGTCACTTGAAACATTTTTATTTTAGAAGTTCAGAATGATGGAAATATGCATGAGCATATTTTTTCTTTATTAAAGAATTATGTAAATGCCTATTACTTGTGATCCAAGGAATAAACTTGGAAATAAAATGTTATTTTAAGAACTTAAAGAAAGCAAAAGGCATATCTAAGCAATCAAATGTGATCTTTATTTTTCTGTAAATTGCCTTGAATTTTGATCCTTGACTCAGAATCTTAACTGTTTGAGATTGGCAGTGCTTCACGTGCATAGTCTTCTTGGGAGAAATTTTCTTTCAGCTAGTAGATGAACCATGAAATTGCTGAAATCAAATGGAGTTTCAGGACTGCACATAGAGCACAGGCAGTTTTTCTTTGTTTACAGCAGTGGATAAAACAATGTGCCTGATGAGCTAAGCCAAGGAGAAGCATTTCTGCAGAGATAGGTCGTGAGTTTTTTCTATTGTATTGAATCAGTGAAGCAAATTCTCTGCTGCTATAAATTGTTGCAGATTACGGTTTTGTTAAAGGATTGCTGCTTTCCAGTCTGTGTATCTTCCATTTATGTTCCTGTGCTTACTGTCCTATAATAAATGAGAGCCATGGTTCTCTCAGAATCACGTTTACCACTTGTGTATCTGATTCCCTTGACAAAGTCAATTTTTGACCACTAAGGACTTCAGAATCGGCACTGGACTACACAAGATATATAGCAAAGGAAGAAAATTTATTTTGCATGCATTCCTCTAAAGGGAGTAATTAAAAGGGGTAGGGGGGTTTGAATTTCTTTGGTATGGAATGAAGTATCTGATAGAAAAGGGATTTTTTTTTTAACTGGCAGAAAGATACGGACGGTCTTTCTGAAGAATGAACTGATGTTAAACTATGTCTCTAGTAGGACTAATTGCATCTTGTAAATTATCACCTTCTGAATCCCCATAAACAATAACAATCCACAGGAGGTGTTATAACGCTAATGATAATTGAATAAAAAGAGTATTGAAATTGCAATTATTAGAACTTTTTCTTTCTTAAGATGTTTTATCTGTTGTGGTAATTCAATTTAATTAAATTTTCACAGGTTAGGAGGTATTTTTTTAAACAACTTTGTTAAATGACTCTGGTACTTCAAGCAGTAATGACTATCAAGGTCATCCCTTTTTTTTCCCCATCATATCCTGCAGAATGAGTTTCTTAAAGCCTCTAACCATTTAAAGGAGAGGTAATAGGCAATATACTTAGAGCACATGATAAGGGGATTTTTCTTGGGGGGAATTTGCAGAAGAAAATTGGTGTTTTTTCTCTCTCTTTTTCTTTTTTTTTTTTGGTACGGATCAACTCACTAGAATTCACGTGAAAATCAGACAATATCTTGGTGAGTGTAAAGAGATGTTCTCTGAACAAAAGTAAAATGAGTCTGTTAGATCTAGGATCCTAATACGATTTTTAGAAGACCCAAAAGGAAGCAGTCTCACAAACTAGAGTGCATTCATGTATACATTCATTAAGATGATAAATAATTATCACGGACTTGCATGTACACTTTTTTTTCTTACGCATACTAAGTACTTTCACTAAGTTAAATAAATCTATTTAATTTCATGTGCAAGTCTTTTCAGAGATGGCTTCTGACTGCAAGTGCTGCAGTATAATGTTGGGTGTCCATACAAGAACAAATGTAATGCAGTGAAGAAAAAGAACATGGTTGTTTTGTAGCTGGCTTTCCTTTAAAGGCAAAAACCCCAAACAAACAGGTGTTTGACAGGTGCTCAGAGATTTGGAACATTCAAGGTGGTCCCAGTAGAACAGAATTTGTGGACCAAGCGCAGGTGGGATGATGCACAGTAAATGCAGTCTAATTTTACACTTGCAGAGTTTATTACATGTATCTCATCACATCAGATTTAGCTATAGTACCTCCTCCTTTGACTTGCTGCTTGATACCCAGTTTCCCACAGATCATCCTTCATTGACATCTTTAAGGCCCCCATCATGAACTATCCCACTGCCATGGTGCTGGACTTGAAACAAGCACGGGGAGAGGGTAATGCAGAGCAGGACTTCAGCAGAATCTTTCACACTTGATGCTCCTCAGCATCACATCCTACAAAACCTCTACCATAAGACTACAGTTGCGGTGGCATGGAAAGTTTGTTGATCTTAATTTAATCTTCCTCATTTGTGACAGCACAGACTCTTTCCCGTGGGAATTTTTCTCCCTGTGTTCTATAAACAAAGATAAGGTTTGGATGTTATTGAAACTGTCTCTGGACATGATGGACAGTTCAACCTGGCCTATCGGCCTAGGGGGAGGTTTTGAATTGACCCAATCCAGAGGAACTTTCAAAAGTCTATATAAGTTTTAGAATTAAATAGTAAAATCAAAATTCCGCCTCACCTGACTCAGCCTGGTTCTTGCACGCGGCTAGCGGCTCCACAGCGACACTAATTTATATGTTTTTGTGTTAAGACAAGAAGGAGAAAAATGGTAAATATTAAAAGTCAATCAAGTTTTATACACAATCCAAATTATACCTCAGAATCACATAAAAAGAGGTGTTTGGAAGAATGAATGTGACCTTTTTGGGCAAAAAAATCCAAACCAAATAATTTCTAGCCAAGGATCAAACATTTTAATTCAGAAATATGTGCTTGCACACCAAAAGATCTTCAATGCAGATCATTTATCCACCTTTCCATAGGATGACCTTCCTGGATTTTCATCTCCAATAACCTTTTAGAAATGGTAGACATTTACATCATGAAAAGTTCTATTTTCTACGGGAAAAGGCCCCACATTTTTATGGCAAATTTTCAATTAAGTCTACTGAATCTGCTACAAAATTTATGCTTTGTTCCTGCTAGTTCAGGTAATTGCTTTCTCACTTCTGTTTCTGTTTCACCTATAGAGAAGTCTGTTACAAATAGAGAGGCAGGTAGGATGTGTATGGCATAGGAAAAAATGACATCAAAAGACATCACGAGATTTGAGAAGCTAAGATATCTTCCATTTCACACTGAGCAGGAAGTAAATTTTAAAAGTATTGTGTAAAGGGATTACCTGTATTGGTCTCTGTAGTCCCACAAAAAGTACCAGTGCCTTGTTTAATAAAAATTTTTCTTCTTCTTTTGCTGTATGTTGGGAAAAAAATCCCAACAAATAAACAAACAAACAAAGAAGTAGAACATCATCAGGCAAATTGTAACAGATTACATTACTGAGGCAGGCAAAACTAGGGAAAATGTTAAACACCATCAAAGCCTAACAAAGACAAATATTTTGGTTCACTCTTAAACGTGAAAGTCAGATGCACTGCTGGGTTCTAATAAGTGGCTTTTCTATTTAGCCAGTTGTTTCTTTTCACAACATCCAGCCACCTAGTGACTGACTGTGCCAGGTGGCATTTCTCCAAATATGTGATATTTCCATGTCTCTGTTCACAGCTTTCTGCAGACAGACAGATAAAAGTACACCAGCATATCATTCTACCTGTGGATGAATGAAAATGCATATGACACTGTGACTAATTTAATAGCAGACCAAAAAATGCAGTACAAAGCAGAAGTTTATGAATGATTTTAGGGTAAATGAAATTGTTATTAGAAAGCTAGAGAAAAGCTAAGAGGACATGCTTAATATGTTTGAAAAACGAAACCATGCACATCAGAAGGACAGATTATACCAAATATAATAAACTGATGTACTATAGAAGCTTAAAATAAATACTGTTATTCCCTGATTATCAGTGTTTATAGAAGCCTATAATGAACTTGAAATAGATACTGCATTAGTTAGATGCTTGAAATAAAAAAAGGAACTAGGTGACTGTCAGATTGAGAGAGCTCTCTGGCTTATTTGGAATCACAGAACCCAGAAGTTTGCTGTAGTGTACATTTAGTCCCTACCAGTTTAGTGCTTCAAAGGTAGGTCTCCCCCACGGAACTGCAGAACAGCAAAGAAATCAAGATTTCCTATTTCCTTCTCTGAGCTGAAGACTCCAATTCAGGAACTTGATGTAGGGCACACCTGGCCACTGTGAAACTTCTTCAAAGGGACTTCGTTCTCAGAAGGAAAGAATCTTAGAAGAAAAAAGCTTGGAGGTGGTCTCCTTACCAACTGGGAAGGAATATTTTCACTCCTTTTTTTCCGTAGGTCTTGAAGAGGAGCCACATGTTGGTGATATGAAAATGTTTCTGGAAGGGAACATGAAAGATATTAACTACTTTGTGGACAAGATATCCCAGAAGAGTATATAAGAAAAAGGATTTATAAAAAATTGGGGATTTTTGTGAATTTGGCCAAGAAAAAAGGGGTGAGAAAAATGGTTAACAATAAAAATGATTTTTTTTGCAAACAGTTTTTCATCTGAGTAGTTTTTTTAATACTTAATATTTCTGCTTTCCAAACTGTGAAATCTACATCTTCTCACTGAAGATTTTAATGCAGAAAAAGAGAAAAGTAAGAGAACAAAAGAGCAATGAATTGTTTATATAACCTGTACTTTGTATCTTGGACTTTTGTTTATATTAGAAGAATAGGATTAGACTGTAGCAGAGCATCACTCTGTTCAAGACACAGAAATGTATTCATTAAGAACACCTTACTCTTGATCCTTATAGCATTTTAGACTCCCTCTCCACTGCCCATGGAAGAAACATGGAATTAGCTTTTGTTAGCATTTCCCGATTACTAAAATATAGTTATCTGGTAGTTTTGGGAAAAGTTCATGGGATTGTCAAACCCTGCTGTTTAAAAGCTGTAGAAGTTCGACCATTAGTGGATTTTGAAAAATATGTTTTCCTCTTTATTTCTCTGTTTCCAAGGTTTTGTAGCAGTATTGATCTTCAAGTCAATGCATCATTATGTTCTTCTGTGAAACCACTCATATCCTCTTGCTATATAAGTGCAGCCACTGGGGGAAAAAAAAAAAAACCACAAACCAAAAAGTGTATTTTCAAGGAAATAGTACTTGGATTACAAGCAAAATCAAGAAAAGGGAAAGCAACAAAAGGAATTTCACTTGAATCTATGTTCAATAATATTTGACCTTATCTGGTGGTTAATTGGTCGGTTATTCAAGTGTTTAGAATGGTGGATTACTTACCCTGGTTAGTGGAGCTGTTTTACAGCAACTATGTACCTTTGTATTGATCAGGGCTGTGTGCTTGGCCATGATTACACTGTAATGGATCGTTCAATGGAAAGAATTTACTTGAGCACGTTTAGCTCTTAATAAGTCACCACATGTTCACAGAACAGTGCAATTATTCTCTTCTGTTCCAGAACTGAAAGATGCTGAAGGAATAATATTAGGAGACAGTTTATGAAGCAGTGTTATCAAACTGGAAAGATTAAAGTTGAAGTATAAAGGATTTGTGAGCTGTGAAGAGCTGTCAATACTTTTGACTAGTTTTGATTTTAACTTTAAATTTATTCAGTTATTGCTATATGGAAGTATATATGTGTAGAAAGACATGCTTATCCATGCACATGTGCCTACACAGGGTTGAATGTGTCCTGTAAGTAGGATTATGATTAAGCAATTTCATAAACACATTCTTTTGTGCTTTAGGTGGTCTTCAGTAAAGAAGGATTTTTTTTCCTTTCTTATTCTAATTCTTATACTAGTTTTAATTTTATCCTTGTTAAAATTTCACTTCAGTTAAATGTGGATGATGGCCAACTATTGAGAGCAGACATTCATTGCTTAAAGATACTTTGCTCAAAAGGACTAAGATACTTATTACCTGTAGTTCTGTTCATTTTTTTTACTACATTAAATTTAAGCATATTTCTTCCATTTCTATGAAATGTAATAATTTAAATTAAAATCTCTTTAGACTTCTTTTAGGTCAGAGTTCCATTCAGGCATGGGTTTTTAATTATTGTCATTAACAGGAATTCCTCTACTTAGTAAACCTCCAGCTTCTTGTAGATTTCTGTAACGTCACAGCCAAACACAGAAATCCTAAAAAGAACTCATTATCTAAATTGTATGTCCCTGTGTAATTATGCAAGTCATTCAGCAAAACATTTCTGTTATCATTAAACAGCCAGTTGGCTCCTGTATGTTGATATGCAACCACAATGACTTCAGCTGAGGAGATATTTAGTGTTGCAGTGCATAAAATAAACACAGAACTGTTGACATGACATATTTAGGGCAAAAGAAGCATACATACAGTAGTTAGGAAAAAAAAGAAAAAAGGCATCCTGAGTATTTCTGGTTTGGAGACACCGTACAATTTGTTCATATAAATCCTTTGCAGAGTTTCTTTTTCAGTTATGAATTCAGAGCATACCCTACAGCACTTTCTCATGCAGCAGCAACTAATTGAGTGAATTCTCTCTATTATTTATGGACTTTACATTAGCTTAAAATTCCTCATATTTCACAAACAGTTTCTTTAGGATGGAGGAGCATAACCTTGATCTAGATTCTCCAGTTAGATTCAGTTAAATTCATGTAACCTTATTGCTTCTCAGCCTGTGTCCCAGCACTGGTTTTATCTGAAGAAATTGTTCTTCTTGAGATGAAAGAGCATGATGCATCTTTTAATAGAATTATTTTTCACTGGAAACGTGTCAGGACAGCAATTGCAGCAAAGAACTTACAGAATGCAGTGTGGAATGCAAAGCATCTGAGACAAGGGCAGAGAAAGCTTTAAAGATAGCTGGTTATTCAAGACTGTTTTGTAGATTGTAGGTTCATACCCTAATCAGTGTTCATAGCGTGATTGAGTAGCTTTATCTGGAAAACTGTTGTCTTAAGTAAAAATAATTATTTACAAAAAAGTCTGGTTAAATGTGTATGTGCATGTAAAGGAAGTAAATAAGACATTTATATGTGGATTTTTTTTCCCATCAGAAAGGCAGTGTGTTTAACAGTGAAATCTGGGTATTTGACAAGTAAAACACCTTATTTTCTTAACGTAAATAGTAAGTATAGAAAATTTTTTGTCCTCAAGTGTCATTTTCTTTATCAGATGTACGTTTTTTGGTTTGGAGGACATTTTTCATCTGGGTGACCTTTCAAACAATCATCTGTATGCAGACAAGTGTAATGAATCTTCTTCTGTTTTCTCTTTTCAGTTCCACGAGGTATTTGTGACAGGGTAGTTCATTATGGTTTTTTCTTCTGGAAGTTGACTCAAACTTTTTTTCAAGTGAAAGGCATTTTTTCCCCTCTTTTAAAAAGAAGATAAAAATAAAATCAAGCATTTCTGAAAAAGTCTTGACAGAACAGTGAAATGCAAGCAGTAATTCCAAGGACAGGATAAAATGTGACCCAGACCAGGATATTATTTGTGGCAGTAACAATTAATGTAGGAAATACATTTACATGGATTTTCAAAAGCAGACTGGAATCTCTGAAGGGTAAAAAAAAAGCCACAGTAGTTTTTCCCCTTTCTCCAAGTTTATTTTTATAAACTGAACATGTTTATTGGTTTGCTCACGTGCGTTAACTTCAGACAACCAAAATTCCATTTCTATTTTTATTAGCAGAAAATCACACAAATTACAAAAAAGTCTTTGATGTACTTTTATTGGTTTTGCTACAGAGTCTGCCTATACCGTAAATATGCCTGGAACTGTGTCAAGGCGATGAGACCAGCTGGGTACCCTATATCTATGTGCAGCCTCAGGAGCAGCATGGCTGCACCCTGACTGCCTGATGGGAACAACCCCTGCCCCATGCTCTAATCCCCACACTGTGACAGGGAGAGGTTCTTCCAGGAGACAGCTATTCCAGGCCCAGTCTCACTTTGGCATTGGTATTTTTTTCATTTAATGACTGTGAGACGCTGAAATAATTGAGATGTTATCCTTAGCAGTTTAGCCTTCTAGGTTCTCTGTCTGGTTTGCCTAAAATAAAAGTGAAAAAAAAATAATCCCAACTCTAAAATAATCACTGTTAGAGAGACGTGTATATGTCTAGGCATGAGATAACACCTCTTTCCAATCACACCTATTTCTCTCATATAAAAAATGTCATCAAGTGATTCATAAAGGCTAATTAATGGAAGTTTTTCCATAAAAAAGTGCATAGATGTCAGTGATGTAGAAAGCAAGCTACTGCTAGGGACTATTCCTCCACTAATCAACATTGTGAATAAAACAACAAAAAAGCAAAGCTGTGCTTTCTTTACAACTGGAATGTAAATTCAAAGGTGAAATATAGCAGAGGAAATTATATAGGAAAAATTTAGCAGGAAAATGTCTGAAAAACTGAATATATTCCAGTGATTAGTTTTAAAAATTGGTCTGAAATATTTTCATTAGCAAACATTTAATTTGCTATATTTATTACTGTAGTTTGCAGTTAAAAATACCATGGCATTAAGCAGGAAGAATGTTGGTAAAATATGTTAACTGGCAATTAAAGGTAAGAATTCTGATATTATTTACTCCACTAAACTTGAAATAATGTTAGCCCTTACCAATTTAAGTTCAATATCAGCTTTTGACTGGAAATAGGCAGTAACTCAGATAAGAATCTCAGAATATTCTTTCTAAATCAGTTTTTCATGGATGCTTCAAGGGGGATAAGCAAAGAAGGGGCCAGCTGCAGCTTCCTTCAAATAGCAGAGAATAGGGAAAGTGCCATTCTCGTTCTTTGTTCATTATTTAACCCCTATGATTTCTCCCTTGCTTCTTCAAAAGATCTGTATTGTCAGTTACTTTGAAAAGTATGAGTATTTCAAATCTTTTGATTATAGATTGCCAGGAGTGTAGCCTTCCTTTTGTCTATTTTAAATATCTAAATTTGCCTTAGAGAATCTAAAGAAGCACCTCACAGGTCTTTTTGATTAGCATTTTTAGTGTTTGAAAGTGTTGAATTTTTTCTCTTCTTTGAACACCAAAAGCTCATATGGATAAAAGAGGACTTCTGTACACTTAGGGACAGTGGAAATTCTCCAAGGAAATCCTGTGGTTCAATGAAAAATTCCATCAATACGAGAGCTGTATAAACCTGACCCTCATGACTACACTACCAGTAATTCAAATAAAATCATATATAAACTGGCATTGGGTCATAGCACAACATACAGTGGTTATTGCTGTGCAGTGATGAATGGGCATATAATGATGTCAAAAACTGATATTGATTCATGAGGGTTCTTCTACTTTCAAAATAAGCAACCTTCACCTTGCCTTCAAAATCTTGCTGGGGGAGGGAACCGTTCCTCTTTCTTGGCCTAGATAGATATTTCAAAAGCTTATTCCCTGATACTTGTTATATTCACAAACTATTTGTGCTAGCTGTTTGCATGATTTGCAGCAGAAGGGATTTACCCTACATGAGAAATCATTGTCTGGAATAAATAGTACAGAGGTGGTATGCACAGCATAGAAGACAACCCGAGGTGAACGGCGGCCAAGAGGGTGTGATGGGAGTTAAGTTATGTATGTTTTACTTATAACTGTTTTACATCCCTTTGTGATGTATAGGTGGTATGATGCACACTGTGAATCCTAAACATTTGTATTTCTGTTTCAGCTTTGAGGAGGGAGAAATACTGTTCTCTGTATTAATTGGATAACTTTGGCTCAAGCTTTTAAGTGTGACAAATGGAGATGTGCCAAACTGCCTGAAAGTAATTCGGGTTGTCAGTGAACCATAGTGGCTGCCAGTTTGCAGACAATTTCTAGTCTTCTTGGGTCTGTCACATCTCTTTCACACTACCTATTTACCATCTGAATAGAAAGCCAGCACTCTGAGACATAAATAAATGTATTTTCCTTAATATGACAGTGTTTCTTTGAGGGACTTGTATTACACTGAGCCACACATCATGAACCAACCTGAACTCCTGCAATGACACAAATTTCAGACAGGTCTCCTCAAGCAAGCAACAATTAAAGTGCTGTGGGAAGCCAAAGAACGTAATTAATGATGAGGCGACTTTGTGGCTGCCATGTAATTTTCTTATGTTGGGATGATGTTTGTGTTAGGTTAGCTCATTCTCCCCAGGACACCTGAAAGGATATTTGTGATAGAACAAACAAACTACCCCTGCGGATGTGACAGCAGAAGGCTTTGTTGCTTTATGAGTCTGATCCAAATATGCCTTATGTTCCTTAGTTTACAGGAAATCCAGGGTAAACCTTTTATTTACAGATAGGGAACACTTGCCAGAGCAGAATAAAAGAGCAGCTGATTAGCAGCATGCAGCCTTCATCTTGTAGGGTCTAGCTGCCTGGACCTTTTTAACGTTTGGAAGATTAGCCTTGGTGAGAGAAATGTTGTGTGGAAATGCCTTTGATAGCTCGGTGCTTTAGTCTATCACACTTTAGAAAGGGGAACGCTCAGGGTTTGAAAAAGTCTCCAGGTTAGAACAGAGGATGTTCATGGCTGGGGAAAAAAATTACCTCGTTCTAGTTCCGTATTGCTGCCCTTTGAAGGAAAATGAGAGGGAAGCTTGCTCTGCAACTTTAATTGATAAAATCTGTTTTCTGGAACATTACTAAGTCTAAACATATATCATCTATGAAAAATAAGGTGGACAAAGGATTGTATTCCTAAATAGGCTTGGAATACCTAGGCAACTGCTAAGAAAACAAAAATAAGGAACAGTGCCCTGCTAGTTCGACCCTTAAATTATGCAGCTGTTCATTACCAGAATTATATATCTCATGCTGCCCTTTGGAAAGAAGGCATGGTGCACAGAGCTGGAACAATTACTGAATTATAGTACAATAAGAAAGGCCTCCTAAAGTGTCACATGCATGTAGAGGAAGATAAGAAAGGCCAGCTTAAATTGTTGGCATTTTAAAGGAGGCAATCAAGAAACCCTTTGAATTTTTTGGTGTTCTTTCCCTGCAGTTCATCTACATTTTTATGCAAGTCTGACAAAGCATCCCATTCATGTGTCAGCACTCTCGTCGCTGGATGCATTAGTGTTTATTACAGGCTGAATTTGCAGATGCTACCATTTGAAAACAGCAATAGAGCCAGTTGTGTGGCCTTAATATTTATATAATTAATAATGATTTCATGCTTCCCTCCCCAGTGCTTCTGAAATAAAAACGGCTACATAAGCATGGTCAAGCATAACAGGGCTCAATACAATCTTGTAAGCCTAAATTGTTTTGCCATAACAGGCTTTGAATTTTACTCTGAAATAAAATGTGTTGTGTTAATCAGCTTATTGTTAATGAATGATTTGGGTGACACATTTGGCATATTTTTGCACATTTAGCTATGAGATTATTTTTTTTTATATTGCTCACACATAAAATGTATACTCTGAAGAGCAGGCTGGAGTGTCTTGAATCTTTTGTATTTGAAAATAATAATGTGCATTTTTCATCTCCCAAAAGTTTGTCTGTGACTATGGTCTGGAAATTAGCCTAATTAAACTTTTTTTTTTTTTTTTTGGTCATTCCTTGAAGTTATATTTCTAGATAGTGTTTCTCTTCATGCATTTGGATTGTACTGAGAATACCCATAATCCCACCCAGACTTTCGATGAAGCAAAGGTCATACAATATTTCTAGCTGATATATTAGTTATCCAGAAATAGAGCCTGCTGATAAAAATAAGAATTACAGTCTCCTAGTATATTTAATGCAATAGTGTTTTGTGCTACTGCATCTTAAGTGCTTCCTCATGTTGACAAAGGTAAAATCATACGGAAAGGTATTTAATAATCTATCAGGCTCTCTATTTTATTTATTTCATTGAGAGTAGATGATTTCAGTTATTCCTAAATTTTGAAATGAAATAAACAAGTAATAGATGTTGGTAGACTGGGAGAGCATTTAAAGATGTATGGGGTTTTTGTTCATCTGTTGTTTTTTTATTCTATTGATTTGTCCAGAGTTTTGAAGGTGATTGAGTCAGTAAATTATTTGTCAATTGGGATCAAATTCTAAGTAAATATTCTGTAAAAACTGGAAATGGAATTATTAAGAACAAGCAAAGAAAACCCTTTTAATTACAAAGACCAAAAAAAAGGAATGACTTGCCTCTTAGAGGATCCAACTAACAGAGTTTATATGTCTGGGGTTTTGAAATGATGAGAGAATAGAGAGAGAGCTCCGATAGACTTACTGTGTGGCTATGCCTAAGAAATAGGATCACCATTATCAGAGCTTAAAGACACTTTTCTTGCTTTTATCTCAGATGCTCTTTAACTGTGTTCACAGCGTAGCTTTTCCAGAACTTCTAAGGATTGTGTGTGAGGGTTCTTGTGCCTTTTATCTTATAGTCCGTTTACTTTGCTCTGCTGTAAGCTAGTCACTAAAAGCTTGTATCACTTCTAATTTCAATAATATCTCTACTGTGTAGATGGGGAAGAAGTCACTTTTCCCCTTGCTGCTTTCTCAGTGACCCAAGAATAGGATGCTTGAGAGGGGAAATAATTAACAAAGTCATCAATTCTTTTCACTGTCTCCTAGCACAAGTACCTCGAGTAGTAAAGTACTTACACTACAAGGGAAGTTGTAACTGTTTTATGCAGTGACAGTTCAGAAGTCTTTCAGAGACAAAAAACTTTTAGTCTTCAAGACATCTGTTCATCTTTTACACTTTAGTTTCCAAAACTTAAGCAGATCTTAATCAGAAGCAATATGCCATGTGAAGCATAAAACCATGCGGAAATCCACCATCAAGAGAGTAATTGTAGTTCCCTCTTTGCCCAAACCAGTCTGTGGTAGAGAAGACTCCGAAGGGAGATTATGTGCAGGGTTCTGATCTCAGGGCCACATGCTTATGGTGCAAATTACCAGGTGGGCACCACTGTGCCTGCATAGATCCTCTTCTGACAGGTGTTGGGCTGCAAGTGGATTTCCTGTTTATTATTTGCTCATATTATTTGTTTGTGGTCAATAGATGAGGTCAGAAGGGGAACTTCAGGAGAAGAAAGTGGATTTTACAATTGTTCTGTGTATGAGAGAGTTTCCAAGAGGAAGCATGAAATGAAAGTTTATGGGGTTAATGGAGTAGAACAGAAGATCCTTAGCCCCATGTAAAGCTACAAATAGCATAGGCATTATTTTAAAACTAGAAATTGCATGTTATTAGGATCTTGACAATTCAGATTCGAATGATCTTTGCAGTTGTAAATGAAAGTCATTACCAGGACATTCTCTTAGATTGCTCACTGAAAATTAAACTGTGAGAGCTTGCCATTGCACTGTTTCAGCAATATGTTTGCTCTCGTGGAAGTTTTGGTTTTAGATATGAGAACTGCCAAACTGAAGTAAAGTAGTACCTTTCAATTGGTAATGTTACTAGCTTTTAAGATTAGGAGCTCTGGTTTTGATCTTTCAGGATATGGTTTGAACAACGTGGTTTGAGTTGTTTAGAGTTGCAATTGATTATAATAAATAAAATGCTGTGCAAATCCTTTAGAGAAAGAAAATTTTTCAATTACAATACAGCAGGGCAGGAAGACATAATTTTTTATTTCTTGTCCTGGCGTTAGTCTGGTTAGCAATAATGTTTGTTGCAAATTTATATTTACAAGTAAACTGACCTAATTTCATTGTTTTATACATGGCTGATATTGAATAGTATTGGCTTATTCTTATGTCGCTCTTACAGGGACAGATTCTGGGGGTGATACCCTCTGACTAGTGCTGCTGTAACAGCTGATATAGCTGGGGATTTGGTTTATGATGTCTGTGAGCAGTTATGCCTTGGTAGGAAATAAAAAGAGAAAAGGATTTACATTTGTTTTGTGATTCTTTGTTCCTATGGAAATTGAAGACACCTTTTTTCTATGAGATGAATTTCAACTTTTCATATCTCTTGAGAATGAATCTCAGGCACTATGGGAGAACAAAAGAGAGCATTTCTAAGTAGGAAGAGTGCTTTCAGCCCAGATACAGAAAACATGACACCCCCCCACAGGTCTGGCTTGCTAGAGGGGTTACTAGTCTGTCATCTCTAGCACAGTTATCTCAGTACTTCTTTTGAGTGACATAAGAAGACTCAAATTCGTGCCTGTGAGCTGCAGATAGCTTTTCCTGAGATCAAACAGAGAAAAGAATGTCTATTTTGGCTTTAAACATTGGATTGTAAATATACGGTTGTTTTTCTTATTATTGACAAGTAGTTCTTTGTATCTCTTTCTCTGCACCCTCCAAATTCTATCATCAGCCATTAGCTCTAAACAACCTAACAGGAGTTGTTTTTTGAGGATTTTTTATTTGAAGCAACTTTGAATGCTTGCCTTCTCTTTATGGCTGCTGCTGCTGCTGTTAAAATATTCATACACTTGATTTTAAATAAATAAGGCCTCTATGTTTCTCTAAATCAATGTGGTTAAAAAAAACTTTCTCCCAGGGAATTCTGGATGAATGCAAATTTATCCTTACAATAAAAAGACACTTTCCTGCTGGAGATTTGTAAGCTCTTGCTGAAATGTAAGGATAATTCTGACAGCAATCCTAGGGTAAATTAGGAATAATTTAGCTGAAGTCAACTGGTATTGGTGTAAACAAGATTACAGTCAGCCTTTGCATATATGAGACACACATGTGCCTTAGCATAAGTCTCATTGTTACTCTAGAAATGGGTTGGAATAAATGCTTCAGTAAATATTTGAATGCTGGCAAACATTCCCCTGGTACCTGTCTTAAAATAGGACATAGAGATTTTAAAAGGATGTATCATATGTCAGTGGGCAATAAATAGTAAGTATTCTTTTGAATGCCACAATTGACGCAGCAATTATTTATCTAAGTCATGAGAAAAATGGAGCTGCTTGTGACAAAAGAGAAAAACATATCCAGTGTGAATTCTTTTATTCAGGAGGGAGGGATACCACCTTGTTCAAAAACATCATTCTTACTGTTATGATTACCAGGATGCTTTACAGGAGTCCCATCTTTCAATGGTGCTTTGCTTCAGGGAGGTATCAAATGCGTCTCTCTGAAAATAAATTAGTTTGTAAGTTTTACTCTTTGTTCTTCTTGGTTTCCTCATTTAACAGTCCAGAATAGGCCTAAGTACTTGCAGGGCATCTATTGCCATGGTACTAGAGAGCTATGTAATCCACAACCTGCTGTGTTGCCCTGTAAGGCGTGGAAATTCTATTATCTTCATTTTATAGGTGAGCATAAAGACACAGAAGAACTAAATGACACAGCTAAGGTCACACACAATGTCATGGATTTAGGAGACATCTGTCTTACGTTGCTTCAGCTGTAGAAGCTGAGGATGCCATGTATACACCTGATCTCGGCACTCTGGGTAATTTAGTAGTCAGCAGGGAGAAGTAGAGACCTTCAGGGCACAATTCATCTCATCGTAAAGTAAACCTAGAGGAGTTCAGATGAATCACGTTGTGAAAGAGCCTGTTTAAAGAATTTAGTTGATTAGCTGAAGGGTATTCTTCAATTAGAAATGCTAGCATTTCATCAGATCATTCCTTCTTCTAGTACCTTCTTTTACTAGATGAGATTTTTCAGAAGCATTCATACTGAAAAATCCCACCTTCTTGCTAAGAATTCTTATCCTTAATGCTGCAAATTCTCTTTGTAAGGGATTATAAATCCTTTTATCTATCTTGTATTAGAAACAGTACATTGTGACTATAGTGTCTTAATACTGTATTGCTGCACAAGCTTCTATTGCACATCAGCTGCTTTGACTGTAGTCAGACATTAAGCAATTAAATACAAGACTATAAACATCCACTAATATGCACATAAAAGTCTGCTGGTTTTATTATGGAATTTTGGCTAATATAAGAATCTAAATGTTGGGATCGAGTCCAGTATTCTCTTATCCTAGACACTGTGTCATCAGATTTATTCTCATGACAACACTGCCTCTTAACTGACAAAATCATTTGATGTCTCTATTTGTTTTTCAATGGTTTTCACCTTTTTCTCTGTCTGGTTTTATTCTTCTAAATGAAAACGGCTAAAATCTCCTGGTCTTCTCAAACAAGAAAGACTCGTATCTTTTTTTTTTTCTTTAATTCTTCTGATAACTTGATCTTCACTGAAAGTACTTTCCATTTTTATGTAAGAAGCACATTGCATCAGCCCTTTGCCTATATGACCTTTGTCTATATCAAGGTCATTACTAAAAATATTATTCAGGATTAGTTCTCGTATTGAATTATGTGGGACCTCTCTCCAGCTCCATCTCTTCACTCATTGAATCAACCTACAGGTTCTATTAGCCTATATTCTTGCTAAACTAAAATAATTTACTATGCGGAACTTCATCACATGCTTTACTGAAGTCCAGAGAGATGAGATTTACTCAATTTCCTTTGCTTCTAGAATTGAAGTAATTTACCATGGTAATCTCACATTATCTACCATTCTTAAAATATATGTGTCAGACCTTCCCATTTATCAGTTGTCACGGTGTTATACTTTCCTTTTTAGTTCTGTTTTATTCCTTCAGATCAATTCTTATAGATTTGAGGGAACTTGTGCCTGCTTTTCTCCCGTCCAAGTCCGGGTATACATTTATCACACCCCAGTCAGGAAGCACTCATCTTGTACTTCATTTATTTATAAAATGGGTTGGTGTTGAATGTGGATTTTCTCTGTGATTAATTTTGCCCATTTTTCTGTAGTAAATGCCTCCCCAGTAAAAGGGAGGTTCCAGACAAAAGTACACAAAGCATGGACAAGGAACCTTAGGTGATATGCACCAGAGTTAGCATGAGTTCAAGCAACTGCTTCTGGTTGGTGCTGTGACTCTTGCAGCCCATGCTCAGGTGGGCATTTGTGCAAACAAGTGTGGCAGTCTTACTTAATCAGCCTTGTCAACAAGGAGATTTTTCCAACTCCATCTTTCAGCTGTAAAATAGTAGGACTCAGAAGGTTTACTTAGAAAACTAAGTAAAGAGACACAGAGAATACATTCTCAATGAGTAACCTTTAGAACAAAGAATGTTTTTAATGTTACTGCCTTCTAGGAAAGGGATGTGCAAGACAGCACTGGACAATTTACCAAGAATGTTTATGTCATTCCCATGTTCTTTGACAACACAGGTATAGGAACTGACAGAGCATTAAGCTCCTTTGAAAGTCAGACTACTGAGAAGTTGCAAAGTGATTACCTGAGAGTGTGAAATAGATTAATTAACAAAGAAAAAAAATGCAGTACTTAATAAAAAGTTCCATATTCAAGGTGTCTGCCAGGTGTTTTCTGCTTTCAGTGCTACTTTTCTCCCCACAGCAGGGAACAAAATTTTCCATTATAATCAGGAATAGTGCTAACACTTAATGCCTGAATGGGGGACCAAACACAAATTATGATGTAATCAATCTTTTCAAACTTCTCGTGAAGAGTTTGTCTTCTCACCTTGCACTCAAAAAGGCTATTAGCATTATTGGAAGTTTCAGTTGGTTTTTTTTCAGTTTTGTTGGCCTGGCCCACTGTCCTACAGCTACAGCTTTGGTCACTTAATACTTCAAAATCCATACTGCTATGGTGAGAGGTATCTGCAATACTGTGAAATTGAAATTAAGAAATGAAATTCTGTTCTACTTTTTGTGTCACAATGCAGAAAAAAAAAAAACAAAACTTTTTCTCTTGAAAAATTCTCCTGAAACTCCTCAGCATGTGCTTTGAGACTGGTCTGAAAGCCTTGGTAGAACAGGGGCTCCGTCCAGATGAAATCCACTCACAAGTGTCAGAGCTCAAAAAGATTAATTTTGCAAGTAAAAAGTCAATTGTTTGATACAGCAATTAGTTTTGAAGAAATAATTAACTGTGTAAGGAAAGGTTTCCTGATCTGTGCACACACATTAAAAGATCAAAGTGATGAAGTGTTATGGCAAAGTCAAGGGTAAGACATAGCTCCAGATTCAGATGCTAAATCTAGCTATCTGCAAAGAAGGCGTGTACATAATAGGTGCAATAACTTCTTGTTTTGTTTAAGGGAGATTTAGTCAAAGCAGTATAATCTAAAGAGCTGTTCAGATTCATTTCTGAACATTAGGTTTGGCGATTTACTATATTTTATTGACTAGACCAACTGACAAGACTGTCAGGATGTCTGCTAATCAAAGGGAGAAATTAAAAAATACCTATATCTGTGGTTCACATGTAGGTATATACATTTTAGACATCTAAAATTTGATTTCAGTCCTTTATTTTTCTTCTGCGTAGCACTACACCACCTTGATCCTTTAAGCAGCAAATATACACAAAATTTTCTCATAATCAGTTCAGATCACAGGATCATCAAGGTTGGAAGGAACTTTCAAGATCATCTAGTCCAGCCATCAACCTGGCACCACCATAATCTCTGCTAAACCATATCCCCAAGTGTCACATCCCGATGCCTCTTGAACATGTCCATACGAGTATCTCTAGAGCTGAACCCTAGGATGGAATGAATCCTACCTCACTTAGCATTCTGTGTTTAATAAGTTTTATACCAAAATGGATTACAAAAAGATGCCACATCACTCATTTTAAGTGAAATCTTTTAACAAAAGTCAGTGATATAAATTTATAGGAGAAGGATTTGTCATCCAGGCAGCTGAGAAGATAGTGAAAGGAATATTTTTTTGGAGAAAAATACAGGAATACTGATGAGAAGTGAGTTGAAAACATGTCAAAAAAGAGAGTAAGCAGAACCATATAAGGACAGCTTGGAAAAAGTAGAGTCCTGAGCTGGAGAACCTGTGAAGGAAGAATTGGTATTGTGTGTAGGGAAGCTAAATGCTAAAGGAATTATTTGCACATCACAAGGGAATTGTTGTTTCCTTTAGTGCACACCTTCCTAAATCAGGCTTACCTGTAAAATTAATTTTGTGTTCTATAGTGACAAAAGACCAAGTTTTACACCCAATGAAGACAACAGCAAAACTCCAACCTGTTTCAGAGGGGAGGAGGTATGTAACCACTGAATGTGTGGAGAAACAGCTGCCTGTCTCTGTTGTCCCACCAAATAAATTGGCCTGAAATACATCCTTTTGTCTATCAGTAAAGTATTCTGGTATCTCAGGTCATCATGATTCTAAGCGTTTGGCATTGCTGTTAAATAACTTGCTCTGAATAACTCTGAAGTCGCCATAAAATAACGCACTTGATACAAGGGTAATAATCACCTTAAAATTAACTGCTAATTCCCTCATGACTACAGTTTTCTAATAGTTTCTCTTCTAAAGCTAAATTGTTGGCACAAAGCCATGCATTACTTGCTGGTGTTTGCATGGAAAGACAGGGTGTCCTAACCAAGTGTCAGTGATCCATTTCAGAGTTCTTGGTCTGAAATCAGCCATTGAACCTAAGTACAGGACAAAGTCATTAACAGAACAATAATTCTTAGATGTTTTGACAAGACATTCTATAAACGGTAATTAACATCTGCACCACCACTCCTGTCAGGGAGATGAATGGAAATGTTGAGTGAGCTAAATCCAGGGACTGCTTTTCCTATTTTGGTAAATCACCTTTTTTGTTTACTTCTTTTTTTATAATACAAGAAGAAAAATATATTATTTCTCTCAGATTGTTAATCTGCTTCCTAAATTTTCATTTCTGCAAGTTCAGTAAAAACAAACCTGTTCATACTGCCCGTTAGTTTCAGAAGTTTGAAACTCATAGGCCTATATCATATATCCTTAAATATGAGTCCAAGATTATATCATGCATGTATTTTTTATTATTTTTTTTCTTTATTTATTGTTAACCTGTGTAAAATAAAACCAGTTCACCTTTACATCACAAACTGGAACCAAGACAAAAAGAGATGCAGTGTACTGCTGAGTATTCACAACTCTCATGTTATAGAAATTGTCGGATTCTTATGTGACTGGACAAGAAATATATGTTTCTAGCCACATTTTATAACAATGACATGAATTCTGTGGAGCTAAGCAAGCCTTCAGGTTTGTCTTTGGGTATTATAAAACCCCAATGGTTTGAGGAAATCAAAGCAACAGTTTTTCTTGGCATGTTCCTTCCCAAAACTTGCTTTACATGAACCACACTTCCCATGATATTTTTACTACTTGTGAAAACAGACTGTACAGACATAAATGAGAATGTAAAGAGCTTGCTGCATGTGTGTTAATGATCTGTGCTCATAGTTACAATTCTCCTTTGAGCATCTTGCTTAATCCATTTTAATCTATTAAAAAACCAAAAATATCTGATAATATTTTCTTGCTTAAAAAAGTCCAGGCACCTGGAGATGACATCCAGGATATTCCTTTAAGTGTGTTAGTTTAGACTTACTCTATGCGCACTTTGGGCACTAATTTCAGACAATCCTTTTACTTTATACTTAGATTTAGATGCAACTTAGAGTGCCCTACTGTATTATTATGTACTGTATGTACTATTCTTGTATGAATAAATACAATACAGTAGAAAAAAAAAAGGTGTAAGATGTTTGGAAGACTTGATTTGCTGAGATTTTTCATTAAATAGGAAGAAGACAAAATAAAGCTATCAAAAACTAGGTTTCCTCCATGAAATGTGGATTCATTATTTGTGTGAAGTATTATTTGATTTCCTCTTTAGAACCACAAAGACAATTTTTCCTGCAGTCTTCCAAATGATATTTGGAAGCTTGGAAGTATAGTCCTTGCTAAGTACCAGAATAGGATGGTGTGAGGAACTAAAACTATTTGGTGCATACAGATGTTTCTTCCGTATTAATTTTCAGTACATTGAATGTAATGACTAAATGCAGCACAGATTAATTTTTGAGCATGGTCTAATAAAATGTAAGTGTTTTGACTCAGGAACATTTGTTTAATGGGAGTTTTACTGTAAACTATATAAGCTCATTAAGAGACTTATGGATATCTCTTCTGAAAAATTATGTAAACGAACACAGCTTTTAAAGAAAAAGAAGGAATTGTACCATGGGTGTAGCTCAGACATAATAGAAGAAAGCACTTTCTAGTACTCTCTGTGTAATATGCCCGCAGTTCTGACAACTGAACTGGCACTGATCTGAATTTTACGAAATTAGCTAAATGAGATGCTGTTATACAGGCAGAATTAGGAAATGACTCTTTTGTCTCTGGATTAGTTTAATGACATCTCTGACATCTGTGTCCTGTGATACTTATCAAGGATACATTTTCGTGTAGAATAGAAGACAAAACCAACAATATAATCAAGCTTACTAGGCACCAAATTTAAGCACTTTTTTCTGTCACATACTTCAATTATTCAGAGTCATGCAGCTTAAGTTAGGAGAACAAGTACCCAGATTTAGGTCCAAATTCTGCTAAGTGAAATGTACTCCAAAAGGTCTTTTCAAGTCAGTTAAATTACTTATTTACATAATAGTATGAATAAGGCATCTGCCACAAATTTGCAACAAATTCAGTTTAACCTAAATCTGATTTTGGTCTGATTTGTACTGAAGGAAAATAGAAAAACACAAAAGTGGCAAGACACATACTTTAGAAATAGGGATTCATTAAAAAGATGTATTCCGACTTAAATTTAGTGTTTGTTCACGTAGTTGTAATTAACCTAATTACAGAACGAATTGTATATTTTTATGCAAAAATAGTCTTAATTATCTTTCTTAATTAACACTGTGTTTTTAACACCACAGCATTTATGTGCATTTTGATATTCTTCTTAGATGAGCTGCTGTCTAGAATATAACATTTGCAGGTTTTTGATATTGCCTCCCTTGAGTTCCTTGAAGGGGGCGATTACTTTTTTCTCTCTTTTCTTTTATTCAAGTCATGGGAAGAATGTTTAGTTTGACACTTTCTGCTCTACAGAGGTTAATCTAGTGCTAGGAAAATAATACTTAGGAAATAAGACTGAATGTTTAAAAATATGTCTAAGCGATAGAATTTGAAATGAAGCTACACTGACCATTCCTGGTGGCAGCTTTAGGTTATATGTATTTTTGAAGGTCCCAAAGTTAGTAACTTGGTACAATTTTTTCCCCAGGATTAAGGTCCAGACTTGTTACTTTTGGAGAGAAAGAAACTGACAATGCCAGTCAGGAGTATCTCATAAAACTGTGGTTTGTTTGATTTGAGAAAAAGTAAAACTTATAGGAACGGAGAAATATACTGAAATCTGTAACCGTATTCCCAGAAGTCTGGAAAGGTTGTAAGACAATGAAGTTGTGCACTTACAGTAAGATAACCTTTTCCACAAAAACTTATTTTTAATGAAGAATGCTACTATTTGTGAATAAAGATGTGATGCTATCCTGGTTTTCTTTTTACATGTTTCTGCAGTGGATAATAAGAGAAGTAAGGTTATGTTTTGGAGACTGTAGTTCTCTAGTCTTTTTCATCATGTTCTTTTGGACACTCAGCCTACTGCTATTTCTGTAACTTGCTTGAAGTAACAGTTTTATGCAACTTTAAAACATGTAGTGTCCCTTTAAGGAAAAATTAAATTTCATTGGAATATAATTTCTCTTGTAAAATAAAAATTCTTCTGATAGAACAAATAAACCTTTGTTATTAAGCTATCAAGCACATATTAAACTAAGGGCTAAATATTAGTAGTAGTGATATTTCAAGATTACATGAAAATTGGCAATATTTGGGCATTACAAAAGAACTGTAAGTATTTGGGGAGAGTTACTGAATGACCCATCAAAAAGATTAACAAAAACTGACAAAACCACTAAAATTTAATACAAGGTTTGTTTTTCATTAACCCTATGTATAAGTTGAGAATATTGTGGAGATAAGTAAGAAAAACAATATGCATCTCTGTTTCAGTATAATGGTTTTCCCTACTTCAAAGTTCAAATAGATTTGTGATGCAGTAAATAAATAACTTACACGGATACACTTCTAAATCTGACCCATAAACATAATAATTTTCACTTTTTCTTGGTTCTATGTTTTCCAGACTTTTAATTGTATGATCTGTTCTACTTGCAAGACTTCAGCAAACCTCAAAAATTACAGTCTTCTATCTCTTATAAATAGCAGATTTTCAGTGTGTTCCACCTGAGGTCTAGAATAATTTTGAAGTATTAATTTTCTGGAAGATAACTTGACTGTAGCAGGCTCCTTCTGGTAAGTCTCTTCCAGGCTTCCCAGAATCACCATTCCTGAATATGCATGAGATGCATCCCCATGCGGGTATTTTGGATAATGGAGTTGTCTGCTGGTTTATTCCTGGCCGCTGGAACCATCTTGTTTATTGTGGAAAAATTCAATTCAAGTGCATTTTCAAGATATCAGAGTGAAGTATTCTGTCTTCTGGAATGGCAGCAAAGATGTGGACTCATCCTATCCATTATAAATACATGGAGCTGGATGTAGCTGCCATACATGGACTCCTTATTTATCAATGGACAGAAACTCACACTTCCAGAAAGTGAGTCCTGTCTTGAGAGAACCGAATCACTTTGTGCAAATGTTTCCGTCCACTGATAACAGAAGTTTAGGATGACTCCATACCCAGCTTGAGGAAAGGAATTAAGTTGCTCGCTTTGTGAGTGACTACATTCACTTCAATGTTCACCACTCCGTTATGTCCGTCCTGTTCCTAAATGAAGATAAAGGAATTATGTGGATAAATATAATATGTATAAAATAGGTATAAAAGCATAAAAAAAAAAAGACTAGATATAGATGTAGATATATAGATATACAAATAAAACAAATCATATACATGAAGCACATATATATGAAACACAGTTCATCATATATATATATATATGTAGCTGATGATGATGAATTTTGCTTTTATTCAGTTATTGCTTGATAAAGTCAATATCCTTACTTCAACATGTCCCAAGTTACCATGCCTGTGCTCCAGGGAGCCAGGATATATATTTATCAGAAGTCAGAAGATCAGGCTTTTGCTGTAAGTTAGAAAATGATGAGGAAAACAAATTATTTTAGACATTTTAAAAAATAATAAAAAAATCAAAGTAAATTCAACCTGAATGGCTTTATTTTTTTCTGCTGTAAATGAGTTAACGGTCAGGCATATAACAGCTGCACAAAAATTATACAATACTGTGCGGAGTAGAAATAAATATTGTTCGGCTCAGGTTCATAACATTCTGCCAGTTCTTCTCATTTTGACTACCTTTTTTCACATTGAAGCCTTCATTTTCTCAAAGAGAATTTGTAGAAATTACTAACCAAAATTTGATTTTATGTTAAACAGTTGACTGGATCTTCCAAATAGAGACTTAAGTTGTTTTTGACTGACAGCAGGTTCATGTTTGAGGCATATTAATAGATCAGAATATGTGACCGTGTCAAAAGTGGTGCTGTCTCAGCATGTTGCCTGTAAATCAATTCACCAAAATATTTTGATCAAGTATCATAAATATTTAGGTGTGAGAGAAAAAAGATAGTAAATGATTGTGACCATGGGATGCTTTATGAATATTTTATTATCACCATCCATCATCACTTTTTGGGAACAAAGACTTTTTTTAGGCAGCAAAATGAAGAGCTACATAATGAAAAAGATTAATGCTGAAAATAATATTATTCAAAATATTTGAACACTGGTATCATTAAGTGATCCAATCAAATTTAAAAAGTTCATTTGAATCCTCTGAGGAGTTTTTATGCATTAGATTGTCCTGCTAAAATGAAATGTATGTCAAGAAAAAACTTCCAATTTCCAAGGAAATAAAATTAGACGAGATAGCATTCTTCAGAGGAGTAGCTTGAGCGGACGAAAAGATGGATGAGTTCCGTGCCGTGCTGAAGATGGTTGCAAATTTATAAAGATATGCTGTGCACTCTTTGTGTGCCATGAAGTCTGTCTAAATAACAATATCCTCTCAGGGAGAGAATCTGCTGTTCTGGCTGCCCATGTATTGTTGAATTTGGACTATCTCCATTTGCAAATGTTGACTTTTCATCTGTGCCCAAAGAATGAAATCTGTATGAGAGATGTGTAAAGCTTTTAATCTTTACTTATTTGTTAACAAACGGGGGTTTTTTGCCAAATCCTGTTTGCTTTTCTTTTTCCTGCTCTTCCTGCAAGGTGACTGTCTGCATCCACAATGTGACACTTCAGCTAAGAATACAAATTGCAGTCATTTGTGTGTCTTTGTTTGTTTACTTGTTTGTTTGTTTTTAATGACAGAATGTATTAAGTCAGAATAAAAATCCCAGATATTATTTTGTATCTTCTGTATTTCTAAAGCGTATGCTAGAATTGGCTACATTTTTCAGTGAAAGTTTATACAAAATGCACCTTTATGTTAATGGTTGCTGATACATAGATTTTTAAGACCAGAAAGAACCACTAGATTATGTAGTGAACCTACTTGGTTTTTTAACTCTAAATTTTAAAGTTTCACCCAGTTAATTAAAAAAAAAAAAATAAGTAGTGGCACAGAGATCTGAACACAGGTAGTATTCAATCCATGATAAGTAATTTAAGAGCTGGATTTTTGTGACCAGTGAAGAGCACTGAATCATTCAGGTTTGACCTGCTCAGTTGTAGATCAGCACCACTCCAGACCATGGTGCTTTGTTAACACCTCCTGTGGCATCTTCCCACACTGTTGTTGCACACTAAGTAAACTTGACTCCTAGTATCTTGCAGGCTTAGCAGACACAGGAATTGTGTGTCTACTTCCTGACCACACACACATGGAAATGCAGAGAGGTTTATATACAGGTATGTCGATGCAGAAAAACTAATTGGAAATAGGAACAGAAAGTTAGGTCAGATAAAAATAGCATCCTTACAGCAGAGCCATTACTGATGGAGGTGTACATTGTCAATCATAATGGTATTGAATTTCTAGGAAATATACCAGAAAAAAAAAGAAAATATAACAAACTAAGCAATATTCCCATTATAGCTTTTATAGTAGAACAGCTGTAGGGGAAAGGAACTTGAGACAAGAAATGCAAGATACTTTAACTTCTTCTTTGTTTGCTTTCTTGTCTCTTAAAAGATATAGATATGAAGCAACCTCAGTCATCAGACAACTGTGTAGAAACAAAATTTCAAGTATTTGAATAATGTTGCCTTCAAAATTTAACTGCCCATGGAATTAAAGTCATGCAGAGTTTTTGTACAAAGTCATGTATATGATATGGGACCCATCTGGATCACTTAAATACTTCACAGAATACTGTAGAAAATTATTGTGCCAGGTTTCCCCACCTTTTCAGAGAATACTTTTGTTCCTGCTTTTCTGTATCCCAGGCAGTCCTTCCCACACACCCTTACTTCCCCTGCTTCCTGTCCCTCTAGTCATTGTGCTAATTAAGGATTCTGGCAACTTATCTCTCCTAAGTAATGAAGATATAAGCTAACCTTACAGTATTATTTATTTCAGCCTTGATTAAAAAGAAGTTTGGGCCAAGACAGGGAACAGAAAGTAGCAGGGGTTTCTTGATCTGTACCTGAGTACAGAGGATGGAACACCAGGAAGGCACGAGAGAAGCAGCAGGTTACAAGGTGGTAGTGATGAGTCTACCAAAGCTGGCAACAGTGGTGGTAGGAATCCAGGGACCTTTGAAATTAAGTAATTTGAGGATGGAATGTGAATTGACTGTTCCAGGTGGAATGAACATGGAATAAGTCACTAAAATATATAATTTAATAGTCACTGAATTTTGCTGTTAATTAATAATACCAAGGAAGCACATCCAACACAGCATGTGTGTGGCTTTGTAGTCTTGGACTATTATTTTTAACAGACTAGAAATAAGGAACATTCTTTTCCATTAATTTGTCTGTTATTTAAGAGCAAAAAAAAAGTCAAGAGAATCTTCTTCATTATAAACTATTTTCCAGTTTTTATATTTTATAGATGAGTAGTTGGAAAACCTCTATGAAATAATGTCATTTCAGTTCCAACATATGTGGGGATGGCTGTAAAAACACGTGGTCTCAGAAAAGGTCATTTGATAAAGTAGCCCATGGAAGCTTAAAAAAAGCTTTCTGTATTTGAGGATAACTAGAGCTGAAAACGTTGCTGTTATTTTCTTTTCCCTTTTAAGATGCAATATGAAAAGCTAAGTAAATATGATTGTCTGAAACACAATTGTGGCCATGTTCAAATCCACTGTACTTAATGTTAGCAGCCTCAGGTAAAGAGTACCTATTCAAGCTGTTTGAGACCAAAAGCCTCTCTGAATGGATCTTATCTTGTGGCCTCAACTCTTTCAGAACTGAAGGATGAATTTTCTGGCTGTAAGCAAGAGAGTTTTGAAGAAGCAGGTTGAAAAGCAGCTGGTCATCACACCAGAAGCTAGCTGCTAATTGCAGCAGTAAGTTAATCAATGAAATAGCTGTTTAGCTTCTGGGTATAATAAAAAGAGATAAAAGACCACACACAAATTCCAACATTAGGGTACGACCAGCTCTTGAGTGGCATACATTATTTTCCTTCCTACACCTGTCTGCTTTTGAGTAGGCAAGTCATGCATCTGCTTGACAGCTATTAACAGAATAAAATAACAACAAAAAAGCATTTTTGGGTAAGATCTGATATAAATATTTACAAAGACAATTTAAGGGAGTGTTTGTTATGCACTTTTGTGTTTGCTTTCAAAACATTTAACTCCAGAGACAGATGGCGTGTACAGTTTTATCAGCACTTGTGTCATTATATATTCAAGCAGCCAAGACTGATAACCAGCCTCACGGATTATAGATTGTTCAGAGAACAAATACTTTAAAAAAAAAAATCCCCCACATATCAATAAAGTACTTCAGCATGGAAAAGCTTGATACAGAAATTACAGTGACATTTTTGTGAAGAGAAAGGAAACAAATTAATGCAATTATAAAATTAAAACAGCAGGAACAGGATTTTAAGTGGTGTCATTGTATGTGGTAATGAAACAACTTTAGAAAATTGGGTGAAAACTATTGTTCAGCAGTGGTGGAGGAGAAAGATAATTACCATTAAGGCAACATTATGCTTTCTCAATATATAGCAGCCAACTCTTCAGTCATGCTATCCCCAGAAGATCTCTCTCCTATCATATTGCTCATGATCATTACACGTTATGTTACTAAATAGCAACCTGAATAATAAAGAGTCTAAGAAAAGAATAAACTTTTTATGATTGAGAACATAATAAAACAAAACAGAAACTGAAAAAACCTAATTGTCAGAAGACTGTCTTCTTCTTTTTTTTTTTTTTAATAGGTGAGATCCTTTTTTTTTTTCCATTTTATCTTTTTCCTGTGTCTCACAGTAGGACATTTGTAGAATCCCCTAAATCTCAATCATCACAATTATTAGCAATAATATTTACCAAACAATTATGGTTGTATCTAAGGGCCTTAACTGAAGATAGCTATGGCAGGCACCACATATGTTATGAATGAAGCCGCCTTTTTCCTCAATCAGTAAGCACTACCATTCCCTGTAGTAGCTCAAGAGTAAAATATATTATTCTAACGATCTGCATTTCTAAAAAAATCACTTTGTAGAATTCTTTTTCTCTTGTGATGGCTCAAACCAAAAGTGATTAGAATAATAACTGTTAGTTAGATAAAGTCTTGCAAGGCATTTTGTTAACTTAAACCTCATAATATTTTAGTAAGGCAAGTAAATATTCCCTGTATTTTATGCATTGAAAGCATGAGACAGAGTATTGGAAAATATGTGTACACATTTGAGTAGGAGTCTGAACCTTTTCTCAATTCTGGACATTTTTACATACATGCATATGCAGAGGTGTGTGCAGACTGTAACATGCCTCACAGCTATTTGAACAGCTATACAGCTAAAAGAAGTGTCTTTCAGGTGTTCCCTGAGATTCCCAGTCCTCTGCTAAAAGAAGAGTGTCTACAATCTGTCTCAATCTGTCTACAGCTGTCACTTGGTGTGACCAACATCCATACCAAAATTGTAATTGGCTGCATAAAGACTGCATGGTCTTGCCTTTGATTGATGACTCTGCATAGGGAAGGTTGACTGGTGGAGAACTTACAATAGTTTATTTTTGAGGTGAAAGTTGGACAGTAGTATTTTGTTAACCAGAAAAAACCCCAAGGAGCAGTTCTTGAACAGGCGATCATCTCAGCATTGTTACCCCACTCCTGTCTGCTGCTCACAGTAGTAGCTGGTATCTGAATATTCCAGTGCTCTCCTGAAAGTCTATCAGCTTAGAGCTGGCTAAAGCAAAGGATTCTTAAAATTCATTCTGAGTTGAACAGCATTAACTGCCTAGCACTGTTACTAAAGAAAGCAAAACACATGAAGTAAATCTTTCAAAGAATTTGACGTGTAGCTGATAGGGCCACATACATATTTGTTCTTAAGTAAAACCAGCTTATTGCTTATTTAAATTTTAAATTGAAATGACAGTCTTATCTCCTGAAATTTATTTAACTAAACAGAAAAAGTAACTTATCCCCTTCAGAACTACCATAATGAAGGCTCTCCTGTTAATCTTTTATTCCACTGTAGATTGGAAGCACAGAGTGCATGCACTGTCTTTCTTGAAATGTGTCATTCTGTGGCAAAATGTTTTCTTTTTGTTCTGAAAGTTTTAATCTCTGCAAAACCTTTCTTTCTTTCTTGGTCAATAAAATAGTAGTGTACTGGGAGAGTTGGCAGGTTGAAAATAGCTCTGCCGCTTCTCACTTTTTTCCTCTGATATGGGAAAAAACTAATTAAAATTAAACCTTAGTTGACAGCCAAAATTTTTTTTTAAAAATCAGCTTTTAACCTGTAGATTAACTTTTGGAAAAGTTAACAATGTACTGTGAGTACTTTCTTTTAATTGTTTCGGTTTGGGTTTATTTCTCTCTAAGTACCAGCCTCAGTCTGGTTAGAACTTCCTAACAGAGCTTTCAAAGAAGAGTTTTATACATAGCCCCCCCTCTCTTGCAGGGAATTATGACAGCTCTCGTTTTAGAATTGTGGTACATGGTTCTCATTGAAATCTCTGCTAAGCTCCTACTTTACAGCCGTTTTTTTCTTTTTTCGTAATGATTCTGGCTTAATTATTTCACCTTGTATTGATCTAAATGGAAAGTAGCACTGATTCCATACATTTTTAATGCTCTAGTTTTCAGCAGTAGGACACTTTCCTATAGGGGAATGCAGAAGCAACGTTTATTATAGCTTATTATATTTTATTGTAGCTTATTATATTCTGTCACATCAACAGAGCACTGTATATTCTCTAGATATTCAAAAAGAGGTGTTGCTCAGAGATAAGAAGATTATCTAATTACTAATGTAACATGTAGAAATATGCCTGATGATATTTTTTATATCTGTGTTTAAAAGCAGTGTGAAATGAATAGGAGTTTCCGTAAAATTAATTTACTTAATTTCAGTGTTCAGAAAAAGATTTTAGTAAGGGTAATTTATTATATATGCATGGAGTTAAAAGAGAACAAAATATTCTTTGGCATTTTAACACAGAAATGTTTGTTAGAGTATCTCCACTTATCATTTTGAGTCTCAATTAGATTATTACAAATATAGACTTTTTTTTCTGATACACTGCTGACATTTTTCTTCTGATTAGTAACTTTGCTATTCATGCCTACTTGCTAATATTTCTTCTCAAAAATCAATCTATAATTTCCTTCCCGTCACTGGGCTGTTTAATCAAGGAAATACGTCTCCTTAACTCTTCAGATGTTTTCAGTACTAGCCCGCTGATTTACTCCGAAGTCAAGAAAAGGCATCTCAAAATTCTTGCTCAAAATTACAACACAGCAATGAATCCTGGAAAAGCATATCCCAGATATTGAGAAATATCTAACAAAGACACACAAAATGATTTCTGTGACTTTTTCCTGGCTTGCCCTTCCTCATACATCCAGCCTGAGCAGATAAGCAAATTTAGTAATTTAAGAAAGTAAGACTGAGAGGAATTCAGTGTTGCTGAAGGCATGGGTGACCTGTCTGCTTGATTGCAAGAGGCCTGCAGCTGGCCAGCTGTGTCCTCAATAGCGTATGAAAAATTATGTAGATATTTAATACGCATAGTACTTCAGCAATCTTAATTTCTGTCTCCTGTGGACTTATATTTCTAGCTTACATAGAATTATGAGAATAGTTCTTTATGAAGTGCAAGATTTGCATAAGCTTTTTTTTTTCTGCCCCTGTGACTTTTATGGTTGTATAGCATCTGAGATGTGTTTGATGGTCAGAAGAGTTACAGATTTTATTCTCTTTCCTTATGCAATGTTTTGAACTATTTCCTGGTTTCATATTAAATCAAGCAATATTTAACTTATCTCTTATTTGTTGAGAGTATGCATTGGAGTGTGCATCCACTGGGTAGATACATAAAACCATGCACTAACCCGTGTTTGTAAAACAGTAGATATTAGAATAATCCTGCATACAGAGCATTCCTTTGGGCAATCCTGTTTTTGGATAGTACAGATTTTTCTCAGTTTGCAGAAGGCTGTTATTTCACCCAGATTCTGCAGCAGTAAAGTGAGTTGAAAGCAGAAGAGAATATATCCAAACAATAGGCCCTTATAAGCATTAATTCTCACTCAGAATCTGCAAGGGTAGGTTTACTTCCTTGGACATTTTCACTTCCCTGGCTCTCTTTGCTTGGTGTGACTTAAAAAAAAGGAGTTAAGTTTATTCATAGTAGGATCCAAGACCAATAGCATAGGGATAATTGAACTGTTTCTCCACTTCTGGAAACTAGGTAGGTAGCATATACAGGGAGTATATGCCCTACAAAGCAACTACTCTCTAACAGAATGAAAATGTAAGTAAAATTTATCAGCACAATATTTGGTTGCAGGATCATTGTTAATTTTCTACTGAGGTCTATATATAAGTTTAATGCAAAATATCACAATCNTTTCTCTGCTTTTCTTCTACAGATGGGCCTCTTGGTCCACGAGGATTAGCTGAAGCTACAGAGATGTGTACTCAAGAATGCCTGGTTTTGGGTCACTCAGACAACTGTTGGATGCCTCCTAGCCTGGGCCCATACCAACAGCCAAAGTCTCCTCTCTCCACCTTTGCACCTCAGAAAGAATGGGTTAAGAAGGACAAACTAGTTAATGGACACACATTGACCAGGACCTGGAAAGAAGATAGCAACAGAAACCAGTTCAGTGATCGAAAGCAGTATGGTTCCAGTGAGGGCCATTTCAACACTGGCAACCACATGACTGACATTCCTCTGGCCAACTTGAAGTCTTATAAACAGGCCCCAGGAGCTGTGGAGAGTCCAAAGGAGCACCAGCTATAAGAAAAGGTTACTTTGGACCAATGACTTTAGCCTACTTAGACTTGCTAATACTATGTGTGTGTCAGAGCTTTATGTACTGGGTAGACCTCTAGAACTATGCTTCACCTAGCAGAGATATGCATATATTTATGTTAGCACCGTGGAAGGTATGATGTCCTGCAACATGAAAGAGTGTTTCTACTAGTTGTGTGGTTTTGTTAAATAGACATGAGTAATATCTGCAGAGATCTCTCCAGTTTGAAAATATCCTTTTTTGTTTCTTTGTTTTTTGACCCTGGACTGCTGCTATGAACAACAGAAGATGCATTTGGAGAGTGAGAGAGTGAGAAAGCTCAGTGGATTGCAAAGATTGAAAAGCATATCCAGTTAGAAAATTGTGCTTTTGTTGTCATTGATCTATGCTGGGACCGTTATACTTGAGATCATATTGCAAACAATTGAAGCTGTAAACATAAAACCTATTGTGCTATTAACAATGTTAGTGGACACTTGTAAGTCAATCAGCGTTCAAATACTTGTAAATAGCAACAATTATTACTTACAATTTTTGTGTACTTATAATGTTCACTTGAAAAGATACTGTAGCATATTTCTGTGTTTCACAGTTGCTTTTTAATTTCTTTCATTTGCTTCCTCGTTGTTTTGCTTTTATTTTCAGTGATGGTGTTTCTGTGTTAGTAGTCTGTCTGACACACAATGTTCCAAGAAACTCAAGCCACTTGTATTAAAAGTGAAAAGAGTGATGGGGGGGGGGGGGAGGGGGAGAAAGGTTGTTTGTAGGAAGGGAAAA
>VWZW01006982.1:0-108570 GCA_013397115.1 Edolisoma coerulescens | reverse complement strand
AAACCTTTTTTCTATGTAGTAGCAAATGATGCCAGCATTCAGGTAAAATTTTTTCTTTTTTTTTTTTTTTTTTTTTTTTCATTTAATATTAAATGAAAGGACTCTTGTAAGGGCTTAAAAACTTAGCATTTTTTTTTTTAAAATTTCCATTATGTTTCATAAAACAGGGAAGTTGCAAAACAAAATAATATTTAAATGTGTGGTGGTGGGCGAGGGAGTAAGCTATTTCTTTGGGATCCTTGGTCAAATTAGCTGTAGTCTGTCATTTAATGAGTGGTAGCTGATGTTGATCCCAGCTGAAATATACGGAGGAAATTCTACAGGCGCAAAATAAAATAATAATGTTTTTCCAGTTGGGCAGGTGTGTGTCTATACCTAAGACAGTTTGTATTGCTGAAATAGCAGCATTTGTGTTGATCTTCATCTGCATTAATGTTGTAGTAACACGAGTGTTTTTAGACCATAGCCACAGAACATTTAATGTGTTGTGCCTTCATGATGTAACAGAGCATTCTCCTGGTAGGCTAGTTGGGGGAACTAAAGGGTTAAATCTCTAATTATTGCTGTTTAACTGTTTGTTATCATAGTTGGTCAATGCCTGGCAGGTACCAGTATCATGTCACCTCAGTCAAACCAGCGGAGTGACTCCTAATGTTAGTAAGATCTAAGTTGCACGCAAAGCAAATCCAAATCCAAAACATTTTTAGCTGGTTTTTGTTAAGGCATGAAAGATGATTTACACAAATAAATAGCATGCAAAAAAAAAAAAGTCCTTACAGAAAAAAGCAAGTTAATTATGCCACAGTGAAACATCAGTCTTAAAGTAACCAATTTAGCTAATCTGAAGGTGATTTTATTTTTACCAAAAACCAGAACCTTTTTATTTCTTTCTTTATTCTTTTGTATATAGCAGTTCACTTTTATTTTTTCCTACACAGTATAAAAGGCTTAAAAATGGGTTAGGGGTGCATTGCTTATTGCAGTACTTATGTCAGTTTGTGAGGGGTGTTTGATGACTTTGACAGAATAAATATCTAACCAGTTATCCTTGTTACTGCTTTGCCAGTTCAACATTATTTAGTTATTCAGCTTTTGCAATAAATGTTCTGAATTCCTGATTGTGTTGTGTTAGTTCTTGGGCAGATGCCTAAGGGACTTTATTCCTGTTAATTTCTCCTTCTTTCTGTTATTGTTGGTTGGTTTGTTTCTTTGCTTCATTCTGAATTTCCAGTTACTTTTCTAAGCATACCATGGTCCATTTGGTTCATATAGATATGTGTAAGACTGGAATATACAGAAAATGATAAATCCTGAGAGCTATATTCTGTCATTCCTATGTAAGTGAGAACTTATTCAAAATGAGTTATCTGAATTGGGTAAAGTGGTACTTACTCAGCACAAGGGTGACAGAATCTAGACCGTGTTTGTTAGGTCTACATAGGCACATGGAAAAAGCATCCTTGCATGAGTCCTTGTAAAAGTACAGGGGTAGCATATAGGCAATTCAGCACTTACCAGACTTTGGTCTTACTTTTAAGAGCAGAATAAAGTCATATCAGAATACGGTAAATTCTTTCCAATGGGAAAATTTGAGTAGTTACAGAATAACTTTTGTTGCAGCACAGGAAGAAAAAAAAAAGAAATAGCTGAACAACCTTGAAAAATACGTATCAATAAGAGTACTTATTTTTGACCATGCTGAGTTTTAAAGAAGGGGTGCACTGAGTTCTATATTAAAACCAGAAATACAACAATTATTTGAAAACCCAAATAACACCAACTAGTTTAAATTACAAGTGCCTTTTTAAACAGAATACATTTGAAAATGTTTCTGTCATGGACAGAAAATAGAAGATGTGACTGTTGCTGCAGAAAGAGAACTATATTCTGTTCCAACCTTCAATACTTTGTCCTATTATCAACCTGTGCAGGAGGAGCTAAAACAAATTTGGTTTAAATTGCTAGCAGAGGAAAACTTTCTTATCTTATTTTCTCAAATTTTGTGTAATTTTAGAATCTTAAGATCTTATCCAACTTTGAAATGGTTATTAAAAGAAAAAGTCAGGAGAAAAAGAAAGCCAAGAACGAAAGAAGAAAAAGAAAGCACTGCAGCACTGAGAACTGCATCTTAATTCCATTTAAGCTGAATTAATATTCCCCTGATGTTTCCACAAAATCTAGCTTTGGCCCTAAACATGTATTTAATAAGTGTCCATTCATTCACAACCATTTGGTTTGCTCAATCAGTAGTAGTACTACTGCTGTCTAAAACTCAGAAATAAAGAGAAAAAAAGAAAAAAAAAAAAAGAAAAAAAAAAAGAAAAAAACGCTTCAGAAATTCTGTGATATCTCAGATGACAATCTTTAAAATAATTAAAAAATCCCACTCCACCCAATGAGATGACAGCTGAGTATTGGTGACCATTCAATTTTACTGTCTTTGAGGCTAAATATTACTTAAAATTATTCATAACCTGTCATGATACAAATGCCTCTCTGATATCAGTTCTGGATTTTTGTTTTCCTTCAGACTGAGTGTCCTTTATTTATTTCATAGTGCACACACTTGAAAGACTGCTAAAAAGGTTTGCCAAATGTTTCTTTCGTAGTCCTCAATTTTTGCTGTCACTGACCAAAGCCCTTTGTCCAAATAGAAAATTGAAAGTATGTGTAGATACAGTTATTTAGTCCTACTTATTCCTCTGCTGTGCCAACTCTTTCTAAAGACAGAGCAGCCAGGACCACTTAAAAAAAAAACCCAGAAAGTTCAGACTTCAACTGTGAAACATTTTCAGGTGGTTTAAGTAGTGATGCACTAGAACAGATTGCCTAGAGATGGGTTTGGTATTTTGAAGAAGAGAAAGGAAAAACAGCTAGAAACAATACTTGTGCTTTGTCAGAGGGAGCACATGGACTAGATGCCCTCTCAAAATCCTTTACAGACAATGTAACTTGAAGAGAAAGTATGATGGTGGAATTACTGAGCCCCACAGCATGATGAAGTCATATAAAAGAAAAATTTTGTACTGTATTTTCTTAGATGAGTAGGTAAAGAAATTGCCTACTCAATGTCCCTTTTTGGAGTTCACCTGGAACTCTATGGAACACTACATGAAGGCTGACAAAGAAATAAATGGAGCAGAATTAGGAGTATGCAGTATATATCAATTTTAACAAGTAGATAGGAAGAAAATTATATTCACATTCCTTGCTTAATGTGATTATTACCTTAGCGAGTTATTATTAGGATTCAAGATCAGAAGGAATCTTAAGGTCTTTATCACAGAATACATTAAAATAATGGAGAAACTTAAGAAGCTTTGGATACATAAATGGCATAAATGCAGGAAATGTATATCTATGTGAGAGTAAAGAGTAGGAGTAATAAAGACTGATGTAGCTGACATGAGAAAACAGAAATAGAGAAAAGAAGACAGCAATATTGATCAGAAGTTGAATTTTGGGATGTTTTGAGCAAAGGGAGGCATTAGTTAGTTTAATGAAAGAGAAGACACAGCAAAAATCATGGAACATGGCAGTAGGTGATGTCAGGGGATCCACAGGCCACAGACTCATGCCATGCCAAAAGACAAGGTGGTAGGGTCTAACAGCCTTAGGCAGTACTTCAAAATATGTTACAAAAGTATGCCACTGGAATAAGAGCACAGCAGTGGTGTCGTATCCAATTCAGACAGAAGGATGAGTTTTGATTTCCCGTGATCACAAACTACTTACCCGATTCAGATGGTAAAACTTTCTTATGGCATGTATCCTTGCCATAAGAATGAACAAATAAACAGTCAGAGTTCTGTACAGGACATGTCCTCACGTGAGCCAGTTCAGACTGTAAACGCAACTAAGTACTCACAGCTCGGTTTTTTCCCATTTAATACACTTCTGTGGAACTGTGTTCCAAAGTCTTGACTTTAATTGATTAATATGCCTGTAATAATTTCTGCTGTGATGAAAAACTTCAAAAAGGGGACCAATTCTAGAGCACAGAAAGGCATTTAAGATACAGAAAACATGACACAACATAACCCAGAGGTGTGAATCAGCTCATTATATCATGGATAGTTGAGCTGTAACTCAATTAACATTATTTTTATTAATTTGTGCTGCTCACCACCTTAGTGGACCCATCCATCAAATATAATCACCCCCTAATCTAAAACCACCTCTGACTTTTCCTCATGTTGCAAAGAGAGGCTCTCATTGGTAGATGCTTCCTTTTAAAATTGTGAGATACCCTTTTTTCACACATTATCTGAGATTAATTTTGATTTCTCTGAAATATAATACCTTATTTAACATAGCCGCTTATGTTATAAAATGCTTTTCTTGTGAGAGACCATTCTATACTTTGCTTTCAACCAGTTGAGTTGAAAATATGATCATAACATAGAGGGCCAGATTCTGATCCTTCAGGCTTTACTGAACCCCTTATAAAGTGAAATTGGACTTGTCCAATAATTAGTAACAGAAATAGCAAGTCCTTTAGTATACAGTGGTCAGTACAGTAGTTTGTAACACTTGAGAAGAAGTAAATATGCTGTTTCCAGGTTTTTAAAGCACAATGTAGTTTACTTATAAACTGAAATAAATGCCAATAAATGAAGAATTACAAGCTTGGGGAGTTTTTTTGGCTGGTTTTTTTTTTTTTTTTGCTGGTTTTGGGGGGTTTTTTGGGTTTTTTGTTTGTTTTGTTTTGTTTTTACATTGATGCAGACACATCGCTTTGCTGGACAGTAATAGAACTTATGTGCTGATGTGTACCCACATCCTGCCAAATAATCTGCAGCTCTTTTGAGACATTGAGTGCACTTAAGTTCTTTAGAACACAGCAGTAGGCCTCCTCTTGTAGGAATAGCTCAGAATTTCACAGAACTGGGTTGGCAATGAGAAGAATATCACAGACATGCACATCATATGCTATGTTTTGAAGCAAGAATGCTTTCTCTAACTGCAGCGTCTCATGGTTCTAATTACAGGTCTAAGTTTATACTGCTACCTTTCTGTGCAATAGCAAAAATGAGGATTTTTGTAGCTATCAGAAAGGATCTGAAATTCTCACTGTATATTACAAAAAGAAAGGACTTAAAAGAAAGTAATGTCCCTCATTTTCAAAAATAAGTTGTTCTTTTTTTTTTGCCACAGTCATTCTTAAATCCACCTGTTGTGCCTAAGTATTGCAACACATTCTAATATTGCATGGCATGTAAATAGATACCTTAATTACTCATAATGATATGATTATATACACATATATATATAGAGATTATATATATATACATAAATATTATCAGTCACATAATTACGCGGTATTATTTAATGGAATTTTGGGACTATGGATTTTGTTGTTTGATGTACTTTAAACTGTATGAAGCAGCATATTATTAAGACTATCCTCACAAATGCTTTTGATTATTTATTCATTAAATAAAGTGCTTTCTTTTGCTTGTTATAATCCTGTTTGTACAACCATGTGATAATGTTAAAATGGGTAAGTACTGTACGGGAATTATAACTGTTTCTTTTCTTGTCTAAATATATACCTATAACAATATTTATTAGTGATCTGAGTTTTAAGAATGTGTCTTTTTATGTGTTTACTATCTCTTTACACATAATCCAAATTTAAAGGAAAGCTGAGATAACATTTCTTCATACAATTGTGAATGGCCCAATAGCTTTGAAATGATATTTTACCTTTATCCACAAGTGAGATTAGGATGAGATCTGTCCTTTAAATCGGACACAAAATTAATGCATAGTACAGTAGTTAAGTTTTGTTTACTATAGCTATTAGACGTAAACATACATTCTTAATTCCCAGGTAAAATTCTCTTGGATCTGATAGGGAGAAACTCTACACTCTAAGAAAAATGTTTAGAACAGCTGATTTAACAGAAGATGAGTCAGAGGTCTGGTACACTAAACAGCTTTTTTTTTTTTCATGTTTCATAGTCAGCTTCCACCTTTGTATTGTAGAAAGGATCAGCTAGAATGTGTGCCCCTTTGAGGAGCTCAAACTTTTATTGTTAATAAAACTGGGAAATGGTTTTGGTAAACCTTAGATATACCAAAGTCAATGGGAATTGGGGGGTTTTTTATTATTTAAAAAGCCAGTAGCCAGTATTTTAGTAGCATTTAAACCTGTTGTTGTTCAAAGGAAACTCATCTTCTGCTGTCATTTTATTGACTGCAATATTCCATAAGATTCTTCCCTTCCCTTCCCTTCCCTTCCCTTCCCTTCCCTTCCCTTCCCTTCCATTCCATGTTCCTGCGCTAGAACATTCTTTCAGTTTCAAGATNTCCCTTCCCTTCCCTTCCCTTCCCTTCCCTTCCCTGCCCTCACACCTGAATGCCTTGGATGTTTTCCAGAGGTAAGTGCTGTTGTGCCATAAAATGGTAGTCTAAACTTATGACAGTTGGGAATTTCTAATGCTTACTCAAATTGGACAGTTCTTTTAAGTTCCTTGGTTACATTTTAGGGAACCAATAGTGCCAGATGGGCACTATTTCCACCAGCCATTTCCTAAGATTCCCTCCTAAAATTTGCATTTTCTCCTATCACTTGAGAACACACCTATACTTCTCAAGGATTTCAACAGTAAGCTGAATCAGTTGCTGTGTTATATTTACCTGTATCACATCCTTCACAGGATATAGAAAGGGTTGGTTTTTTTTCCTATTCCTTTTCAGGTAGGGAATTGAAAGTGGGATCTGCGTGTGGTTCTGCAGCTATGTAGACATTTTTGACATCTTGTCGTATGGGTACTAATAGAGATGAAGGCTGTTGACCTCATTGCTCTCATAGTGGAAAACAGGAGAGAGTGTAGCAGAAAGACTGGAAAGAACGGAGATAGAAGATAAGGGAAGCAGTAAACTGTTGCAGCAATGAAGAGAGTAAGTTTGAGTCTTCATATCTCTCTATCACCATGAAAAATGACCCTCCTATATACACAGGTTTGCGTACACACAGCATACTTAATACTATTGTCTTGTGGAAAACAGATATCCAGAGTTCTGCCAAAGCTGTACCATTCTTCTCTGAATTTCTTCCATCTGCTATTCGCATTCCTTCAAAGAATTCCTTTTTTTTGTTAGACATTGCTCTTTTTCTGACTACTAAATTCTTAATAACAAATGCTTATAAAATCATTATCTACAGATAACTTGCAAATAATCTGTGGGCCTAAATGATTAAGAAATTATGTCTTACCAACTAGCAAAGAGGAAAAAAAAAGAGGAAAAAAACAGTACACAAAGAATTACATTCCTCATAAACAATTCACTGTGTAAAGAAATTGTTTAAGAGAGCTTTCTTCAAGTTTATAGAATACTTTGTTTTTAAAGTATTTAAAATTTTAAATTTTGTTCTTGATGCAAGTTTATAGTTTGTTTTCTTTTGGGAAGAGAAAGTTCAAATTCTGTTTACAGTGTCTGTACTTTTGATTTTGGGGGGTTTTAGATTTTTTTCTTCAGGAGTATTATTCATGACAGGGAATGACATAGTCCTGTGCTTTTACTGCATGATCTTGTACTCTTAGGACACTTAAGCTATCTTCAGTAGAAAGTTCTTCTACATTATTGATAAAGATCATGCATAATTACTGTCTACCATGTGGTGTTCAGCCCCCAAGGGAAAAAAAGAAAATAAAAGGAGGCAGTCACATAAAGACAATCATTTTATTCACTACAAAACAAAGCAACAACAACAACAACAAAAAAAAAAAAAACCAAACAAAAACAAAAAACCAAAATCAAACCAAAAAAACCGCATACTGTGTTACAAAAGCAAAATTTACGTCTATTCATTCAGCCAGACCTACCTACTTGCTGAGTCAACAACACACTGTTTGCTTCCTTTTTTGGAGCAACACTGAATGAAACTGTGAACAGTTGTGCCTCATGGTGAGTCAACCTCATTCTTAAAACAATTTGAAAAATGGCTCTGGAGCCTCTAGATATATATGGTTTTGAGGGAAATAAAATATTTGGTAGGTCTCTGGCTCCTTAGATTTAGGTATATAGTGGAGCAACCTTTTAAAATAATTTCAAGTTCCCTAACAGGTAAACAGCTATTTTTGAAGATCTCCAGAAAGAATCCTTTTATTCCCAAGTTTAGCCACATTAGATCTCTGCTTTATGGAGAATCAGAGTGCATAACCTATTCCAAGCTTTGCAGCTGACAGCTGCAAAGTCTCTAGATACTCTACCATGTCAAATTACCCATCACTAATATTGAAAACCTGAAAACCCATAAGCAGAACAACAGTGAAAAAGAGAGATTGAAACTCAACTGATTCAAGAGCCCTCTGGTTCAAAAAGAAAGAAAAAAAACTCTGTGGAAGAATGAGGGAAAGATATATTTAAGATTTTTAGATTTTTATTTTCTTCACAAAACATGTAGCTGCAGGGAAGTTATTGCTAATACTGCATTTTCTTTGGATGCCCTACTGTGTATAGTTCAATTACCATGCTAAAGGCTAAACTCAATAAATTTGCAAGCAATAATTCTACACAAATATGCATTCAGTCAATATATGGTTCTTATATGAAAAGTAGTAAGAAACTGAGTTTCTCTGCATTTCTAGAATATCAAATGCACAATTACTATTTATAATAAGCTTGCAGTCACAGACTCTGTAATTCCTTAGTCCTGAACAATTGCATAATTACGAATTCAACTACATTAGCATTGGGAGTAGACATGGATGATTTCAAAAGGGATACTACTGATTTAATGAGGTCTCAGTCTGTACATTTCCAAAATTACACAAATTCTGTTTAACAGCCAGCCACTGATGCTTTTGGGTATTTGAACCAATAAATCAACCAACTGCCAACCAAAAGAATCATTAAAAATGAAAACAAACAGAAATGAGAATGAAATTGCATTTTTCACAACATGAAGCTACCAAAACCCTATTTCCTGACTAGTTTCCAATAGTCTGTCTGGCTTTACTAGAGATTGGTTGCTGCTGAATCTATTGAATACCTAAAGCTGCCATTTGTGACAGTGGTTTTGTATTTTGAATGTTTATGGCATTGTGATTGTGCTAGGATAAATATGACAATAGACCATGGGCACAGAAGGGCTATTCTGAATTCATTGCCCTTCTCTTGCATTTGCCACCTCTTTTTTTTTCTGTGTGTGATAGACAGCAAATGATCAGATCCTGAGACTGTGGAGCTGGTATTTTGCCAAAAGTAAATAGTTGTCATTTCTGTCAAGAAAGGAGTTTGTAAAATTTCGTGATACTTGCATTTTTTTTTTCTTGAAGCCATCTTCATTGTATAAAGGTCCCTATATTAAAAACTGCCTTTGATTTCAGTGGGAGACAGATTAGCTCAAGCAGTAGTTTTCATGTTGGCGGTCATTACACCAAATAAAGATGAAAGGATATGTCAGTCAGAGACATCGAAAAATCCTTAAATTTGTCTGCCCCCAAGTAATCCTGCTGTGCAACCAACAATTACTACACATAGAGGAGGAAAGGGGAACAAAGATCTTAACATAAAAAGATTTAGACTACCTAAGTTATAGCATAGTAGTTGCAGATCTATCACACAGTGCCCAGCTGTACATCAGCACTACCTCTTGCTGTGGTGGACCTCCATCAAAACCCATTAATGGGGTTTTTTAGTGCTTATAGTGTAGGATCTGCCCATGTTCATAAATTCCTCACACATCTCCATCCTACAAGCTGCTCATGGGCTTAGGCACATGTTGGCTTTATCAACCTGTTCACTGGATAAAATCAATTAAATTCTTGTCCTCAAAACAAGATGCCTGAGCCTGAACTACCAGAGAATGGGGTCATCTTCCTCTCTTCCTAAGAAGCGGAGAATGGTGAGAGCTAAATCATGACATTTGCCTTCCAGCCAAGAGACCTTCTAAAGACCAGGCTGAGCACTATGAACTGAGTTAGTGTCCTCAGATTGCTGAGCCCTGTCTAGAACAAGAATAAGTAATATGGGAGGCAAGAACTACCTACAACTTTCTTTAGTATTCCAAAGAGGAGTTATGCTGTATTAATCCTCAAGTGGTAAGCCTACAACAGGCTATTTGCTACATACTGCAGAGGGCTGTTGTGCAGGTGGCAATGTCAGATGGGGGAGGACCTCTCCTGACTTCTCCTGTCCCATCCTCAAACATTAACACAGCTCTGCTGAGAGACCTCTCAGCACCTTCACAGCTACTACTGGGGACAACTGATCCCTCTAGAGATCTACAGAGAGCCCTACAATCACTCTGAAAAAGCTAAGATGAACATCAGAGTGCAAACCAATGTGGCTTCTCCAAGCTAGAGCATTCTGCTTCCATGAGGTGTGAATATAATGCCACTAGAGAATGAAAAAAAAACCTATTGAAAGGTTCACTGGAGTGACTTTCTCAGATAGGAAATTTTTTTTTTTACCAGCTTTAATTTCTGCTACTGTATGAAATAAGCACATTTCCCTTCTTATATGATCTGCCTGCTTTTCCCCATTTTTATTCTAGTAGCATTTCAGCCTTCTGGCTGCAAGGAACAGATGTCAATGTTCTTGTGTAGTCTTTCCCTGTTCCTACCTATCTTTTCTCTACTGCAAAACCTCCCAGGATACCCAGGGTAAGTGACCCATTTTAGAAAATCATAAGCCTTTTAATACTACAGGACCTCTTTTTCCCTGAATATTTTTAACTTTACTGGAAAGGCCACTCCTTTTCCTCCCTTAGACCCTCACACAAATCAGATTGTCCATGAATTCCTTTTGCACAAAAAAATATGTCCTGAAGATGACATTGAATTGCTTCAACACTCGCTGTGAATTACCTTTGTGGACAGTACCTCCGTATTTTGAGGGAAAATCCTGCTTTTCAAGGGTGTCAAAGGGTGTACACTTGTAGGTAATTACGTACAGCAGCTGCTCTCACAAAGTGTGAGGGTTTCAGAAAGGAGACAGAAAACAGGATAGGATGGGATGAGCTTGACTGTCTGTAAAGAAAGGAAGAAGAGGGAAAGGGAAAATAAAGATATTATATTTGATGTTCGTGCTTTCTGTAGCCAAGATCAAGATGGATGTCTTCTTTTGGAAAGTCTCTCTGTGGTGTCTGAGAGTATTATGCAGCAGTTGGGAAGTTGTTCTGGATCATGGAAATTTTGATGCAAAAAGGAGGGGAAGCGTAGGGAAGTAACTCCAAAGAAGATGGAATATGCAGTCCAGGTTTTAGGCTGTCAGACCCGTGTGCAGGTGGTTTGCTGTGTATATGCTGCAAGTGAAACTTTTCCCCAGACCTCATGAATTCCACTGGAGTCTGAGGAGGCCTGGGTGTCTTGAACACAACAGTGCTCCAACACAACAGCCATCAAGCAGAATGATGGACATCCTGATACACTTAGATCATCACTTTTTCAACCTCTGTGAACTGTAACTTGCCTCTCCACCCTTGTACAGAAGCAGCAGATCCTCATTTCCTTCTCCAAACTTTTCCCTGGTCTGGCTGTAGATTCCCACGCAAATTCCTGTCTAACTGATCACACGAGCATCATGTTGCTAGAATCAATCCTGAGTTTTCATTAAAGCCTGTCATTATCTGTATGCAGTCTTCATCTAATCTGTACCTCTTTTGTGTCAGTCAACTCCACTTCCCCCAAAACCTGTGTTGTCTTTGTCAAGGTCTTTAAAGTATTGCTATGATTCAGGTATCAAGATAGGCATGCATGGTTGCAGACTGCGAACAGAATGTGGGTGTGTCTCAAAAACTCTGTTTTGGAGAGTCTTGATTGGTACCCACAGTCCTGGCAAAACTGAAGTAATGAGTATGTAGCTAGTGAGAGCATATTATCAACAAATCTAAAAGTTATCTGTAATGTATGTGAGAGGGCTGTATTGCAGATGTTGATGTTTTCTAAATCTCAGTGTGTAACTGCAGATGCCTTCTGACTACAGACATTTATCTTTGTGTGTGTGTGTGTGCATGTGAATGTGGGGAAGAAGCAGCTATTACAACTCTGATGAGTACTACGACATCTATAGCCCTGAAGAACATCTACTTTTAGTCAGATGAGCCACACTTATTGTGACAGCTGTTAATAAGATAGTTTTTTTGGTTGTTTGTTTTTTTTTTAATTTATTCACAGGGCTAATAATTTCCCTGTATGTTTACCAATCTCTGATAATTAATTTCACAATGAGAATTTCCAAGTCATAAAATAAAAAAAATAGCAAGTAAACAAATAACATATAGTGAAAAGAACAGATATTCATTCCTGTACTGAGTAGTTTCAGTTGAATATTTTTAAAATGCCCATAATTTTTTAAAAATTTTTTTTGTTAGATTGAAGAATTTTATTCTCAATTCAGAATGCAATTAAGGGTGTACATAAACACATAATTTAGTTCCATGAATTCAGAGGTACTGAAAGCCTGATCTGCAATCTATTGAAGTTAGGTAAGCCTTTTCTATAATCACTTAGAAATTAAAACAATTTTGTAAACTAAGTCATTAGTTCGACTATTTAAAAATGAAATTTGAAACTAATGTTATTAATTAAAGTGAGGCTTTGAAATTAGTACAAAACATTTAACTCCAACTGCAATTAATGCAGCAACTTAAAACAGAGTTTCTCATCAACTTAAGTTTGAGACAATGCTTATGAGCTGGTTTCCATAAAAGAATCCTTTCTCTATCATTTACCAATTCTTTTAAAGCTATATTGTCCTTCAAAAGTGAAGAAAATATCTGTTATGGTATTATCTTGAAATATCATAAGGGGTAGAAAAGATCAATCAAACAAAAAGAAACAAACAACAAACAAAAGGGAAAAAAACCAAACCATGGGGTCATCCCAAGTGTGTTACTGGGATGTATTTTTCCAATTACTTTCATGAATAGTCCTATGGGTTGCTGTGGTCCTAAGGGTTGCTGTTGATATTTTTTTTTTTCTTTTGTTTGCTATGGATGCTATGCTTTACTCAGGTGCACATGATCATGGACATCAGAAGTGCCTCTGAATTGTCAAGATCAGATTTGCATTCTCCTGCCATAGGGGAACCAGATCCAGCAATATTAGCATCCCCCACCCGCACTCTGTAGGAAAACAGAGTTAACAGGGGCATTCTTTGCTGTCTTAAGAACTGGCTGGATGGCCAGGCCCAGAGAGTAGTGGTGAATGGTGCTGCACCTAGTTGGTGTCTGGTCCCTAGTGATGTCCCTCAGGGCTCAGTGTTGGGATCAGTCCTGTTTATTGCCTTTACAGATGATCTGGATGATGAGGGGATCAAATACACCCTCAGTAAGTTCGCAGACAACACTAATTTTTGTGGGACTGTCGATCTGCTGGAAGGTAGGAAGGCTCTGCAGAGGAATCTGGAAAGGCTGAATCAATGGGCCCAGACCAACTATATGAGGTTCAACAAGACCAAATACTGGGTCTTACACTTTGGGCGCAACAACACCCCTGCAGCACTACAGGCTGGGCAGAGTGGCTGGAAAGCTGCCCAGCAGAAAAGGACCTCCTGGGTGATGAACATGGGCCATCAGTGTGCTCAGGTGGCCAAGAAGGCCAGTGGCATCCTGGTCTGTATCAGCAGTAGTGTGGCCAGCAGGACCAGGGCAGTGATTATCCCCCTGCATGCAACAGTGCTGAGGCCACACCTTGAGCGCTGTGTCCAGTTTTGGGTTCCTCAATTCAGGAATGACATTGAGGTGCTGGGGTGTGTCCAGAGAAGGGCAACGAAGCTGGTGAAAGGTCTGGAGCACAAGTCCTATGAGGAGAGGCTGAAGGAGCTGGGCTTGTTTAGTGGGGAGAAAAGGTCTTCAAGCTTATGGCTCTCTACAACTGCCTGAAAGGAGGTTGTAGTCGGGGGGGTTGGTCTCAACGAGGCAACAGCAACAGAACAAGAGGACATAGCCTCAAGGTGTGCCAGGGGAGGTTTAAGTTGGACTTTAGGAGGAATTTCTTCACAGAAAGGGTGATTAAACATGGAAATAAGCTGCCCAGGGAGGTGGTGGACTCACCGTCCCTGGAGGTATTTAAGGAAAGACTTAGTGCCATGGTCTAGTTGACGTGATGTTCAGTCAAATGTTGAACTCAATGATCTCAGAGGTCTTTTCCAGACTAATTGATTCTGTGATCCTGTGAAAACCAAACACAGAGACCAGCAGAGATAAAAATGACCTCTTAACTGGAGACTTCTGTCCTTGACAACAGATTAGGAAGACCATGCATGCTTCTGCTAGGAAGTTTAGATTAAACTGACTCCCTTCAACCTGGACTGTGATGTACCTGTCCTACCTGTTTTAGCACTTTTTATTACTTGAAGTTGTATTTCAGTGTGTCCTCAAAATGTTTCATTTGTCTGACCTGGTTACATGTTACTCCTTTAAGTCCAACGCACACTGGTTGCTGCAGGACGCCAGTGTCTTCTTTCCTAGATGCGTGACCAGCCCAGTGCAGCCTTTTTATAATGATCATGGCTACAGTCCCTGGAACATAACTCTGCTCTGAAACTTTTTTATTGAAAATTTTATCCTGCCATCTGATGCACAATATGGTCCACAGATGGTGCAGATGACATTTGTCTAGGAGTCATGTATGTCGTCACTAGCCCATGTCTTCAAACCATTCAGCAAATCGGATAACAGAGCTGCTTTATAGACTTTTAATGTGATCTACCAATTAATGTTGAGCTGGTGTTTGACCTCAGAGCAGCCTGCATCCTCGGCCTCATGGTGCAATACAAAAAGTGGTTTTTTTTTTTTTGAAATTTTTAGAATAAAAAGAGAATAGTAGTAGAATGAGGGGGAGGAAATACTGTTTTCTTCTAAAGTTGCTTTTTTTTTAAGTCTGGTTTCCATTGTTTTAAACTGGAAGCATTCCAGTTGCTGACTTCACATGTCTGTTAAGAGTCAGTATTTAGCAGTTATAGTTCACTTGTGTTTCTTATTTATTGCTATAAGTGGCTAAGTGCCTCATGGAAGGGCCAGACTTTGATCACAGCAGGCAGCAGGGAGTTAAATGTCTTAAGAATCTGAGTTTACAGATAAACAAGTAGTCTGATGCTGACAGGACATCTGCTAATACTAATGCTAATGCTAATAACAAATACTGTATGTGACTAAGGCTATAGAGTTTCTCTCTCTTGTTCCTATTGTTCAGGTCAATTAAAAACAAAAAAAGCCCATGCCACATTTGCTAACTGATCAGGTTTTTCGTCTTTGCTTTGTCTATGGAGAAAACTTAGAACTTAAGGGGAATATTTTATCTCAACAGCTGCTTTCCTTTCATTCCACAGAATCACAGAATGGGTAATATTATCCCACTGAAGGAGTTTTTCCTTCTTTTTTAATTTAAAAAAATGTAAGAGAGTAAAGGAGAGTTCAAATTATGTTATACTAACGCATTACTGCTACAAAGGGTACTTTTTTCCTCCAGATCTACTGTAAATTATACAGTAATAGGCTTTTGACTTTCTCATATGGAAAATTTCTTCTGGGTAGCTCTGTTGTCTTCTTCTGGGCTATATGTTTCCCTCATTTTCTTTTCTTTTCTCTGTTTATAATCTGTTTGTGGATAATCAGAGCTGACTGATGTTTAGGTGACGACATTATTTAATCACACGTTACTTACATTGTACATTTCCTTTTGCAATATTTTCTATTTCAGTATTCCTTTCTTTAAAAAAAAAAAAAATCATGAACTGAACATATGTTTCCAGTGAGCTTCCCAGGTGTTTAGCCTGAGTGACTACAGTTAATTTGAACCCAGAAACATAGATGAGTAATTCAACTGAAATTATTCCTTTTGATGTGTTTTGCCGATAAAATACCTTATCTTTTATTCAATGACTCTCCTCCTCATCTGTCTGCATTTATTACCTCAAAGTGAGGTTCTTATTTTTTGTTTTCTTCTCAGAGAATATAGGCATACAATTCAATGTATTTTGTTAAATTGACTTAACGAGTATATGGGGTCAATTAAGTTTCTACTGTTTTTCATACTTGGTTAGTTACTTTGAAAGGTAATGCATTGCTTCCAGTTCTTTCCTTGGATATGACTGTGCAATAGTCTTAACAGTCTGCATGTGTCTCTCAGACGTAGACATCAGGTTGTCTACCGTCTTGTCCAGACTGGTAATTAATGCTAGTGCTAATAATGCCCAGAGTAAGCCTATTTTCAGTCTAACAATGAATCTTTTTTTGAGTTTTATCTCCTAAAGAGCACATTATCCACAGTATTCCTCATCCTAATCATGTCTCCTTAAAGGCTACATAGAAAATCCACAGTATGGTGTCTTGAAACCCCAGTGGAAATGTAAGTACCAGCTTGTCTTTTTTTTTTGGGGGGGGAGGGGTGGTGGGAATGGGAAGGAAGGAAGGGGAGCTTGGATAGAAACGTTTGAGTCACTTTGTATTTTCTGGAAAACTTAAAAGTGAGTTTTCACAAAACAGAATAAACAAGACACTTCCTAAAAAATAAAATAGATCTTTAACTGCTTACTCCAGCAAAAAACACATCAGGCTCTTTCTCCTTCTGTGGCTACACAAGCAAAATTACAAACTATCCTCTGCACTTTTCTCTCCATTAAATATTGCTATTATACAGTGGTGAGTCTGTTTCTTATAAGTAATGAATAAAAGTGTTTGTAAATAACATTTCCCTTTCCCTTTCTTTCCTACACATTCTCTTAGGACCAAAACCAGCAGTGAGTGAAAGGACTTACAAATACAAATATTTCAAATTAATTTAAACCCTTCCTCTAAGTATGCAACAAGTCTGTTTTCCTCCCTAGTGATTTATTAATTTAAAATATCTCTGTATATACTTGTTTCCTTCTAATTTTAAAATATCCTCAGAGGCTGTGCCATAAATTTACAGTACAAATAGAATGTGCTAGAGGGGAACTGCACTGTTAACTGTAAAACATCACAGGTCATCTACATAGGTTTAACAAATAAATTTCAGATGCTCAGTATGTGTCAAGAAAAACCCAGCGCTTAATCACTTAATGGCATGTCTATGTAGACATAAGCAAAGGTCTAGCTGATCCTGCTTTGGGGTATTATGACTGACTCTCTGTGCCAAAATTCTTTAAATGCTATTTTCTAAGCTTTCCTTTCAGAGAAAGGATTAAGTTTTTAAAGCTAAAATACAGCATAGCTATTCAAAAGTCTCAGTCACTGTACCGCTACTAAATCAGCTATGTCACAAATTTCTGTTACTTTGTTTCTATTTATCTTGTCAATGTTATATTAAACAACGTAGATGGATTGTGCCTATTTTTCAAATAGTAAAACTTCAGATCTCAAGTTCAACAGTTTATCTTTGCTCCAGAAACCAAGAAAAAGTTTACCCTTGGAAAATGAAACTGTTGTTTCAAGAGACAGGGAGATACTGAAACCTAATCCTTCACAGATTTGCATCTGTTTTTCTCTAAGCCATCTTCCTATATCCCATGTGACAGACCTACAGAGCAAAAGATAGCACATCTGGAAATAAACTTGTGATGGTTGTGACTATGGAATAGATTTGATGTGTCAGCCAGTTTTACATTAAGTTAAGAGAGGTTCCTTGTTTCAGAGAGGAGAGGAGCACCTCCAGTTCAAATGAGTTGAAATTATGTTTACTTATAATTGAATATTTAATATATTTTCTAGGTCTCAATAGACTTTTTAAGTGGATTGAAGATGGACTCCTTTTTTCCCAATCATAATATTTTGACATTAAGATTTTCAGAGAAGGCTGATACTGTACACATTTAAACAACCTTCAAGGCTCAGGAAATTCAAATAAGGAAAACTTCAAATGTCTCATCCAGTCACTTTGCCAATTCTTTCATAGCATGAACATGATAAAAACCCTGACTCATTTGAGTTTCATTTTTGAGGAAGTTTTAAAAAGTATGAGGCTAGTTTACTGCCATTACGTAATATTTCCAGAGGTTTAGTGATTTGACTTGTGTCTTATTGGGTAAGAGTGCTGCATTTTTGTGTTTACTGAAAATTTGGGTAATCTTATGGTACTGGGGGGGGAGTTGGGTTTGGGGTTTTTTTTCCTCTGTTTACAGATCCAGCATCTGAAGTTTTCTCTAGAGCTTTTGCAGAAGTAGTTTTGGGATTATTTTGCCATGGTAGGATTTTCCATGTGGTTGGCTTTTGGGTTTGATTTTTGTTTGTTAGGGTTTTTCTGGGTTTTTTCTATAAATACTGGATAAATTTTTTAACGCTTTCATCCCTGAAAAGCCTTTTGCTCTGATTTTCATCTGCTCCTTTGGAGAGAGGTAGATTCACATGAACAAGAATTATATAAACAAAGTTAAACACCAGTTTGTTTTTGCTATGATGCAAGTCCACTATTTTTAAATGATTTTTTGAGAGAAAGATCCCAGAAAGTCATATTAGTAGTAGAAATAAGAGGGACACTTTTATTAGAGTGACTCGTACCTGCTCTGACTGATGGAAAATGCATAATGCCTGTGTATTTTTAATGTAAAAAGGATGCAGTTTAGGAAATGCTGTTGCTGAAATAAACTCTTCCCCAATCCAAGAAAGGCATGAAAAATTTATTTCCTGTAGGTCGTGTTACAATGGCGGGTAAACATTGATACCCTTACTTCCAATGACTGTTTCAACAAGAATTAAAGGGATTATGTTGGGCCAGTTCTGCCCTCTGGTACATCCCTGAAAATTTCCCCCTAAATCAGTCCAGAAAATCCAACCACTACTGAATGATGATGGTGCATAATGAAGGGTTCTCTTTCACTAACATGTTTCATCCTTAGTTCTGTCTTTCTCTCTTCATCAGGAATAGAGTTAAAACTAAAGCATGTCTTCAGTCTTACATTGCTGAAAGACATGGGGCCCCAGAAGAGTGCCTTGTTTAACAATTTGGATGTTTTTCTCTCTTTTCTGTTCATCTCGTGTGCACACACACAAATCACTGTGAGACATCCAAGTATGAAATGATCTACAGCTCTGAGTTGTAACATTTAATGCACTGGCTTGGGTGGGAGTGAGACCTTGCTTCCAGATGAACAAACAGTGTGTTCATTTTACATTCTATGATATGTCATAAAATGTTGCAACACTCTTATAAGCCACGATCTGAGCTGCACAGTTTATTGTTCACATGCAGTATATAGGTACTAGGTTTGATTCTTTTGTGAAAGAATAGACCTTGGATTAGAACAAGGATTAAGACTTGATCAATTCAAACACATACTCCTGATTTTCAGTACAGAAAAAAAATCAAACAAAAACACCAGAGAAAAAAATACTAAAAATGTTAATTTCTGCTCTGTTCTGTTAAGAACCATATAAATGCTGAAGCTCCAGAAGGGTTAGCAGACTACTCCAATTCTCTGTGCCATCTTTAGCCACAACTCCTATCTAAAAATTACTGTGTTGAGAAAGGAAAAGAAAGTAGAGCTCTTAGATAGTAGAGTCAAGATGCTCAGATATTAGGAGGCCTGCTCAGACCTCAGTCAGGTCAACTCCCTGTTTGCTGCCACCATCTTCTACAGAAGGTATTGTAAGAGCTGAAAAGTGTGAGCTGCCATGGAAAGACATTTTTGTCTCCTTCACAAGGATATAAATCCAGCTCCACTCTTCTGTCCCATGCTGCAGAGAAAAAGCATTCTCCTTTCAATGAGTGACAACAGAACTGCATATGCACATTTTTATATGGTGTCTATATCTGATAAAGTTTACCCATTGACATGCCTTGTCATTAAACTTTGCTCAGTATTTCTAATTTATGTATCCTTAAAACATAACATAACTCAGTTGCCTTAAGTTTGGGAATATATTTTTCCCGGTGAGCTAGGGTGGATTAGAAAGTATTGTTGGTAAACCCTGCTTGGGACCTGAACTGACACTCTCAGCAGGAAATATTTCAGACAGAGTAACTGTCTCAGTGGGACACATGGTCTGGGGGGCAAACAGCAGTGCTGAATCACACTGAAGTAACTTAATGAAACGGCAGGCAGAATCAGGAAATCAGAACATTTTTCCCTCTTCTGGGATTCCTTGTAAAAATTCTGTAACAGAAACTTATGACCTAGCAGGGTAGAACAGGGAGTTTAGAAGAGCTCTTTTTTAAACAGGAAGTACTTTAATTTCACAAGTGGCAGCACTATGGTTTCCATTGTTGAGGACCAAAGCAGTGTCAGCATTTCTAAATCACAGTATCCCCGACCATAACTTTGTTGGGAAAAGAAGCTGTAAGACTGCTTGCAATGGCAATCATGCAGAGAGACTCTGCAGGAAAACTTCTGGACTTACTCCAGTCATTACACATTTGGAAAGAGCTTTACACAAAGGTATTTTGTGCATGAATAGTCCAGAGGAATAGGTTTCTGGACCAACTGGTGTGTAGCTAATTTTAAAAAGTCAGTTTACCATAACAATTATTTTATGGGCTGTAGAGCAGATCTCATTAAAGCAGGAAGAGAATAATAAATTAAAGGAGAACCAAACATTAATACATCTAATGCTGCCTCCACTTAATAGGAACATTAAAAATGGTAATGAGGACACTGTTCATCTTTGTGGGGGATGGTGGTAAATATGGTAAAAATAGACAAGTGCTATATTCTCAAGCACAATTTTCTACGGTCACTTCTGCACTTTTTTCAAGCATACTACATAGCAGCTTTTTTGTACTCAGACACCCTTGCATTACTATTCTGACTGCTTTGTCAGGTCATTTTCTTATCATATTACTTTCTCCTTTTTAAAAAAGCCTAAGTGTAAGTTAACTATAGATTTGCCTCTGCTGGAGTTCGGAACATTTCATTCTTATATTATCCTTTTTTATTATCTGCCTTGTATTGTTGTTGTTGTTGTTTTCCTTTTCCTGTAAGTCTCAAAACACCTGGGCTCATCTACTTGTCTATAACATGTACACGTGCATGTGTGTTGGTACACTCACATACTGCTTAAACTAATTGGATGAAAAGGCAATAAAAATCCAAAATTACATATATGGGGGTTTTTTTCTATGAACCTGAATACACACTTCTCTCCAGAGAGGCTCATAAAGTGGATCCAGTGTCCATACATACTGTAATTGTAGGTAAAAATTTAGAGTTCACTCTAATACAATGTAAATTGCTGTATGGAAGACTGAAGATCATGTGTATCTGTTTCCATGTGGCAAATAACTGAATAATCAGGCATTATTTTTACATCCTTATTTCCCTATGTTATGTACTTCTCTAGATTTTTCTATATTCAAAATGGTGATTATTTAAAATACTAGAAGTTTACCTTTTTTCCCTTTCGTTTTATTTGCTAAATTCATTCAAATGCCTTTTACTTTAAAAAATGTTAATTTCATATATCAGTTGTATGTAAAACCCAAAGACATTTTCATGGTGCTTTGTTATTCAACTTTTATTCTTACAACTTCAGCAGGAAGTATCAAAGAACAACAATAGTAGTCAGCAGGAGTTTTCCCATTGATTTCAATGAAATCATATTTAGATCTGAGCTGAGTACGTTTGAAAATCTCAGCGACTATTAAACAATTCTGAAAAACACCACAGGGATGCCTAAAATTCAATTTTTGCCATCCAGAAGGGAGAAAACTCTCCTGGACACTTTTTTAAAATAATGGTAATAATAGCTGTTTCTTTCATACTGCTTTTATCGGTCAATCTCGAATTTCGCTGCAGAGGAGATTGATACCATACTTCCCATTTTATGGACAGAGAAATGGAGGTATAGTGAGAGAAGTGGCTTGTTCACCTCAGCATTTGTGCAGCTACTCAATGCTGATTGAAGGCCAAGGGTGATTTAGAAGAGTTGTGCTTAAAAAAAAAAAACCAAAAAACAAACACAACACTGTTTGGGGAAGTAATCACATGAATCATGAAACATATTTAAAACATGGAAATGGTATCATGGATTGGTGTAAGTGAAGTGGTTCTGCAATCATAATAAAACCACTTACAGTGCCATGCCTTGGAGCTCAGGCTCAGTAGCAAAGACTCCTCCACTTCTGCTGGCTGCTGCAGGACCTCACAGCAGTCTCTGAGGTGAACAGTTCTGACTCTTCACAGACTGGTGATAAAAACAGCAAAAGTGCTTAAGAAGTCGGTCTAGTTTTTGATTGGGTTCATATGAGTTTCATGCACTCTGAGTTTGCTCATGCTGAAGTAGAAAAGTTCAAAAGCAAAAAAGACACTGTTTAAGTTGGTATGAAACAGCACCATAGTTTTCATAGTTAGGTTGAGAGCAGTGCCAGATTACTACTTTGCACTAACTCTGAACGCATGAAATAAAGACTGAGCCTGAGTTCCAAGCACCCACACTTAGGTTTCTGTTTATCTGTGGTCTGCAGACTAGGTGTTGAAGCTTTCATCACTGCCAGTGTAATCCAGAAGGAAATTCAGCTTGGGGCTTAATTCAATTGCCTAATCATAGACCTTTAGCACTAATTTCAGACTTACAGAGATAATCAACAAGGTTTCATGGGTTTGCATATACGACAGAAGACTTATAGGAACCTCACTTCACCCTGAATATCAGACAGATACTAGACAAAGTATTCTTACAACTCAACTGACAGTGGATAGAAATACATGGGTAGCTGAACTGACCTGATTATTGACCACAATGTGATCTTATCATTTCAATATGTAGACACATAGACACCCTCATTAAGATTTTTTAATTAAAAATGGAATTTTATCTTCCATAATGGGTATTTTGTATGAGTTTGCAGAAGCTGGATTGATAGACAAGCTCAAGATGTATTCCATAGTTATTTTTTGTAATTTAAGGAAGAAAATTAAGAATAAATCCACACTTCTAATCTAACCAGTTCACCTGAAAAGAATGCAGACTAGAACTCACTATGGAGCAGTAGAGTCAATGAGCTAATAGAGTTCAGTTCAGTTCAAGAGACCAGCAACTACTATCATGCTAGTTGCCCTATGCAGCCTGATTTGACTTCCAGTGCATTTCCCAGGGGGTAAGATACTCCTATAGGTGATATTTTTCATCCCTGCAGGGATATCTCAGGTAACCTAGAGTATTTCAAAAAACAGTACTTGTCTTCTCTGTTTAGGCAGATGAATTAAACCCTTAATGTTCTAGTTGTGAGGGAAAATAATCAATATTGAAGTCTGAGTTTCTTGAGAAATGACGTTAGAAATAGCAGAAAATAAAAGGTAGCATGTAACAATAAGCATAAGCATACACTTATCTAGTCCTTTGTTAGGAAGTGTTAGAAAAACAATTAAAAACAATTAATGCACAGTAGGTGAAGACATTAGCCAGGAGAAATGTGCCTGACCAAAGGACAAAGCAAAAACTTCAACAAGTCAATTACTTCCTGATCAGTAAACGCATTATTATTTATGGCTTGTAACATATATGCTGGGACATTTTTAAGAAAATAAAGACAAAAATATCAATAAATTAACACTTGGAATAAAAAGAATGCTTTGATGTAGAATGATTTTAATCTCTTTGTATTTCTATACCATAGAAACTCAAGTCTGAGTAAACAGCTTCGATCACAATTTATTGTTGAGGCAGAGAATAGACACTTTCACAGAGTCAGTAAAAAAGTCTCTTTTAGGCACCTATATTAAGGTGACATGAATTTTGCTTTAGAACTGTTTCTCTCCACTGGGTAAGCTGACAACTTTCTTCTTCTAACTTTCATGAGAAAAAGCAGGTCTCAGACAATGCTGTCATTTGATATCCTTCACCCAGTAGAGCTGTTATTTGTACAGTCCTGTAGAAACTCTCTCTGTTTTATCTATTTTGTATGTAGGAGAGAATCACTGAAAAACTTGACACTGTAAGTTTAAATTGGCATGAGCATTCTGAGTATTTCAGACACATATCTTTATCCTCTTAGATGTGGCTGCATCAATAAAAATGTATGTAAGAATCTGAATGAGTGTCAGTCGAATGAACATCAAACTGAGCAAAGTATAAATAATAACAATAGAAAAAAGAGGATGTATTGCACACAAGCCCACAAATGAAAGCCCGGAGGCTGGCTGCTGCGACTTCTTCAGGGTAGCACGCAAACAAAGTTAGCAGAAATCGAGCTACTCACCCAAGGGAGCTTTCTTAGGAGCGGCTGGAAGGGTGCACAGGTGGAGGCAAAGAAGTAGAGAGGGGACTCCTCATTTGATGATCCACGGAAAGGGCTTACTCGCGCAAAGAGGCAGGGACGAAGAGACAAATCGGAAGAAGGTACAGTGGGTTTTATACCGGGGTTAGGGAAGGCGGGGTTAAGGGACACAGCCAATGAGGCAAGGGATGGAAGGCGGGGTTTACAGAAACTGAACCAATGAGAAAAACACATAGGAGGGACTTAGGGGAAGAACCAATAGGGTGTCGAGCACCACAGAACCTTCCAGAACTTATACATATTAACTAAGGAATATGAATATTTATAACAATATACATAAAACTGGGGGGGGGGAACACAAACCAATAACACTGAACTATGCAATTCACTGAACTGGGGGATTGTGGGCTCTCACCCTAACTAAGGAGTGTGAAATCAAGTTTGGGCTCTTGACCACCACACCTCAGGGTTGACATTGGCCTGAGTGGTCTGAGCGGCTCCAGCCGCCTGCACTGCCACAAGGATGTTCATTATGGCTTCTAGTAAAGGAAAGCTGCTGGCTAGCAAAGTCAAGTTCAGGAGAAGAAAGGTCTACTTCATATACTTGTGAGTTTTCTCTATTATCATCTTTGACTATTGCAAATACATTCACTGTAATTACTTAATGAAAACAGAGGCAACATTTCTCTCCAGCAAAAGATGTATTTGACATTGTTCAGAAAAACAGAGACCAGGGCAAGTCGTATTTGTATCTTCATTGGAGCATCTGGACACTACAGTGATAAGATACCAAGACTGTCTAGCTGACAGATAGTAGGGAGGAATGTACACCCGTGGTTTAGTTTCAGCTCACAGGGGTCAGAAAAGGGAGGACTGGATGCTGTTCCCAACTGCCTCACTGGCTAGGTATGTTATATACAGAGTACAGCCTGATTAAGATAATTAGGGTCCTGACAATTTGGCTCTTAGACTCATTGTCCTTAAAAACGTTCTCTGAGACTGACCTAACATTTAAATACTCTGATATACTAACAAAAAAATTAAGTATTATAAGAATTATAACTATCATGGGATTTTTGCTTGTTTGGGGTTTTTCATTTGCTTTTTTGTTTGATATGATTTTGTTCTGTTTTGCTCTGTTGTTTTTCTGACTTTTTTTTTGTTTGCTTGTTTTACTAGACAACTGATGGTCAAAAGAAGAAACTATAAAGAAGAAAAGGCTACATGGTCTAAAACCTAACTGAAAAGACCGCAATTTCTGATGATGGGAAAAAATCAATAATAGGATATGTGTCTTCACGTTTGCTTGGGTAGTTGGGCAAGATTTCTGGAAAAGAAAATTAATTTGAACTTAAAAATCACATATTTAGCTCAAATCTATAAGTGAAAAAAAAAAGGAAATAAAAAAAATTCAATGTCGACTAAATCTCTTTGTTCTTCCATTCACGTTTTACAAAATAGTCTTTTAGTGACATTATTTAATTAATTTTCAAATGTACCTGTCTTGTTCTGCCCCAGGAATAATTCATAGGGTTGCAAAAGGAAAATATGAGCTTAGTTACACAGATAAAGCCAGGATATTAAATTTGCGTAATAAAATTACATACTCATACACAGCCATAGCCCATATTGTTGTCAAGCTGGATGCACAAAGTCTAATTCTCATTTCAAAATTACACACTTTTTTCCTTCAACCTTAAGAAAAATTAGTCTGAATAAATGTTAACACATGTTCAATGTCAAAAAGTGTCCAAATATTATCATATCTACTTTCCTATAACGAAAAGGAAATCTTATAATCCATATGGTAAAGGATGAACTGGTTACAGATCTTACTGTAGCATGCCTCTTGAGGATTCATTTATTTAAACTGCAAGAAGCAAGTGAAGCTGAACTTCCTTCCTCTATGTTGATTGTGTTTGCTGACCTCTGCTAGGGCCAAAAGTACTGCTGTGAGATGCTGTCACTTCCTTCACAGTTGTAACTTGGCACTGTGGCTATTGTCCCTTCAGCAGGGATCCCTTGATTTGGTGCAAGATCAGAAGGCATCGCCTGTGCCTGGCATATTTATAAACTAACATATGTTGCTGTGATTCTGAATCTTCACTGTCCAAGACAATAGAATGAAAAATAACAGAGCTTATACATTCCAGCATACATATTACTTTTCTTTCGGTAGCCCACTATTTTAGGTCTATTGCTTGATTCATTCATATCCCTTTTTTTCAAAATCTCGTTCAAGCTTGATTTAAATACTAATTTAAATACTGCAATGTGTGGAATGAAGAAAGTATTTTTGCCAGTCCTAAACACTTAATATGTAATAAAATTGACAAATGCTTTAGAAAAGTAATGTTTTGACACATTGCAGTTTGCCTACCTTACTTTCAAGAAGCATTTTGCTCTTGTTGCAAGATAAACTAATGTTAAGGATCCAAGTATAATTCTGCTGTTGGCCAAGATCCTCAAAATGTGTCTGCATTCTATTTATAGGTATCTGTTTTCGGTAGTGATTATCAAGATAAGAAGTTCACTTGCTTCTAGTCGCAGATCTCTTTTTTTTGCCTTTAGTATTAATCTGAAAGCACAATTCAAAAAAAAATTGAGGTGTTTACACTGTGAAATATTTGCATAACTTTGCAAGAATTTGATGTGTTCTCAGTGCAATGAATACTTCTCAGTAAGGATATCATTTAAATTATTCTCAACTAAATAGATTCCTATGTAAAGAAATAAAATTATGCTTCATATGTATATTTTATAGGCCTCAGCAAGGTGAAGTTTTTAGAGTACATGACACATCCATATTGAGGTTAGCAGAAAAAAAAAGGTAGGCACAATGAACATAAGAAAACACAAGAGGAAGGAAGACCTGATTTGAGTGACCCAGACCCAAAGTTATTAATTTGATATCCCAGGGTTCTAAAACAGTCTTAAATGGAATTTTTTTTTTTTTTTTTGCCACTACAGAAACATTAAAACCTTTCATTAGCTAAGTCTGGAGAATTCCCAGAGAGAATATTGGCAGTCAAGAACCTTTTTTATGTGAAACTGAAAAAGGCTTTTATACTTCAAGAAGTTACCTTTGCTTTCTCAGGGTCCAGTTATGATTTTAGGTTTTGATTAGAGGAGTTTGCACTTCAAGAGGACAAATTGTTGTCAGAATCCTCCAGAGAGAAAAGAAACAAAAAATCTAACCAAGACAAAATAACCTCAGATACTATATGTTATCATAGTTTAAATCCGCAGCAGAAAAACATGATGCTGACTTTACATTCAACAGTGTTTCAGTGATTTGTTGGATTCATGTAGCTGAATTAATTGGAGCCTCATCCTATTTCAAATTAATGCAGAACCAAACTTCCCCTCATTCATGAAGACAGTCCTTGAGTTAGTAGTTTCACTTAGCAGCCAGGATCTGGATGACTTCATTCGTTTATAGTTGAGTCTGGGCTATTGTTTAACTGACAATGCTCAAGACACTTGTGAATTTTCATGCCTAACTTAAACACAGTGGGCTACATCTAAACCACTCCCATGCTTATTTTTGGTGTGTTCCTATTTCAGTAATTTATACATTCATATTCATACATATAGAACCTACTCTTTTATATATATATTCATATTTTTTTTAATTCACATTTTCATTTCAGTATTCATATATTCCTCACCATACATATCTAAAAAAAAGCATAAATGGCACAGCAAAAATACAGTCATCACAACTGAAGACAAATATGGCATGGCAAATCAGCCTATAGGTTTGATACTACTGCATGGGGTGCTTGATGAGCTGGATTTAAATTATGTTTCCTGTCTCTGTCTTGTTTGAATTTACAATAACTTTCTTGGAATAAATCCGCTGTCTACTGATATTCTAGATGCTTAAAATAATGCAAATAAAAAAAAAAAGACTGTTAAAATATCTACCATTTTTTTTTATTTACTACATTTATTTTAGTTTAATCTAGTTCTATCATTGCAGTTCTCTAAGACACAAAATACATAGGAGAGAAAAATGTACACTTTACTCTTTTACTTGTCTATCGCACTTCACAATGTAATTTTTATAAACTACCGACAAATTAGACAGTTATAGTTAAAATCTGATCTAACATTTAGAAAGAGTACAATATTCACAATTGTCTTTCAGCTTCCTTTTGTTGCATCTCATTATATGTTCGCCCCAAGAAATTAAAATATAGTTCTTGCTACTACCATTGTATGTCGTAATATGAAATAGCTTCTCCTAAATTCTAAATAGGATAAGCATTATTTAATTAAAAATCACTGTTTGCATCTGTAGAAGTCAGTAAAGGCTAAAATTGCAAGATTACAGCCTCCACAGTATTTTTCTTCTTTTGTGTCAGAAATTGCAAGAAATTGCAATTGCTTGGTAGATGTAAGTTCATGATGAAAATATGATAGTAGGGAACAATAGATCACTGTACTTTTCTCTTATTAGCACTTTCCTGATCAAAAGTTTGCTAATGAGTCCAGAAAAAAATTATTAATAAATATGTATGAGTCTATATGCTTTCAACTTTACAGCAAATCTCATTGCCTGAAATACTACAGTAACCAGTAAAGTAACCACCTACCCATTTTCACTTTTGCTTTGTAAAATGAAGTCTTATTAAAAGCATATACTATACTTCAAATTGTAGAATTGTTTTTCCCACAAAATTACTGTTTCTAAATCCAAATTGCCAAAGACTGCTCTATGAGCCTCTTCCAGCTGCCTGACTTATTTTTTGTTCTTGATTTTGTTTCTCATTTATAAATTGAAAAGGATGTGGAAAAATGCATTCCTATTCAAATGAATCTGCTTCTACATAATAAAACAAATGCTGCAATGTGATCCCTTTCAGGCAAACAGCTCAGGAAAGCAACTGCAAGCTTTTTCTTTCTTCACTGCTATGCTTTATTGCCAAAGTAAAACACTTCAGGGAGGTATTAAATATGCATGCTATTCTTTTCTCTAATTTTAGTGTGAGAATTACCCTCAGAACTGTGTTTATACAGTATGCAGAATGTAGCAGATCTGTGGCAGAGTTAAGAAACCCATGAGGAGGTATCAAAGTTTATGCATCTTACTTCAAATTAAATTTCTGCATCAGCAGGGTATTTTCCTCTTATCTTTAATAGAGGCAAGGAGATGAGTTGAGAAATGTATTAGGTGGCTTGTGCTTCGTTGTCATTTTTTTCCTTCCCTCTCTAAAACTAAAGACACACATTAAAACTATTCATGATAAGCTCTAAAATGTTATTTGCTATCATTTGTTTTTACAGTTCTGTGAGATATTTTTCTTTTTCTAAGAGTTCTGAGTTGGAATAATTTTAAGCCTATGCATCAACTAAAAATATTATGCCTTACAAAGCCACCTTTTCTGAGTATTTAAGCTTTCATTTTGGAACTAAAATCTTCAATCTGAAGTCAATTTCTATTTCTCTAGGACTTGGTATTTTGTGGGATTAATTTACAACAGTTGTCCAAATTCCTTTTCTAAATGATATATTGACTAATTTTTTTTATTTTAAATTGGAAGATAAAAGTAATATAATCTTAAAAAAAATTAATCTGAAAATGACACAATTACTTAATTCAGGTAAGTGTATAAGCACCTGCTTCAAACTGATTGCTTAATTTGAGTGCCATCAAAGTCAGTGGGGGTTAAGGACATCCTTAAACTTAAATGTGTATTAACATGCCTGGGAACAATGTCTACAATTCCATATTTGGAGGAATGCAACTTTCATTTACTAATTTGATGACATGGCAGGTCTGTGACAAAATGGGAGCCAGTAAACTCCTTGCAACACAGCTCCAATAGCTTGCTAACAATATTTAACTAGGTTGTAGGATACTAATGATTAAGTTTTTGTTTCTAGTCATGAACAACTTTGAGAAAATAGATATTTCATTACTCAGTTAAGTGCTCTGAATTGTTAGTTGTTCTTGTGATAATGAAACAAGAAATACCTGCATGAATCACTGAGTGAAACTGAATGTCTCATTTGGGCTCAAGGTTCTGCTTACATCTCTGTACATAAAAGCTAAGTGATGAAATACCTGATGGTCATCTCCCTTGAAGGCCTGATCTAAATGCAATTAAAATAATTAGAAAGCTTTCCACTGACTTCAATTACCATTGGAGCCTACTTTTTCAGCTTTTACTCACACAATGTTCCCAGCGGACACAGTATGAGTTCTACATGGCCAAGACCTAGATGAAAAGGGAGTGACTTGGGCAGCAGATTTATTAGAGTAGTTGAATGCATTTTCTATTTTTTACATTAACATAGTCTTTCAGAAGGTGAGATTGTGCATAAATGTTTTTTATCCAAACTGAAAGCAAATACATTTGAAAAAACAATTCTCTTCCATTATGCCTCTTCATGATGTTGTGTACAAACGCAGGAAGTTGGAATATGCAAGACAGACTAAATGTGAAACAGGGTAATCAAATATGGAAGCACCACATGACTGCATTAGTAAGAGAAATGCAGCACATTTTTAGTATCTCTGCCATTACCAATCCTCTGCTGGACACAGCACTCCACATGTCTTACATCTTTTGCAATATCTTATTCTGTTGTTCTCGATTCTCTGCCACATTCTGTGTCTCTGATATTCTGTTTCATCTCTTCTGCTGGGATATCCAGACTTTGGCAATTATTTCAGAACCATCTTTACCAATCTGTCAGATTTTATTTTTGGTGACATTCTTGTGCATTGCTGTTGCTCTTCTGGATCTTCTCATATGTTATTTCACATTACTGTCCAATCCACTGCTATTCCTCCTTAAATATTGACATAATCTAATTAATATTTTTTTATTTTTTTGTGGAACAACTTAGAACTTGATTTTTCTTGTACAGAACTAAATTGTATATTATTAACAAGGAAATTACTGTATCAATTTTATAAATTTTCATCTGGGTGGGTAAATGCTACAGTCAACTCAAGACTGCAAAATTCAGATCCCCCCTCAAGTTTCACAAAGTTTTTTAGTAAGGATTTTACACTTATTACTGGAAGAGTAAGATCTATATTCAAGTATTTGTTAGGTGGAAGAAGAAATGTTTTCAAAATCTTGGATGAATGCTCTAATTATTTTGCAAATGGTTACCATGATGGAACATTAATTTTGGTTTAATTGGTTTTGTCTTTTGTATCTGTTCTTTCTGCTTGTTTTGTGCTTCAGGTGTATTGCACAAAGTATGTCTTCATTTGAACTCTAGAACTGGTTGAAAAAGGCAATTGCTTTGATTAAAAATGTCACTAAAGTTTCACAAATGTGAACATTTTTGCTGAATGACTGAAAAAACTTCTATTTGTCTATAGATATGGCAGTCAAAAAATCTGGTTTCATAACCAGTAATTGGAAGAGTGGAACTCTGATAATTTTGGACTGACGGTGGTCTACAAATCTTCCCTTTTCCATGTGATTGAATTCAATCTGGCCTAGGGCTGTGTTCAGTCAAAGCTCTTACAGTGTAAGGACTATGCAGTTGTAGACACAGAAATAATCGTCGTCTCAGCCAAAACGAAAATAGAATCCTGACAATAAACAAGATAAAACACTAATTGCCATTGGTTTGCATTACTGATTAGCAGGCTTAAACAAAGAAAAAGGTCATAAAGAGTGGATTTTATTCTCCACACCTTTGAAAAATATATAAGCAAACAAAGCACAGTCATCAGCATAGTTCATTTAGCACCAATTACATATCCATTATAGAAAAGGCATTTACTATGCTAAAATGAATAATGCTTGGGTTTTATGAGATTAAATTCATTAGAAGACTGGTCACAGGTATGTCCCTGCATCACAACATTTTTGAAAGTTAAAAAAGTCTCTTTTTGTGCTATTTATTTAAATATGCATAGCATTTGTGATGTGTCTATAAAATATAGTTTACATACTAAAATGCATACATATTACATATGTAGTTTAAGTACATTTATATACGCTCTGTATGTTTACACGGCTGCATGTATTTATGTGCACACATGTTTGTGTGATCCAAATGGTAAAAACAGTTACTAGGCTTCTGAGTTTAGCATCATATTTGCAAAAAATGTCAGGCTAAACTCAGAAGTTCAGTAACTGTATTTTTTTGTGTAGGTATGACAAAGAGATGTAAAAAAATCCCTGATTACAAATATGTCAATTATTTATAGGATATATAAAACTGCACACAGTAGCTATGTATAAGCTCCAAATCTACTCTGGACGAATTTGTATGTACATATAAATATTTTTATGTAGAAATTAAAATATTTAAAATATTATTTTTCCTTTCTGAATGGGACTAGAACTACTGGTGGTGTGAGATGTCCTCTTATGGAATTCAAAGCTGGGACAGTAGCTAATCTACTCATATCTTTTCAATTATGTGCAGTGGTGACAAAAGAGAGCTATCTATTTAGGTCCTTTTCATAAACTGATGAGGTTCAGAAACATCTCAAAAATTCTTCTATAGCAATGCTTATGTAATTTCTAATGATTTTCTCCTTTTTCTATATTTTTGATTGCTATCTAATATATGGCTTAGGTTTTTTTGAAACTACATGATGTTTATGGATAAGATACTCCCTCAAATTCTGTAGGTTACAGGTTTTAGAAGATATCAAGACTATTTATCTGCTTCTGTTCAGGAGCTGATGTTCTTAAGGATAAGATGTATTTTTCTCATTTTGTAGGCAAATGTAAATTTTTCAGGAGCTAAAGTAAACTTCTTAATATGTCATCTTGACTGATGTCTCATTGCGGAGTCTTTGTCCATTGATTCAAAACCTATCTCACAAACCTACTTTAAATATACAGTGATAAGATTAAAGTCTGCATTCATATTTGACCACTTCTTAACCAGGAGTACATTGACTTGAAAAGAATGAAGCAACTAAAGTGGCCAGTGAATTAAGATGATTTGATTTAAGATAAGCAGAGATTAAAAGAATGTTAGCGTTCACAGATTTGCTAAGAGAGAGAGCAAAAAAGCTGCATGATAATCCCCTGGCTGTCACTCAAAGAGGTACATACCAGAGATATAAATGGAAAAGATCACAGGAAAATTGTATAAGTAAGAGGAAAACAATATGATAAAATTAAAAGTCAAAGTTGATATAAAATCAGAATTTTCCAAGTTTTCGATCCGATGTGTTAGACTATAATTGTGTTGGGGGAAGGCTATATTAGTGGAATTATATAGGTCAAACAGGACAAAGCATAAATAGATGGGATAACTCTGTGCAGATGTGAAAGGCAGAAAAACTGGCTATTTAAAATCAAAGAACTTCTAATCTCTTAAATTCATGAAAAAAATCTTCATTGAAAATGCATAAATACTAGAGATGGAGGAAGAATGAAGCCAAACCTAAGTATATGTTAAGGATGAATCAAGTAAGAAATATGGAGTGCTTAGATTGTTGTGCAATTCCAAATAAGGGGACAAGATTGTTCATCATGGAGTTCAATCAACAAAAATCACCAATAACTAGAATTCAGTCACAATTTGGTGCACACAGCATTTCAGTTTACCTACTTTCTAGGACTGCTTTACCCTGAAACTCATTACTTACTCTTCTTCTCAGCCTGAATGCTCTCTTGCCAATGACAGTTTAATTTCTCATGCCTGCTCAGTAGTGCCTGTTTTGGGGGAAAAGGTACCTATCTTCACTTTGGGACTTAAATATAACTCAGATGCATGATCCAAGACCAACAAGATACCCCCAAACCTACATGTATTTGCCACGGTCAAATCTGTGCATAAACATCGTGTCTCATTTGATAGGTCTGATGTAGTTTAAGAATGAAGCAGGAATTTGTAAGCTTGTTTTTTTGACCCTGTCAGATAGAATGACTTTGAACTTTCATCTCCTAGAACACTTCTGTGACAACCAGTCTGAGGGGTATCCTCTGTAGGAAATCTTATATTTTTTGAATACAGATCTCGGTTCTGTTGTGTATGGGCCTGTAATGGAGATAGAAAGAATGCAAGCTAACACTATACAACAGTTAGGGCTCACATAGAGGGATGGAACTATCTGTAGAGAGATTACAGTAAAAAATGGTAGGTTCAGGTACTATTTTGAGCTTCTGTTTTGATCCATTTGAATTTTTGGGGTTTTTTTTCCTATTAGAAAGAAAAATCCCTTTTGATTAAGTCTTATCCTCTGAAGGTGATGAGAAAAACTGATTCAGGCAGGTGAACAGGATGTTTATGCCTATCATTTCTTATCACTTCTCATTCAGAAATTAGAATATAATCTTCACTTCTTCTGTGGGGAATTTAATTACTCTTATTCTTTCAGGCATCTAAATTTTTGCTACAAGAGTGTACCTAAATTAGAAGATCTATGTTTACCTACAGTTGTATTTCATTAACTGAAGGAACTGAGGTAAATAAGCATGCATGCATATTAATTTAATAGATTAGTAATCATTGCCTGAGTTAAAAATGCATCAATACACGACACATACATCGACATGTTTCAATATTTGTCAATGAAGAAAATTGCAAAAATGGCCACATTTCATTTTACATTTGAAATTTAGTCATATTCAGTGAAAAAGAAAATAAATTCATCTTTATGAAACAGGGAAGAAGATTTTAGTCTGTTCTTAAATTACCTCGCAAACGAAGAGAGTAAAAATTGTGGGACAACAGGTGTGGTAGAGAAACAGAATATGGAAATATAAAATAGAAGTCTCTTAGGTTTCTTCCATCTTTTTAATAAGCTGATACAAAGGCCTAAGATTTCAGATGTTGTTTGAAAATGAATTATTCATTTCTTAAATCTGAGAAAATAAAGGTTTTATTTTATTTTAGATCCTTTTGTTAAATCTGTTAATCTATTTGTAATCTCATTCTGATCCTTTTTAATCAGTAAAGATTATGGTAACATACTGGTTTAGTTACGATATTGGTTGATTTGCTTCAATAACTAAGGAAAAAAACCAGTACCCTGTACATGTTTAAAGGGAATACAAAAGCTATGTACCACACTATGTAAAATAGCCATGTATATACATAGAAGTGTTTAGGTTTTGGGAATAGGACCAGTCACATTTCTTATGGCTGAGAGATAGCAAAATGCTTTGGTCCATTTAAAAACTGGTTTAGTCAAAGACTTAGCTTATACTATTTAGCACCTGGCCTATTTTATGTCTTCTCATGAGGTTCAGGGGCTGCAGGCCTGGAACCTATTGGAGTATTTGGTAATGTGTTGAGTGCCAACATTTTCTCACCATTGTTCTTACTCCTCAAGTCTTTTGGATGCATGGGTTTGTGTCTTCTTGGACTTCCTGTAGCTTCTTGTAGCAATATTGAAAGCTTCCTTATCAGTACTCTCTTTCCTGTTTTGCATTAGAGAAGTTCAAGATAAACAAGCAAATAAATAAAACCCTGATATGATTCTGGCCAATCTAACTGTTCGAGAAAATTTTCTCTGTAGCTTACTGCTCATGGTGTGACAATTCCTTCAGCCTTGCTAACCAGAGTGTCTGCATGGATTGCTGATGATTCCGCAAGTTTTAGTCTTTTCTAATATCAGGAGTGACCTGTCTCATAAGTTCATCATCTCACTGCAGTCTGTGCCTTTTTTAACTTTCTGAGTTTAGTTTGTGACAGAGACAGTTCTGGACCTGCTGCTGGCCAAAAGTGATGTTACAGAACCTCTGCCATAACATATTTAAGAAATGGTGAAAAGTACTGTGTACCAGCAGCTGGGAGAGAGGAGTGAGAATATGTGAGAATAAGGTCACTGAAGACAGAGGATGAGGAAGTGCTCCAGGTGCCAGAGCAGAGATCCATCCACTTGTCCTTGTCACAATCTATGAGTTTGTATCATATTTTCTCTCTGTCCTGTTGATGGAGTAGCATTGATAGAGTTGCTTGTTGGGCACCTGGAAGCCAGCCAAGGTCAACCCATCACCCTTTTCTCATAAAGCACCAGTTGGGAAGAAGTCAGTAACTACTTGTCTAGGGTCAAACTCATCCCCCAAGGGTGTATCTTGGTCAAACACATCCATGAATATATTCTATTTAAAACACAGCCATATCTTACTTCATAGAACCTGATCCCAAACTAGCTTTGCACACAGAAAATGTATAAGGCATGGAGATTATATCTTAGCTACATATAAATGTAAAAATGGGTTTGTTGGTTTCAGGTGTGCGTGCATGTTTCCAGTCCTTTATTGGTGCTCTCTGTGCAACCAACAAGAAGAGAAGATGAAGCCCAGAGTCAAAGACTTACAGAAGCATAGATACGTGTACAGAGGGACAGGAATGAAAAGCAAAGGTGAAAATTTCTCTTGGAGTTTTTTCTACATGGTGAAACTTGGTTGCAACAGTAACTATGTCAAATATCCCAGGTCCCTGAGAAGTAAATTCCAAGTATAACTCTGAAACATGGGCTCCCAGAGACCACTCTGACCAAAAGTACTTTCCCTTGAAGAAAGAGTCAATAATTTTTGTCAATTTAAGTGTTGTCACAGTGTAAAAAAGATATCAAATGTAGTACTAATCACAAATACTCCAAGTAGAAATTATTAAGGTGGCATAAATGTCACATTAACATGTCTTTCAGTTTATTCTTTGCTCTTTTAGATATATAGTAGCCCTAACACTGCAGTTCACAGAACATCACTCCTCTGAATTACAGTGTATTTTGCCCTTGAATTCTTCTTCATATATCTGTCATATTTGACAAAGTATCAGAAGCTTCTCAGCAGGACGAATTATTTATAAATTTATCTATCACTTTGAAAAAGAGATGTGAGATTTTTGGGGTGAGAATCACACGAAATAAATGAAACTATGTAGTATTGTTGATGAATACTGATTGATTATTTATGAAATGAAAAGTTGATCAGTACCTTTGTAAAGGAGTGCCTCATTTCACCTTCCTATATGTATGTTTATACTCTATTAATCTAGCATTCAGCACCTGGCTGCTACTGCTATTTCATTAAAGCCTGTACAAAATCTAGAAGGTCATGCCAGTGACACAGTTTTGACTGCCCCCAGGCTGCTGATTATTTTTTTTAGGTTCTGTTTAATTCTCTCTTGTTTTCAAGAAAGTCATGTGTGCCTGGAAATTATGTGTAATGTTTGTTATTTCTGGATGAATGCACTTAATTATCTCTAAAAATCATTTAATCAACAGATGTCTCCTCCTCCTTCCTTTGTACTAGTCATTCTCCATCATTGTGAAACTTTATTTTTTTTTTTCTGAGTCCTTGTGTTCCCTTTTTTCTTACCTCTAAAGGATTTCTCCTTCAGGGCAAAGCTCTCTCTCAAAACCAAAAATTGTGTAGCTGCTTAAAGCACACCATAAAAGCTTTGCAAACATTCCCTGGTGTATGTTTGAATACATGCATGAGATCTCTCCAGACAGCTTAAAAGAAAAAAATACGGAAAAAAAAGAATCACATAATTTTAGTGTTTGCTACGGTGTGTTGTAACAACTAATGCTTCAAAATACCCTAAGGTGTTAATAGCACTACACTATATGCAAGAGCTGAAAATTTTTCAGGGTCCACAAATCAGGAAGTGTACAAAGGAGAAATTACCCTCATAAGGCTAACAGCATAATTGATAGGGGTTACGTTTTCTGGGAAATCTTAATGACAATATGAGTAAAATATTTAGAATCATCATTCAAACTGGAAATATAAATAAAAAATATTGCCTCTGCAAAGCGATTGTTAATATTGTGGAATCACCTAATTTTTTTTTATTGAAACATAACTTTTTAAGTGCTGATACTGCAACATTTTAATCAATTGCTATTAAAGTACCTGGTAAATGAATAGAAGTACTAATGATGAAAAATGTGAAATGTGTGTACATTGTTTGCATAGTATGAAATACAGCTAAGAAAATTCTGCTTTTGTGCTTCAAAGAAGCATAAGCCTCTAACATGACCACTTAGGTCATGAGAAATTCCAGAAAATAGTTACCTAACATAGCTTAAAAGGATGCAATTCTCCAATTTGAAAGAATTATTTTCATGCTTTTGGCCAAATATAAAAATGAAATTATGATCAGTCTGAAAGACAAAACAATGACACAGTTTTCAAAACTACATTTCTTTTTAGAGTCTGTTGATTGACAGAAATGCCCTATAAGCTTGTTGACATAAAATTTGGTCTCTTAAAGAAATATAGACATAATGTTACAGAAATAGAATTTTTTGACAGAACATCCTAACAAGTGTTTTCAGCCCCATGATGAATAGGATTGCTCCCCCTTTTTTTTTTTTTTTTTAACTCTAGTGTCATTTATCCATTTCTATAAATCCATCTAACAACCTTGTGCACTCATTTCAATGAGAACTTCAGACAGCTTGTTATCTTAATATATGTAGGCTTATTTTTTTTCTAGACCCTTCATTCCAGTATATATTATGGGAGGGAATGCTTTTCCATGCCTATTTATTTTAGTATTAGTGCTACTTATCACTATGTTATTATCACCTATGGTGCCTGAAAATACTTTCTCTAACTCAAGATTTTACACAGCACATATTGAGACAATTGCCAATTCTCTACAGAGCTGACATTGCAAATACAGAATAGGTACATTATAATGTTTGTTACAAGGCAGGCACTTCATAGGATAAAACACAAGCATTTATACTCCATTATAAATTACTCTGTGGAGTTAGTCTCCCATCCTAGTCAATAAAGAGAAGTAGGTACTCTCAGATTGCGTACCTGATTTAGAAGTCTGAACCAAATAAAACATAATGTAACATATACATGGCTATTTTCATTCATTAAGTAAAAGAGGGTGGCAGGGATATCAGCTCTCACAGAGACTTCTATGGTGTAGACGCTACATGAAATAAATCCTATTCATGGAAGAATTAAGCTGTTCTTAAGGACACTGTGTATGTTTCTACAGCAAAAAAATCTATTGAGGCAAAGGTAAAAATAGCACCACTTAGCATTACATGGTTTAAATATTTCAATCATGTCTTTAGTAGAAAACATTTGTATCATAATCTGTATAGTAAATTCAGACCTGGACTACACTGTATAATTTTGCTAGTACAGGCATTTTAGAGCAAAATGTCTCATGTTAAAGCCAGATATTTTGTTGGTTTAAATAATATTATAAAGAGAAGTTGTCCAAATTTGTTAATATAAAAAATTCTTTTTTGGCATACCGTTCTCTACACCTGGGTTCTGCTTATATAGCTATGGTGGCTATGTATTGCTATTATGGTGACAGGCTGTAGAATTTTTAGGCCTCTCAGGGAAACAATTGCAGAAATCATTAAGGAAACATAATTTGCATGGGCCCCAAGTTCCCCAAACACAGTCTCCCTGTTAAGAGTCAGTTTGAAAGATAGTCTAGTGATAGTCAACCTTAAATACAAATGTTATACCTTAAGGAATAATGGCTACTATCAAAGAATGGATGCAGCATATTCATAATGTATTGAAATGTCTGTCTGACATGGTGATCTTCAAGACATAAAACCCCCCAGGATTTCAATTATGAACTCTTTGTCTGGTAACAAAAATGCTACCTGACGCAGAGTTTAAATTATTCTGTAGTAATAGGACTATTGTACACTTACCTATTGAGACATTGGACAAATGACATGATTATTCAAGTCTTTTAGCCTTTTTTTATGGATCCTATGGAGCTATCACACCTAGAAAACTGTACTTATTGAAATGCAGAGCAGCTATCTTTAGATACTAAAGAGTGGGAACTTTAGGGTTATTGTCATCACTCATCAGATTTTCACCAGCTAAATATTCTATGCACAGCAATCTCATCTATCCTTTTGCACAGTCAACAGAGAAATAATAGAGTTTTTACAGAATGTAGATCATCAGCATAGGAAGAAATGTAGGATCTATGGAGAGGAGAAAATCATCTTCTTGCAGTTAGCCTCCTAACTAAGTAGTACTTTTTGTAGCCATCTTAGCAGTTTCTCACAATGTGAGAAAGGTTTGGGGCCCTCCTCAACAGCTTTACCTCGAAGCTGATTGCAGATCTTGTTCCTCAGGTACTTGTACTGAGTGTAAGTTCACAAACAATCTTGGGAAAACATTTCTCTGTCGCTGCTGTTGAGGTTGAAGCAGTGGCAAGAAGAAATTAGGGAGAAAAATGAGCAAAGAAAGTATAACTTTGATTTGCTGATAAAAACATGGTTACATAAGAAAGAGGACACTTCCATCTGGCTGTATTTATTGTTGACTAATTTAACATTTACAAAGTGATTTCATAGGATTTAATTACAGCAGTGACTTTATTATAGATCCAAGAGGGCAAGATTCATACCATATATGCTATAGGGTGTTTAATTCACTGCACACACACAACAAGGAATGTACATAAAAGTACAAATGTGTACCTGTTCAAAATTCCCCTCAAGTTCAGTGGAATACAGTTAATATCTTTGCATTTCTCCATGAGTGGGAGTTGAGCCCCAAGGAGTGGGTGTATCAGCCACATGATTAACTTTCAGTCATTGTCCTCCAAACTTTGGAAACCTGAGAATTTGCCAGTTCTGAAAAGTATACCACTCAGAGGGAGGTGATGGACACAGCCTGCTACTGTCCAGGAGACCTCAAAGGACCTCACTCAGGATCACTATTTATAGGGCCTCAAAATGGTTGACTTTACACATCAGTCAATTTCTGTCTTGACCAAAATGCTAGTAAGTAACTACTGGAATTTTTCAAAAGTCCAGTAACAATGGTACCATTCCACTTGGGCTACAATTCAGGTAAGTAATCTTCAAAGGCTTTTGGGGGATGAGCGATGGTTTCTCATTCCCCTCATTGGTCAGGGAGCAGTATGGCAATTCCAGCCCCACTTTAGCCATGCGAGAGTTCCTGGTACTGTCAAAGGACACTTCACTGCCCAACTCATTGCACACAGGCCAATGGCTAACAGGAACTTCTGAAATTGTAGAATGGTCCAAAGCACGGGGGTAGGTTATGCACCGCCACAAATCTACACACATGGAGACGGGGACACACACAGAGGACAAGGACACAGCCACAGCTGTCGCTACACAGATGTTCACAGACAAGGTGCTACCCTCAGCAGCCCCCACATTCAGGAGTCACACCAGACACAGGCCCAGATGTCCATGTCTCCTCTTGTTGGGCTGGGAGAGGTAGAAGGTCATTAGTGTAGCACAAGCACCACATTGCCCAGCTCCACAAACACACACATTTGTGATTTCCCCAAGCACTGGCACAATCCCTGACCCAGTGGCTGGAGATTAAATATGCCGCTGGCTCCTGTATCTGACACCAAGACCTCACTGGCTCCAGGAGCAGACATCAAGGGCCAGGGGTGCTCACAGCCTCAGTCTGAGTCCAGCAGCTGGCACACATTCCCCTCATGCTGGTTCCCCCAGTAGCTGGCACTGAGTCGTTGAAGCACTGGCACACATAGGACAGAGAGTGAGATTATGCAGAGGTCATTAAGAAAGGCTGTAATAAAGCAGGACAGACTGCAGAGATCATGTGCATAGCTCAGCCAGACAGGCGCACTGAAGGGCCCTGTTTTGCACCCAGCTGCCCCTTTTATAAGTTTTTCTGTGCCTGTTTTGTTCAGAGGACATTCTGGGTTTTCAGAAATAGAAAGAACAAAAAACATATAGGGGTTTATTGAAAAGATACAGAGATGCTTTATACTGATGTCTGTAGTGACAGGACAAGGTAATGATTTCAAACTGAAAGCAGGTAGCTTTAGATTGGATATAAGGAAGAAACTTTTTGCAGCGAGTGTGGCGACACCCTGGAGCACGTTGCTCAGGGAAGTTGTGGATGCTTTGTCAAGGACCATATTCAAGGACAGCTTGGGTGGGACTTTAAGAAAACTGGTCCAGTGAAAGATGTCCCTGCTTATGGCAGGGGGCTAGGACTAGATGATCTTTAAAGGGCCCTTCCAACTCAAAAAATTCTGTGATTCTGTGAGCCTAATATTCCAACTAATACAGTAACATGTAAAGAACCAGCCATAATGAGACTTTAGACCAGCAATTTTAAGCAGACTTTTGAAATATTTTATTTAATTTTATATGAAGAGATATGAGCTGTTCAAAATTATTTCCAAAGGTAACATCTAGTCTAAATTCTACTTCATGAAACCTTTTATTAATATCTATACTGTTAGCAATTGTTACAGTGCTAGGAACAACATCTTTTTGTTCACCCTTATTTTCAACATCCACAAATTTTCCGTATAATTATTAAGTTATTTTATTATAACTTCTATGAAATTTGAGTAATCTCTGAACAGAAGTTTTAGCCTTCCTTTCTAGGGCTCTGACACTTTGATCCTCCTAGCACTGTGGTCTGTTCACATTATGTGAGGATAGTAATTGTAAAAATCTCTTTTTATGTTAGTTCACATTCACCTTGGACTTATTTCACAAAGGTACAAACAATTACACTTGTTGAAAACTGATGGAGAATCAAGCCCAACTGGTTTAATTTACACCTATGTGATACAAGTGAATATACCACACAGAGTGCAAGGCAATTGAATAGAACAGCAAGTGCTGGTCCAGGTTTCATAGAATGCATAATAAAGCATTTTATTCTCTGTTTTCCTGCATTCCCTAGCTATCCATGTAAAGAGGAACTGAAGATAGAATTTTATACTTGGTTTTCTGTATTATTAAAGTAAGGAGAAAAAATATAATCTCCTGTGTCATTCATATGAGATATCAGTTAAAGTGATGCAGGTCGAATGCTGATTCAGATTGTATACTGCCTTGAAAAATTTTGGTCCCCATCCTGAATCTTTTGTGCTCATTTTTGGAGCATAATCCTCAGCTGTGCAATAGAAAAATTTGTTCCAGGGTCCTTAGCCAGTAATGTTCCAGAAACAAGATGAACTACAAAGCAATTCTCCCAATACATTTATCAGAACAATGTGATACATGCCCAAGTGCAATAGTAGCAACAAAGCACTGATGATATTTCTAAAGCACGACTTAATTAAGTTGTTGTTCATGCAGTAAATACAGCATCAGATTCCCAGGCCTGTCCTACTGTGTTGAGGGACTTAAGAGTTACATAGCAGACATTGGAAACAAGGACATGCTTCAGGCATAATGAAGAAATCTTGGGGGGAAAAAAAATCCAAGCAAATGAGAAAACAAAGGGAACCCATGACAGATCATTTAGTACAAAATATTGGATCAAAAGCTATTTTTATTTCTTTTCATGCAATTGAAATTTCTAAGGCAAAATACTGCAATAGAAATGAGGGGAATGAGGAATCTAAGCCAAGGAAAGACAGTAACAATAATAAACAAATAAGAATGTGAATAAACTTGAACTAAGTTACACTAAACCTTTCATTTACACTAAAATGAAATAAGCTAAACCTTCAGTGGCAAGTAGTGTTTCTCAGGGACTGATCCATATTGGGACCAGGGTTATTTAATATTTTCACTAATGACATAGCGGGATTGAGTGCACCCTCAGCAAGTTTGCAGATGACACCAGGCTGAGTGGTCCTGTTGACACACCTGAATGATGGAATGCCACCCAGAGGGACCTGGACAAGCTTGAGAAGTGGATGTACGGGGAGGGATCTCATGCAGTTTAATAGGACCAAGCACAAGGTGCTGCACCTGGGTTGAGGCAAACCCAGATATCCACACAGGCTGGGGGATGAACAGATCAAGAGCAGCCCTGATGAGAAGGACTTGGGGGTGCTGCTGGATGAGGGGCTGGACCCAGCAATGTGCACTCACAGCCCAGAAAGCCAAACGTGTCCTGGGCTGCATCCAAACCAGCATGGGCAGCAGGGAGAGGGAGGGGATTCTACTCCTCTGCTCTGCTCTGGGGGCACCCCATCTGGAGACCTGCATCCAGCTTGAGGGCCCCAGCACAGGTAGGACATGGACCTGTTATAGTGAGTCCAGAGGAGGGACGCCAAGATGACTGACCCTGAGATTAGTTCTGCTGGTTAGAGCATGGCGCTAATCATGTCAAGGTCACAGGTCTGATCACCGGTCAGGCCATTCACTTAAGAGCTGGATTCAATGACCTTTGTGGGATCCTTTCAACTCAGAATATTCTGTGACCAGAGGGATGGAACATTCTTCTATGAAGAAAGGCTGAGAGAATTAGGATTGTTCAGCCTGGAGAAGGGAAGGCTTTGGCACAACCTAATTGTGGCCTCCCAGTACCTGAGGGGACCCTACAAGAAAGATGGAGAGGGACTTTTTACAAGGGCAGGTAGTGATAGGACAAGAAAGAATGGTTTTGAACTGAAAGAGAAAAGGTTTAGATGAAACTTTAGGAAGAAATTCTTTAATCTGAGGGTAGTAAAATGCTGTAACAGGTTGGCCAGGGAAGTAGTGCTGCCTGGGAGTGTTCAAGACCAGGTTGGATGGGGCTCTGAGAAACCTGGTCCAGTTGAAGATGTCCTTGATCACTGCAAGGGTTTCGACTAGAAGATCTTTAAAGGACCTTTCCAGCCCAAACTGTGTTATTTTTAATGGAAATACTAATGATAATTTTATTTATATTGTTCTTATAAGGACTAAGAATGCTACATTGGAAGAAAAAGTCCATAGTATTTGCAAATGTATTTCTCAGCTTCCAGGCTTACCTAAGTGTAAAAACTATAGTGGTTCTTTCTGCAACACTTTCAGCAGGTACAGGTATGACTTGCTGTCCCATGGCAGTGATGCTAAGGACTGACATATTTCTGCTCATGTAATTTAGGTAGAAAATCCAGCATAGTAATGCCTTCCTGTGCTTGGATGAATGGCCTTCTCTAGTCACAGGAAGGAAAAGAGAATCCAAACGGCTGGCTTTAGAAAGCAAATTTATTATTATTATTATTACTACTACTACTACTACTACTGCTACTACTACTACTGCTACTACTACTACTGCTACTACTACTACTACTACTACTACTGCTACTACTGCTACTATTAATTCCCTGACAGCTTAAAGCATTTGATTGCATGGAAACATATCACTTAATAATTCTTTGGGTTGTATCCTTCATCTGATGAAGTGATGGAACTGGTGTATGATCAATGAATGGTACAAATTTCTCACTTATTGAATTTTAGCAATTCTACATTCCAGATTGCAATCTAATTTTTTCAATGAAAAAAATATTTAAAAAAAAAAATGTGCTTCATATTTTCTTAATGTTATTTTTAATCTACACAAGTATTTTTTTTTTCTTTTCCTTGCCCCCTCAATATGTTGTGTGTTTGCAAATTGATTTTTGACATAATGTTTCTATACCGATGTATAAGAAAATTTCATTGTACAGTGTTTCATGAAATAATGAGCATACTGTATTTATAAAGCACTGAATGGAATCTTGCATTTAAAAATTATTTCCTTTCCTAGTATTGCTTTAACAAGTAGATCCATGAGCCCTGTAGCTAACAAAAAAGAAGTCTCCTATGCACTGATCAAAGCACTACGACAGATTTATAAATTTATATGTAATGTTGCCATCAAGGATTTTTGGGTTCAAGCCACATTGAAGAAGGACATACAGACACATGGTTGGACGTATAGGCACATCTGTACACCAATTAAGCAAGCTGCATTATGAGTTGGTAAGTCTCAGGATCCTAGATATCCACTTGAAGAAAAAAACTTGATTCTCTGATACAGAAGTCTTTAATAAATGCTAAGAAAATGAGTGCATATTTTCAGGTTGTACAATATGGATATTAAACTGTAAAGATATTAAACTTAATGAAAAAAAAAGTTTTAAAGTTTAAATTTTGAAAGTTTACCTTTAAATTTGAGTGTCTTTTGAGAGATATAACTAGGTTTTATTCTTTCTGGGGTTTTTTATGTGTACTAAATAAGACATATTGTGGAAAGCCCGTATCTAGGGAACAGTACCATCTTAAATCTACCAGTCTTTGGAATATCTCAAAGAACTCTGAAATATTAAATAATAATAAATAGCATTTGTAACAACACCATCTTTTATAACCACATTTTAGATGTGGTTTATAACCACATTTGGATGTTTTAGATGCAACTTAGTGGCTCTTTCTATTAATATTTTACACATTTGCCAGTGTTACACTTTCTATGATGTAACATCTCAACATTGAATTCTTAGACCAGGGATTTCTGAGGAACCGCAGAGGCTTTTCATCTGATATCTCATCTAGTAACTTCAGCTAAAAGGGCAGTGTTGCACTCACACTTCTTTATAGCTCCTGTCTTCTGTAGAAAGTCTGGAACTACTTCATAGAGAACTCTGCAGGATGATTTCAGCTTTTCCTTTGAGGAATTTCAAAGATATTTTTCTTCCAAGAGGAAATGTCTATATTTTTGTGACACTTTCACCAGGGGAGCACTGTGCCACACATGACAGGGGACACTGTAATATGCTTACCTATGAGATACTGTATTGCTGTTATTGAGGTTAATCTTCTGGTATTTTTGGATAGTTCTTAAAATATTTGACTGAAGATCTCATTCATGTTGCTTTTTTCCAGTGCTTCCAAATAAATCTTCAAGGCCTGCATTGGTCTGAAATAGACCTAATAGCACCTTTTAGATACAGAAGGTAGGAATTAACATTTTTTATTTGTGCCGGATTTTTGTTCAGTAACTAAGTTCATCACTACTTTTCTCCAAATATTTAGAACTACAAGACAGGTAAATTAATACCTGACTAGGAAAATTCTCAAGACCATGCTTTCATGCACTGTGCATCAAATTGAACCTACTTCCTTTAGCAAGCTTTTGAAACACACAATTGGTTAAATCACTGTCCACTTCCAGTACATTTACAAACGAAATTGCATCCTGGTTAATAATATATTTCCACTTCTAAAGAAAGGCAGTAGTGTTTGTACTGACTAAATAGTTCTCAGGATGCTTAGAACTCTTCTCTCCTTAGTCTTAGCTCAACTAGTTTTATCTTGTAAGAATTCCCAAGTGATAAGGGAATCCCTGGCTCCCATCCTAACAGTATAAGCATAGCCTATCAGACAGGCTACAAGAAGTTGAAAGAAATCTGTCTGACATGCAGGAAGGATAGTATCTGAACCCTATGGCAGGCCACGGGTACTAAGGAGAGCAAGGCTAGATTGTGTTCGGCTCAGAGCTGCCGAAGGGACATTCTGACTTGTTAGATAAGAAGGATGGGAAGAGAGAACTGGCTAAAAGGGTAATGGGATGAAAACAGGCTGGAGTAAGGACAGAAGCAATATACAAGGGGATAGTCTTTCTATAAGAGGATAAAGAGTTCAATCAAGGGATGAAATAGGATCCCGGGTTTGTTAGCCCTATAAATTTTCTTATAACAGGTAATATTAACCCCGTAGGATTATAAACCTCATATAAAAAGACTGGGTTTTTTAAGGATAAGGTTTCATTATTTGATAACTGTATAGAATGATGAAGCACAATACTGGAGGAGTCTGTGGTGGATTTTTTCATGTACAGCTTCGGTGACAGTGACATGAAGCTCGACCAAGTCAGACCTGGAAATAAGTACATATAACTAATATGTAGAGCACAATGAAAATTTCCCAACTTCCTGGAGGATGGGACTACTCAAACAACTCCAAAGTAAGCAGTCTTAGAACACTAACAGCATCTGTTAACCACTTTTGTTCTTAGAAAAATATAGAAAAAATGATGGATCTGAAAGGAGTTGAAACAGAAGCTGAGACTTGTATATGCTTGATAAAAGCCTACTTTAGAGTTAAATGTTTACATTTACAGAGAACTTAAGATAATACATTTAAATTTTGATGTATTTGGTTCAATGCTTCTTTAAAATATTTAATACAGGATGCTGCAAGCATCATCAGACAAAACTGACAGACCGACATAGATGACAGCAATTACAGGATTTATATTTCTTGGGATAACAACAGTAATGACAGTAAGTTATTGCTTACTGAATGGGGTAACTCTAGGGGTAGGTACTAAGGGAAAGCAGGTCGGATGGAAAATGTCTTTCATAACTTCCTGATTTGAAAGCTAGTTATCTAGATTCTTGTTACGTTCTGTGATTCAAAGTATAAACGTAGAACCAGTCTTTCAATAATAGACTTTTCCTACTGCCAGACAGATGAATTTTACTGTGGTATGTCTTTGCTTAGCTTGTAGAAAAGAGATTACAGATTTAATCACAATGCAAATCTAAGAAATAAAATATCTTGTACTGGATCTGTCTGGCTGGGATGGAGTTAATTTCCTTTATCATAGCCTGTATGGTGTTGTGGTTTGGATTTGTGACTAGAACAGTGTTGATAAAACACCAATATTCTTGCTGTTGCTGAGCAACACTTGTGCAACATCGAGGGGTTTTTTTGTTTTTTTTCCACACTGCCTCACAAAGGAGAAGGTTCACTACCTCACTGCCAGTGGGGTGCAGTGAATGAATTACCTCTTTGCTTGCATACTCAACTTTTTTTTCACCGATTGAACAGTCTTTCTCTCAGTCCATGAGGCCTCTTCCCTTCCACTTTTTCTCCATCCTGAAGGAGACGAGATTGAGCAAGCAGCAGTGTGGGTGCCTAACTGCTGGCAGGAATTAACCTACCACAAATGTCGACATAAAAGAGCGGACAATAAAAGATTAAATATTTATTCAATGTGAGGCTTCTTTATTTCCATTATTGTTTTCATAAGCATATGCTTGTTTTATGGTTGATAGTATTGCAGTCATGCTAGGTTTCAGTATGTTTTTTGAGTGAGAGCCTGTCTTTAGTTCAAGCTGAGTTAGGTATTGACTGAACCAGGAGAAGAAAGCAACGTAAAACTAACAAGGGAGAGAATGGATAGCTGAGAAGTAAGTTCATTACAAGTTAGCAAACAAGCACAAATACTTTATGTTGTAAACTCTTCTACACTAAACAAGGTAGAACAATCCCTGCTGTCAATAATCATAATGGAGAGGCAAGTAAGGGATGTTACCAGAAAAAAATTGCTGAAAACCTGAGGGAACAATTAACACCAATTTTCTCCTACAATGTTTTAAAATAGATATTTTAAGCAGAGTTAAGCTGAATGAAGGAATGAAGAGTTAACAATTACAAATTCCTAAGTGTATTTTTAAATGCTCTTTAAGCATACTGGTTTGTGCCAGTCACTTTCATGAACACATTATGCCAAGTAAGTCAAGTTGCAAACTAGCACTTTGTCACTGTTTTACCATGATCAATCACAAAATACTTCCTACACAATTTTCATCCTTTTTTCTTTAAACAATACTAATATTTAAAGTTCTCTTAAAGTAGCATTAACCATAAAATTAAAATTATAAACCTAACTGTGAAAAAAAGAAACTGCAAATTGTGCATGCTACTGAGCCAGGACAAGTGTTGTGTAGAGACTTGTGCATGTGTTCCTTCATTCTACTTAGAATTTACAGCTCCATCTGCTTAGATTAGTTTTCAGATGCTAAATAACTAGGAAGTTTTCACAGGAAAATTTACTTACTCTTTTTTCAGTGTTTGTACTTAAAAATTCATTCACAGATATTCTTCTCTAAACTTCCAGTAAATTTACCTGTATGCATATGTGGAAAGTAATTGGATTACTTTCACTCCACACACCCTGTCTTTGTAAAAAAAAAGACGTGGAAGGCACCCACAGATTCTTTTGTTATCTACTGTAGTCTCTGTAGACATTCTTCACATTACCTGAAGAAGCATGTCTTTGGTGCAATGGAAAAATTCCAGCTCTGCAGCTGGCACACAGCAGTTTTCAGGACCCTTAGCATTTTCCTTAAATCAGACCTTTTTTTTCTTTTTCCTGTGACTTAAGAAGTGCAGTACACTAAAAAAACTCCATGATCTTTAATTATTATTTAATTATTAAGACTGAGACCTCAATTTTTATTCTAGAGTTACATTATTACTGAAAAATAGTACTGATGATCTATTTTAGATAAGAACTAGCAAAACAGATCTAAAAGATTCTTTAGATATCCAACCTTTTGAGAATTTTATGTCACCTAGAGGTGAAAGGAGGCCATTCTCCACAATCTGTTTCCTGAATTCTTTTTCTGTATCTCTGTGCCTGTTTCAGAGTGTTATGGAATTGTTCATTCTACAGTTTTAAATAGCTCATCTATTTTCTAGATACCATTTGAAATAGAACCCCTGTGGTCCAGGAAAGCCAGAAGAAAATGTTTTGAACTAGCATGTCGACTATCAGAGAGGTCTGACGGCAGCATGCAAAATAATATAGTGAAAAACTCTTTCACTTTTACCTGTTTCCTCTTGAGGTGATCAGCAAGAACTCATTAAGAGAACTTCCCATACCATTTTGTAAGTGTTGCTCCAACAGGTTATGCTGAGGTTTTAACAGGACTTTCATCTAAAAAGAAGAGAAAAAGATGCTTGAAAGATGAATAGTACAAGCTCTCACTTTATTCAATATAACTTTACTATATTTCAAGGTTTATGTGACATATAGAGGTAAAAACTGTATGTACTTTAATAATGAAAGTAGATCCCTGTGGTGTATCCCTATACAGTTTACTTAAGGGATGGAAATACTTCACTACAATCAGTGTCACTAGTAAACACGTATTTAAAAGTTGTGGGAATTTTAAACAAATGTGGTTAAAGCACACAAGCTGAAGTCTGTGTCAAATGATGGGTCAACAAGATGAATTTTGGATTCAGTTTCTGTTTAAAAGACAGCATGTGTTCAAGGCCAGAAAGAGGATAGAATTTAGATGTTCCAAGGTTTTGCAAATTGTTGTCACAACATCATAACCACAGGGTCTAGAAACTTAAAAAGAATTACTCTTGCCCTGAAGATATTAATATATTGGATTAAAATTTTATTATTATGGATAATGGCAGTCTGATTTTTACCTTTGAAGACAAAGAACTTTAAGAGACACTCCAGTCATCTTTGGACCTAATCCCGAATCATAAACTGATGAAGGAATTTGAGCCAAAATAATCAAATTTACTTTTTTTTTGGTGCTTTTTTTCTTTTTTAAAATTGTTTCTAATACTGTTCTTGAAATCTATCCCTTTTAGTAAAAAGTTATTAGATTCATCTGTGGATTACAATTTTTATATCTGATTTACAGATTGCTGACTTTTTAAATTAACTTCCCTCAAAAAATGCAACTTTAAAAAGATAACTTTAAAAGATAACCATCTCAATTTAAAGAAAGTGCTGTACTTGTTCTTAAAACAGTTGCAACTTCTCAAATACAGCAGAATTTATCTGGTGCATTCAGATATGACTAATATTGAACAAAATACCTGAAATATAGAGGTCTGTTAAAGACCTTTATGTGTTTCAACTACAACTAAATTAGCTTGCTCAATTGAAACATTGATATAATTAGTAAATGTACTCAAAAAAGAAAACCAACAAAACCCTGTCCCATAGAAACTGCAGAACCACATGTTTTTAAGCAGTAAATTTATTAGTAGTGTAAGTAGAGAATAATGTAATTTTTTGTTTATTTAAGTCTGGTTACCAGAGTGCTATGCATTTCTTAGAGGTTCCTTAGTAGGAAGCGGTGATTTCCTGTTCTAACATTGATCTATTACATAAAAAGACATTAAGAATAAAAGATTTTCAATTATTGAAATGGAGACTTCAAGAAGCCATTCAAAATTCTTTGCAAGTACAGCCTCTAATAAGAACTTTCCATTCTTAGAGATGATTTGTAACTGCATTCAGAAGACAAACTTCTGAAAACTAGACTGTAGACAAGCACAAGTTACGGTGTTCAAATTAAGAGTAACTGCATGGAATCTTGTATCACACAGAAGGTTAGACTAGATATTTTAAAGACCTTTATGTGTCTGATAATCCACGAATAGATTAATTTTTGAGGTTTTAATTTTACTCCTCATTACAAACCTTCACTCTAGAAAAGCACTGGAAAAACATTGGTAGCAAAAAATAATAAACTTTAAAATAATATTTTTTGTTAATTGGCAGTTAAGAATATTCACATGTTTCTAGCTAAATGATCCTAGAAATTTTATATATTTTAAAAGAAATTACTGTATTCTCTTTTTTTTTTCTCTCCCAAAAGCATTTTGTATTCATTCTCAAAATTATGTTGGCATTTTTGAAAGTGCATAGGAGTCTAAGCTCTTTAAAGATTCTGGAATGTGTTATGTGATTTTTGAAAGAGGAAAATTAACAATAGAATATGATGAATTTTAGGTAGCAATTAGGCTGTGTCCTTTGACAGACAAATTTGGGCAAATAATCTGGTATTCAACTTGGTTAATAATAGCAGATAGTACAATTAGGACTCTGGTTACTCAGATCCCATGATTAAGTAAGCAATATGTGGGAATTATAGACGGGAGCTAGAAAGTTCAAATGTGTTTGTTATAAGCTTCAATGATTCCGATGCAGTTGGTAGGCATTTCAGATTTGCAGTTTATTGAGAGCTTTGTTATTTGCAATTTCTTGTATTCAAGTTGCCAGCCATATGAGAAGAACGGAACAATCGGCCTGTGCCAATGCAGAATGTAGGCTTTGTTATGTACCTACTTAAATGTAATGGTCATTGATTTCCTTTCTGAGAGTCTCTGGTTTTTTATAATACATGTAAGGTAGCATATCAATTCTGTCTGTATTTAAAGCCTCATGCAAAAACTACAGACCATCCTGAATAGATTGTTGGCTCAATACCATGGCAAAATTGTACTTAGACCAGGAAAATTTAGCTGATTGGAACCTTTTTTGCACAACCCCAGGAGTCCAAGACAAGCAGAAAGTTGTTCTTAAAAATAGCTATTCTCTCAACATATTCAGCAAAAATGATAGGCCAACTATTCAGTGTCTACAGAAATAAAAAATGTGAATGTTCTCAGGGTTACATTTACCCTACCCTCCTTCTACACCCTCCTCCCCCGTTTTTTTCTCTTTATTTATAAAGAAGTTGTGCTTCAAGGAGAAATTTCACATCTGTCTGAAACACGTGTTATCCCATTAAACAAAAAAACATGTGTAAGGGGAAAGACTGGAGCAGTCTTAATGGAAGAAATAGCTGTTAGACTGAGTCCAAATGGGGAAAAACCTCAAATTACTGGGTGATATAGTGAGCCAATAATCCTGTTTATAAACATATTTTTCTACAATTTAGACAGCTGACACTGTAAAACCAAATGCATCTGAGCTTCTTAATATAATCCATATATCACAATACAAGTCACTGGACTTCTAGGAGTGAGTTATAGACCTACTTTTTTGCTTTCTTTCTCTTAGGAAACTAGTTTATTGCAGTCTGGAAGTAAATATGGTTTATTTTAAAGACTTTTTCTCATTGCATTTTACTGTTGATACAATGGAGATGTGAAAGCTAACATAGGAATGTTGTGGATAGCTGCAAAGCCAGTGTTTACTTCTCTGTGGCAAAAACAAAAAGAATGCTTTGCCACTGTAAACAGTCCTTTTATTCTCCAAATTATATATTAAATTAACTGCTCGAGTCAGTGATGCCATCTGTCTTATCACTCTGAATCTTTTATGACCTGCAATGTAAAAATATTTCGCTGCAGAAATATTTCAAAAATCAAATGTATTTTTTTAAAAAGCTAAATATTTGTAATTATGCCTTTGGTTGTTTGCATTTATAAAGTTTTGATCTTGTACTCCTTCCAATTAATTGAAAATCCATTTCTGAATAGTATTTAATTTGTCCTGCTACAGTCATGCAAGTACATGGCAAAGCCACAAGGCTGTGCAGGTTTGATTTCAAAGAGGCTGTGTAGGTTTCAAGTCCCCTTAAAAGTGTTGACCACTGCAGACCTTTTGCCCTCTAATCTATTGTCATCAAGCTAAATTTTTCATTCTATCCTCAGAATTTCCAATCACTCTAGTGAAAGAGGTGGGTGCAAGGGAACCAAACCATAATTCAAAACCCTTACTTTAGCTTTTCTCGAGACAGTGGCAATGTGGAGGATGCAGCAGTCACTACCTTTTGGCAGTGATTCTTGTTGAACTGCCTATCATGGAAGGATACGTGTAAGACAGAAGCCTGCATTCTTTCTGCCTAATGATAATTCCTAGTGAAGATTCCTAAATTAGGGGCCACACATGCTCATTTCAGGCAGCCTATGAATTCCCAAATGCAAAGGAAATTCCAATATGGAGATTAAAATATTAAAATTATAAAATCAAATGAAAATAAAAAGTAGGTAGCATGTGGGAGATAGATAAGTTGCGGCAGAAAGCTTGGTGTTACTGGGGAATTTGTACATAGCAGACATGTATAAGCACCAGAACATGTTTTATGATATGTAGCTTCATTTCTGGTTTTAGACCACCAATTCCTTTCTCAAAAAAACTTAAAACTATTCGATATCACTTGGAGTTCGATCTCTGCAAACTCATTAAAAAATCTACTGCCTACATCTATACTTTTGAGAAAGTCATGGTGGAAGTTCAAGCACTGATAATCCAAAGTACTCAGCGAATGTTAGCTTAATTGCTGAGCACAATTTTGCTTCTGTCAACAGGCACTCCCAAAAACATGGCCAAAGCTCTGATCAGAGGCCATCAGCTGCAAGAGATCATTTTCAAGGGGAAGTATGATTGCAACAAGGTTTGGCTCCCATTAGAAATACCATTATGTTGGGCTGCATTATCATAACATTATTGTAAACATTTTACTAGGAAAAAAAATGCCCAAAATTGTTCTTTACTACACCCCACCTATCTCACCAGATGAACAGGACTCTTTCGACAACCACATCTTCAGGAAAAATTTAAAGTCATAGAATATCCTGAGTTGGAAGGGACTCAGAAGGATCATCCAGTCCAACTCCTGGCCCTGGATAGGACCATCCCCAAGAGTCACACCATGTACCTGAGAGCATTATCCAAATGCTTCTTGAACTTTGTCAGGCTTGACACTTCCCACTCCCCACTTCTCTGGGGAGCCCAGCCAGTGTCTGACCTCCCTCTGGATGAAGAATATTTTCCTAATATCCAGCCTTAAACTCCCCTGATGCAGCACTACGCTGCTCCCTTGGGCGCTATCGCTGGTCATCAGAACAAAGTGATCAGCGCCTGCCCCAAATTTAAATCAGGAGGTGTTTTTATGCAATGCAATAAAGCTAGACAAGTTCTTTGTAATTATTTACTATCTTTGGGAACATGTGTTTAAACGTGTTCAAATCTTTTGCTTTCTGGAGCCATTTACTGGGAAAAATATTAATCCTCATTTGAGTATGTTAGCCATTAAGCATTTTACTATGTGCTCTGTAGTAATTGTCTCTCATTGCCATCTATTTGAAGTATGACACATTAAAAACAATTAAATATCAACTGAGTAGATTGTCTGGGATGTCTTTTCCCCCATTTTAGGTTAGTGTCGTAGCCACTGAACTGTAAAACCAAAGTGGGAATCAGTCCATGTAATCCCATCTGCAATGGAACATGTGTTGAGGTCTGTCCAGGCCTGTAGTCATCTGAAGGACACCTAACCTAAATTCAGAAAGATTAGATTGTCATCCACTGGTGTCCAGGCCTTCAGATACATATAATGAAAAGACATAAGCAGCTGACTAAGATGTTCTGGATTTCATTTTGCTGGTTTTAAATATGCTTTTAGCTCTGTATTGGCTTTATTGAAAAATTAGAACCTTTCTTTATGTGGCCTGGATCGCCTTATTGCCAAGTTAGGTGTACCAGATTTCACTCTCATTATCTTGATAATGCTGCATTCTACTTGGAATCAAAATCTAAAAGTGGTCTCACTTTTTTTTTTTTCTGCAAAATGACCATGAACTGACCCTTAATAACAAATTTTAATGTGCTAACCTTATTCGCAATCATCAGTAAGTAAAAAAATGGTACAAAAAGCAATTAACATAAATTTTAAACAGCAAGCTCTTAAAAAAATTCTAATCAGACACCTACTGACTCAAGATCTAATCCTGTTGCCACTGAAGACAAGTCATATATTATTTTAATTTCTTCTATCTAGCTTGCTAGTTTCTTGTTCTTATAATAGCATATATCACTGCAGTATCTAAGCGTCACTGAGGAACAACTGGCCTGTAATGTAATTTTTTTCTCTCTGCTTCTTTTAAGGCAATTTAAATATATTTTTCTTTTTGTGGTTTTAACCTCATCTCACATCTTTCTTTTTCTTATCTTCTGTTTTAGCACCTCTTCCATTCCTGAGTGCCATCTCCAGTGATATTTGGAGAAATTTATGTATTAATTGAAAAGGTGTTCAATTTAGGTTTATTTTAGTCTGGCCAGATAAAGTTTTGACCCTGTTGTTGAGAAAATGCTGTACCACTTATTTTTTTATAATCTCCCCGCCACAGCCCCTACAGAAAACAGTTATAAATACAAGTCATCTTTATGAGAACAGACATACTCTATGAGGTATGTCAGGCTTTAGAGATCAACAGAGATTAATTTTGAAGGTGGCTGATATGAGATGACAATTTCAGGAGTCATCACATTAAGCAGTGTTATGGGAGAAGATGGTGGTGATTTTATTTTATTTTTACAAATGAGGAGATGCCCACATTCCAAATTTGCTTAAATTTTTTATTGTTATGGCGCTGGTACCACAATCCACATATCAACAAGATTCCAGGGAAATGCCTATCACTACGAGGATGGGATAGAAAGGTATCTTCTATTATCCACTACTGAAAAGAACTTTAAATTCTCAGTAAAGACTCATCTGGCAGTCTTGTCTGCAAGAAAATTAAGAAAACAGGTAGTTCACTAGAAATCCACAACTTTAAAGAAATTCTGTTTCAAATTAGATAGGATGTTACTGGTGGGTGATAATATCAGAGACACATACCAAAGAAAATGCAAAGCATAAGAAAAAAACAAAGAAAGCTTTCAGGTTAATTTAAGGATAATAAAACAAATAGGCTGCTCAATCACAACAAATACATAAGTTTTGTATGTACTAATTAAGACCACTGACACCTTGAAGTGTCTTGTTTATGTACTTTGCAGTATCCACAGAACAATTTAGATTCTCACAGCTGTTGCCAAGAGTCAGTCAGTCCATGCTTTAATTAATCTATGCTCATTATCAGGATGGCAGTCTTTCTATGAACATAAAGTCAAAGGAGAAGATGTATCATTAGTAGAATATTTCGAGCAATTTGCAGGATACTGAGACATTGAATATTTTCTACCCTTAGTGAAGTTCTTTGATATGTAACAATAACAATGACATCTCTAAACACAATCTTCAAATAAATACTTGAAAATTTTTGAATCTGGTGGATAACATAAAATGCCATTCACACTAACTAACTGTTTCCTCTTTTCTTAATAAATTAAGGGGTGTTGCAAAGAACATATGGTTTTATGAAGATCTAAATATTCTTCCAAGATTATGAAAAAATACGTCTTGTTATAAAAGAAATATGTGATTACAGTGACTTAATAAGAAAAGAAAAAAGTGGGAAGTGGATTTTGTTGCAGAAAAATGCACAACCTACTTAATCTCTCCCTTTCTTTCCCTGTTCTTCTTTTTATGGATATTGTATAGCTATACAAGATAGATAATATGAAAACATGTGCTGTGTTTATTTTTTTAGGCTGAAAATATGTTCCTTACTGGTATTCTATTGAAAAGTTAAATACATAACTTAAAATTACATTAGATTTGAATTAAAAGTAAAAAGGAAAGATCTAAGGGGAAATTGCAACAGGAATATTTAATAATCATAAACATATATATTATCACTCCAGCAAATTAATTCTAGATGTTGTATTTGAAAAACGAACAAAAAAATGCACACCCGAATCTGTAAACATGTGGAATTAATACACACTGCCCTTCCAGAAGTAACAAATGATCATAGATCTCTCCAATAAACAAATAGTTCTGAAAAATACACTCAATAATATTTAAATTACCTCCCACTTAAGAAAGGACAATCAAAGACAAAAGGAGGGCACAAAGTACTGCAAAACTCCAAGATGACAGAATGTAGCACATATATATATATATATTTTTTTTTTTTTTTTAAGGGGAAACAACCAGCTCATTCATTTCCTACCAACAGAAAAATGAATACAGGCATTAAGAAGTGCTAATTTTCATCAAAAATATACCACCCTTATGTCTAAACTATTTCAAATTATTCCTCTCGGTGATCACATGATGGAAGTTTAAAAATGGAACAGAATATCATTATGATCCAGTCTATTTAGAGTCTCAAATTGTCACAGCAGAAAAGCTTAATGTTTCTATCCATAGCATTTATTTTTGGGTTGAATTAAGTGATATGTAGAATGCCTTGGTGATTTTAGTTTGCCTTGTGATCTGCAAGGACAGGTATTGAAATTTTAACAAAATCAGCCAAGAATAACTTTCAAGAGGAGCTGGCAGTTAATGTTAGTGAGTAATACTCTGAAAACAAAGTCAATTGGATACATAACAAGCAATCAATATTTTTAAGAATGGGAACTCTTGATATTTATCAATTTGTCCTTTAATAATAATAGCTATATTACACCTCATAATGAAATGTGTATAAAACCTCAGTGTACAGAGGGGCCAAAGAAATATTAATTCCAAATAATGCTGCTATTTTGAATTATGCTGAAAAGACATCATTTTGGTAAAGTGATGTACACATACTTAGTAAAACAAAAAAAAAAAAAGACAGAGAAAAATTATTCGGTTATGTAAGGGTTTACATAAAAGATAAAGTTTTTAAAATTACAGCCAATGCGTCATCATTACATTCTGATGGTGGACACATCAGGTTGTATGTTCACTATGAGGTCATTGGAGTGACCAAATTTTAAACTGCCACCCAAAATTTGGAATCTCCAGCACTCCAGTGTTTTCAAAGCAACTTGGATTAATAGTAGATAGCTTGAAGAGTAATGCATAATTCAAATGCTCCTGCTGACTTGGTCACTGCTCACATCTCAGATTTAATGTTTTTTGTAGTTAGGGACATAAATATTGTTGCATCCTGGTAAATGTAATTTGGCCATTAGTAGTGGAAGGTTGTAGACCTTGCACTGACCTGACTCTCCAGGGTCTCAACACCTGTCTGGGCTTGTCCTGTCAGCTGGTTTCAACTCCTCGGTACAGCCAGGGGACTTCAGAGAGCAATTAATCTCAGCCTAAAGTAGACATTTACATTTGACCAGCCAATTCTTTGTTGCTTTAATTATATTATTACAGATTTCCCCCACGTACTGTAGATGTGTCCCACTGCTCCCCTTCTGATTTGGCAGCTTGCCTGCGCCAATTGTCCTTGTGACAGTGTAACATAGATGGTGTTGGGAGACAGAGACCATCTAAATCCTTCCTTGGCATTTCCTGATGAAAAAACAGAGAGAAACTGTAGGCAGAATGAACTTATTCTGAACTCAATTTACCTAAAAAGGCAATGCAGTTACATGCAAAGCCCGGTCTTCTTGGCTTTTAGGCTCCTAGGGTTTGCCAGTTTGGGTAAATGTGGATATGATAATAAGAAGCAGGAACAGTTGCCTGAGCAAAAGAGCTTTCATGTATCATTAAAATCGTCTTTGAGATTTTTGCTATTTAACATGCACATTTCCACACTTTTTTTGTGTTCTACAAATGTTTATGCTCCGAAGACCATAAAAGAATAATTTGTAATATTTCATGTCTATAAGTTAATTACCCCAAAAGGGAGAAAAAATATAGAAGGAATAAAATTTACAATAATCCAAAAAAGGCATAAAATCTAACAAGCAATATAGGGTAGATACAAATTTCACAAACACATATTTACAAAGTGATAAAGGAATTTTACATGAACAGTAATGGTGTTGGATAGACCACTAACAGGACTGCATATTCAAGTACTTGTTATGCTTGTTAATGTTGCTTATTTTATAAGGTATAATCCTGAGCTGGCGGAAAAATAAGGGATAAGACATTAACACAAAAGTCAGTTTTACACATGTACCTTATTATTCAAAAAATTAATGACACTAACTTTAAAAAGTTAGAAAATGGACCTACCTAATAAACCCATTAAACATTTACAAAGGCATAATTTTAGTGAATAAGAAATGTCTTCAGATGTACAGATCTTTGGGTCATGTCCTTTAATTTGTCACAGGTCTGCTGAAGTCAGTGGAATAATATTTTTCATTGAATGAAAATGTATTTTTAAAATATTTTTGTTCTCTGTCATCATATTAGTTTCTTGTTGCCTCAATATTATCTACAATTTTTTACTTATTTGTAATTATGTAGAATATTGTTGTATGCAATCTGAATTTTGTTTAATTATTTGCCATACGATACCTTCCAACAAGAGCTATACTTTTAATCTATGCAATGAATTTTGGCTATGCTATTCCCATTAAAGTCAATGGGTAATGAACTACTAAAATTCTTGTTTGCCACTTTGAAAATTTATGAGGGAAAAACAAAATTTAAAAGTTCAGTGGCCACAGAAAGAGGCTTTGTTGTTAAACTTGCTCAGTATTCAGTTGCTTGGCTTACTGAGCTGCAACGTGCGTGCTTCGCTGGACTGAAGTTTAAAACTGAAGTTTTAAATCTGCACTGCTGGTTATTCGTAAAAGCATCATCCACCAATTTGTGGGTTCTAGGATAATGTGGAATGGGCCTGAAAGTACACAGCTGTTTTCAAATTAGGAAGAAAAATACCAAGAAAGAGAATGATACATCATTAAAAACGTATTAAAAAGAAGAGGGAAAAAAAACCCCCAGAAATAAAAGAAAAAGATCCATTCATGTTCTGGTCACTGCTTTTAATCTCCAGTCAGAAAAAAAATCTGAGGCTACCTTTCAGCACTCAATATATCTTTGTTTATTTATCTGGAATCCAAAGAACGAGAGATACAGAATAATGAAAAATGAAAAAAAAAATATCCCCAGTATACAATCTTTTTTCTTTTTGTTTTTTTTTCCCTTGAAAAATATAATCACTAAACAAAACAGCATGCTTTTACTGAACACCATCTGAAGACATTGCTTGGTTAAGAAAGTACTCAGCAAAGGATGTTCTCTACTTTATGAGTATATACGACATGAAGACTAAAGAAAGCAAAGCCTGAAACCATTACAAGAGTCAAGTTAGAAGCATTAGGCTACAAAATACTCATACATTATTAAACACCTCAGCTGTGGAGTCAGAGTACTTCTTAATTCTCCTTTTCACTGAAATAAAAATTTATTTGTTAATCATTAAATGGGGCAATAAATCTAAGAAAAAAAAAAAGAATTGTATTCAAACATTTGTGAATTCAGGAAGCTTTGAGAAAATAAATACCTTGCTCTTTCGGAGTAATCTGTACGGTATGCCAGTACTTCAGGGGTCATGCTTAGAGTCTTAATTTTGGTGTAATATATTAAAATATATTTGGGGGCTGAGTATGGAAGGAAGAAGTGTGAAGAGACAGAAGAGAGAAGGCAGGCATGGTAACCTGAACATTTACAGCATGAAAGAAAGATGCTGGAGTGAGTCTCAGGCAGTATAATTTCTTTAATTTGAGACATTACCATATACAAGCTCTTTTCATGATTTACATTCATGTCATGGGTTGTGGTAAATAACTTTTTGGCCACCTGTCTTTTTGGCACTCATGAGCAACAACAACACTTCTGCTGATGGTGTAAAAGAAGGATCATGCCAGCTGAGGTGCATTTTTTCTCCATCATCACTGGGCTAAACACCAAATATCTTGCTGCTTTATTGACACCACACTTATTCTGCTAGTTTGCATTTTTATTTAGGTAATTTTGTCAATACATTAGTGATGGCTTACTCAACAAAATTTGCTGAACACTGAAACCTTTTTCATTTTGGCCAGATAGCTCTAGGTCCAGAATTTTGACAAGGTCCTGAGTACTTTCCTCTCCCTGCCCACCCCCACCATCCCTCAATTCTGGGTTCCCCCACACTGTCCATGGCCCAGGACCCTTTGTCAGCCCCCCAGGGCCACCAAGCCCTGGCCCAGCAACACTGCAGCAGAACCGGTCCAGCTCCCCACAGCCCTGTCCTGCCTGGTCAGACTCCACCAAGCCAGATCCACCTGTGGGCCCCCGGTCTGTCCCCATTCTCAGGGAGATGGCTGATGCTGAGACTGTCCCTGGGGCTCTCTGGCTGACCTACTCCTGCTCCCCATGGTGACCAGTGGAGCATCCTGGCTATATTCACCTTGAGATTGTCCAGGTTTGTGTATGGGTTATGTTGGGATACCGTCTAGCAATGAGCTACCACTCACAGTTTCGTTATCTTTCATTTAATATAGGAAATTACTCCTTAGAGAATCATCCTGTGGGTGAACCTATGATTCTGTAGAATAATCAGCCAAAGTGGGTCAGTTACCAAGATGCAGTCAGAAATCTTTTTTGTTTCTCGTCTTCTTTGAGACCCTTATGAACATGAAAGCTGTTCCAAGTATACCTAGAACCTGTGTTATTAGGTAGGATCTCACTACCTGTATATCACCATCAGTTTAACCCCATTCAGCAGCCAAGCCCCACAAAGCTGCTCATTCACTCCCCCACAAACAGGATCAGGGGGAGAATCAGAAGGGCGAAAGATAGAAAACGTGTGTGTTGAAAGACAGTGGAACAGGGAAAGCAGCAGTCACACACAAGCAAACCAAAACAAAGAATTCATTCACTGCTTTCCATGGGCAGGCAGGTGTTCAGCCATTTGCAAGAGAGCAGGGCCCCATCACCTGTAGTGGTGGCATGGGAAGACAAATGACATAACTCCAAACTTCTTGCCCTTGCTTCTTCTCCCCTCACACTTTACAGATGAGCATGATGTCATATACTCTGGAATATCCGGTTGGTAAATTGGCATTAGCTGTCCTGGCCATGCCTCCCCCCAACTTTCCATGCAGCCCAAGACTCCTCACCAGCGTGGGAGTACTCAAACCATAAAAGGCCTTGCCTCTGTATAAAACTCCTCAGCCATAACAAAAAACATCTCTATGTTATCAACCCTATGTTCAGCACAAATCCAAAACACAACCCCGTATCAGCTATTGTGAAGAAAAGTAACACTACCCCAAACAAAGCCAGCACAATCACACATGAACTCCCTTACAGAGCACCTATAGCTCTTATAGGTGCTGTAATGAATCAAAATGAACAAAAATTTTCAAGGAATGATGAGAAAGTCAAGAGGAGTTTTCAATGGCACGTAATTCCAGTACTAAACCTCTCCCACTCTGTGTCTTTCAAGCTGGCAAGCAGCTCCAAGTAAAAGGCATGTACCACACGGCAACAAGAACTCTTGTAAGAGAGTGAAAACCTAATAATTGCCACTGCCTTGGCTTCATTTGCTGTTTCCTCAGTGGTATCAATCTGTGTCAAATGTCTATGAACACAAATATATTGCTGTTGTTTTGCTAGTTCAGAAGAAACTGAGAGTGTTCCACCTTCTCTGTTCTCTGTGTAAAACGTGCAGTAATCCAGGGGATGCTGTGCAGTGTACTTGCTGCAGAGCACATGGTGAAAGAATCTGTTTCTGTATTTTAAACATCTCACAGAGACAATAAAAGAGCCTCATCTATATCTATGGGATAATGTGAATAAACTCAATAGGCAGCACTTAGTAAAAATATATCCTTGGAAACATTATGCAATACCCTAAAGTAATTTCATAAATGTGAGTCACCTAATACTATTATAATGTTATAAAAAGCCATTTCAGAGGCAAAAATCTTCATGCGTGATTAAATAAAAAACTTTGTCTGAGCATACTGAGGATTTTTTAAATTTCAGCAGTCCTTTTATTTCAGCTTTTTCTTCAGATATAAGATGAGCTTTATGTAGATTTATCTTCAGTTTTTAATTTCCTAGGTAGTGTTAACATTCCCTCTAAAGGAAGAGATGAAACAGAACTGAAAACACTAATGCATAAAATACTTTCCTTCTTCAAAGACAAAGAACAATATACTTTTAAGTTTAGTGATGTAGCTTTCACCAACATAATACCTCATTATTCATGACATTTTGTCCATTATAGCATGAGATTCCTCAAAAGATAGAAGTAATCATCCAGCAGAAAAGTCTAGCTAATTATCCATTGTCTGAGAAATTGAGCTGGTGTAATGGATGAAACATCAGTTACAGCAATTGCTGGTGTCTACTGACAGAAGAAATGCATCTCTGAAATTACTGTATCCGAAACCTCAGAAATCTGAGTCTTCCATACCTGCTTTCTCTAGACGGATAGAAAAGCTTGTTTGCAGCAGAAAATGATATATATATACACATGTAAGACATATTAAATGCCTTAAAATTATTATGGAATGTTATATAAACATTACTTTTGTGAAATGTACAAGGTATTGACTCATTTCTTACTTTTTTATAGAGCAATTAGTGATTTTGTAAAAGCTGAGGAGGAGGTACAAATACTTATTGAAGGAACTTATTACAAGGAACTTATTGAGAGTAGGAACATATGTTTTTAAAATTTCACTTTCACTCCTAGGCAGCTAAAAACTTTGTCAATTAAAATTAATAAGTAACTGGAAAGGAAATTTAGACACTTTGGATACCACAAGGAGGAGCCTTGGCAGTTGTATGGGGGACTTCTAGGACAGCTGTAAAGAAAACAAAAGGACTAGCAAAACAGACTAGAAAATGAAGGAAAAGACGACCATGTACACAGAAGTTAGAAGTGGACAGTGAAATAACATCTTAAGATAGGGAGAGAAGTGCCAGAGCCAGGGCATTCATGTGAAAAGATAGAAGATAAAAATAGACATTTTAAAAAAACTGATTTTGATTAAATTTGTGAAATAAGACCTGAGGAGAGAGGGAGGTGTCGTACATTAAATGTTAATAGATTCTACCATAAGAAAGTTGAGTTTTAGTTCTGCCTTCAGATAAATTACAGTGAGAAGCGTATATAATACAGAGGCAGGATTTGGCCCCTTTCCTTTGCCATTTTAAGGTGACTGAAAATAAAGAGAGGTCAGAATAAAAGGTGGTTGGACCAGAGGATCATTGAGGTCCCTTCCAATCTGCTATTCTATGATTCTGTGATGAGATAGCTGGAGGATTATAAGCGAAGTCTCTTTTCTCTGTAGTCTGTTGCTACTCTAATTCATTTTGAGCTGTGCTTCATTTGCTGTATCTGGAAAGGTTACAAACTGGCATTCTCAGAGGAGCTGTAAAGGAAAATGAGTCCTTAGGTACTAAGCAAAGATAGAGAAATAGCTGTAGCTTTCTGAGGGAATGGTGACAAAGAATATTTGAACTGAATCTTTTTTTTGTGTGCACCTGTGTCATAAAGTATTGTGTTAGAGGTCAAAACTGGCTATCAATTTTTATCAAAATGCTATCTAACTAAAAACTTTTGTAACACTGGCTTATCTTGTTTGCAGGTATTATCATCTACACAGGGAAAAAAAAAAGGAAAGAAAAACAAACAGACAACTCCCCCTCAAATCAACTGCAAAATAGAAGTCTTACATATGATAGTGATTTTTTTTTTTGTTTTAAGAATGTTCAAGGCAGTTGTATTTGTGAGATTCTCTGGGTTTAGATCTCTGCTCAGTTCACAAGTTGGAGAGCACCCTTAGGAGAAATTGTCTCCTCCTGTCTGCTCTAAGACATGCATTCTGAACATTGAGCAGCAGCACAAAGATTCAGTGCAATGGGAATCAAGTATCAGTGTCTAGAAAAATAAAATTATGTATTTGAATCTAATCAAAAGCTAAATATTTTACCATATGAATTCTTAGATCATTCTAAAGGCAGTATTGTTTAGGAAAAAAATATAATCACCTCATACTCTTTAGTTCTCTTATGGTAGAAACTTTTCCGAGAAATATTGGGGGTTTTCAGGTTTTATTGTACTCTTACAAGTTAGGAAAAATGAAACACATGAAGAAATGAATTGACACCTTCAGGAAATAAGGTAGCTTACGCACAGGAATATTGAAATGATAATATGACAGGTACACTGTACAGTGAACCTCCAAGGAGAGGAAAAAGAGAAATAAAAACTTGTATGAAAATATAAGGACGACAAGTTAAGGTAACAAGATTGTGCTTCTGGATTATTTGATATCAGCCTATTTCAACAACCCTGGTATTAATTGGGAATTCTTTGTGGCATGTTGTAGAATGGAGACAAGGTTGAAAGATTTAGGATTTAGTAAATTATTACTTTCCTAAAATACTGTGTTAACAGCCCTACATGGGATAGTTTTTGCCTCATCTCGATTGAATTTTAACCAATGAATAAGACAACAGTGATAAATCATTGAAATAATAGAAGACAATAAATTCAGATGTCCACAGTCCATAGCCATATTTTGCTACATTTTTAGAATAGTTATTATATACAGAAATGGAATGTACACCAAAAAAATTGTAAAAATGGACTAGAAGGCAACAGTAATGAATAGTGTAAATAGTAAATTTGGGAGCCATAAGTTCTATGATCAAAGACAGAGTAAATTTTAATATAATAGGAGTTATTTGCTAATATTTTGAAACAAATAAAATATTGTTTTCATAGTTAAAATCTACCAATAATCAATTGATTTTAAAGGGCTGTGACATATATACAATCCTGAAACGCATTTGATGTACATGAGTTCTTAAACCATGTAGACAATGTCATCCCTAGTTACTCTTTTCCATCTACCATGCACAATAGTACAAGGAGGCATAAATGGATATGAACAGAAGTGAGGCCAGACCACTGTTATCTACAAAACTAAATTCACCTGTTGTGTTCCTCGCACAGGTCTATAGTGGTATACACATCCCCCATTTGCAATATAAATATCATGGTCCATGCACGTAATCTAATATTGTTAGCTGACACAGTATTTGTAAAAAAAAAATAAAAATAAATAAATAAAGTTCTTACTCTGAAGCTTTAGTATTGTTTTATGATTTTGCTGAAAAGTAGTAAGATAAAAGACTGCAGAAACTTCGGGATATTTACTGAATCATGTTAACCAGTTACAAGTTTCCTGAAACTTAAGGCTATGATATAGAAAAGTGTGGTGAATTTCATGATTTAGAAAACAGTTTAAGTGAGTAAAAAAGAAGATTGGCAACTAGATTAAAACAAAGTAGGGTTGTCATTTTGGTACTCATGCTCATACAAGGACATTTATTGCCTGGATCTCCCACAGAATTTTTGGAGAATTTAGAACACTATTTTTTTTTTTCTCTCACTAGTGTATCAGTCTTAATACTAGAGCATATGAATATTGAAGTTTGCCGAGAGTAATGTGCATTTCAACAAGAAAAGAAGTTGATTTAACATTTTATTTAACTTTGTGTCTTTTTCAATGAAAAATATCTGGGAACTGTAATATTTTCAAAATGTAATACCTTCTCAAAAAATAAAGAGAGAATCTAAGTTCATTCAACAGTGACAGTCCCCTGTAACAATAATAATAACAACAGTAGAAATAATAATAACAGCAGCAACCACAACCCTGATAACAACAACACCAATAACAGCGACAGTAGCAACAGACACCTGCGACTCTTTCACTGAAGACCATACGTTGTTCTAGACAGACCACTGGAAAGCACCTAGATTTACGTACACTGAGGTTTTCCTCTGTCTCACATCCCAAGGGAGATTTCTAAACAAAGGCATGTAAGACGACATTCCAAAGAACCTAGACCTTCAAGGGAGTGAAAACCTAGTTTTCTTGTAAATTCTACTAATACCTTTGGAGCTTTGGTCTGTTCTTACTCTGGTGAATACAAATTACTCAGGCTTAGAAGAAATGTCAAAACTAGACTGAGTCAATCCAGTCTCTAACTTACTGGAAATGTATTTGTGCTGATAACACCTTTTAAATGTATGAAAAGGAAAGAATTTTTTTAAATAGCATATAGGCCCTGCTGTTGCTAAATAAAAGGTTCAAAAAAGGGTTGACCATTCATATAGAATTTTTGCTATTGGTGTCTTGTCCTAAGACGAGCATTTGCAAGGTGGACTTTTGCTTAATGAAAATTTTTCTGTCACATTAAAGAAAAAAATCAATTGATCCCGTATATTAGTTATCAAATTGTTTAAAGGTTACCTTTTACTATAAGACAGTACAGAAACATATGTTGATGATGCAGTCTGACGTGATTTGCTTCAAGAGATTGTTTTCAAATGCTTTCTTTTTTAGTTCTACTAACCAGAAAAAAGTAGGAAATACAATCAGGTAGGAGAAGGCATTTTTCCTACTAACACAAGTATTACACCTGCATTTCTTATTCTTGTAACTTCAAGGAATGTTACTTTCAATCTCTTGTCTTATGCCTCTAAATATTTACAACTTATTAAATTGTGCAAAATTTTAAGCTTCATTTCTTACATTTTATAACTTATGTTAATAGGAAAACCATATGACACTCAGTGATTTTAACATCATAAAACACATTTATTTTCCCTGGATAAATGTGAATTTAAAAAAAATCTTAAAAAGCAGAAATCATTTTGATGATTCACAATGTATGTTTTTTCCAGATTCAATAAAACATGTGAGACAAAAGTATTTCTAAATAATTTCTTTTCATATATTGTGGCAATTAGCATTTCAGATACCAACAAAAAAAAAAAGCTTATGTCTGTGTTAACTATAATGAAATTATCTGTTGTTATTATCCATTAATGTTCTAACCATTTTCCCATAAGAAATATTAAGCAATCTAAAAAGGAGCATATGTTTGTGCAAATTATATTCTCCCTTAAGATTTTATAAGAAGCTCATCATAATAAGCAATTACACGGTACTTCTTCAGCTTAAACTTTTAGATTAATCACAGAAAGGTTTTGTGCATAACCTTCTTGCGAAGAGCGTGCTTTAATGTGACAGGTTTATCTTCAATTAGGTTTTGTTAAAGAGTCTTCTCTGTAATATTTTTCATGTTTTGGTTTAATACAAAGATGGTGCATTCTCTTTACATATATATTGATGTAAAAGGTATTCAGCTGAGCATACTGCTTTTAGTGAAAAATTAATTTGATAAAATTGGGTTTTTTTACTGATTGGCTTCTTCTGCATGCACAACTTAGCTTCTGATGATCAAGATGACAAGATAACACGACATCATTATGCAAACACTGTAACTAAAAGGTAAACCCCATGCTGCACTTTGAAGAAAAGTATCTTTTGTAGTTTTATCTTATTGTTTGCACATATCAATTAACCCTATTTAATATATTTTCTCACAAATAATTTGCATGTTTGAATGGTTCCATGCCTTTAGGGTGAGAGAGAAAAAAAAATGTCTAACTACAAATTCCAGTCTTCTGTACTTTTATTTGACATTATCAAAAAGTACCACAGAGGCAAAATGTCATGTTATGTCATAATATAAAATGACAAGCTCTGTACAAACACATGAACAGCAAATCTTTTATCTGGTATTAGTGAAATAAGTAGCAAAGATATAAATGTCTTCATTTACAAAGGATCTAGATTCTGTAACTAAAGACAAGTGAAATCTTTTAAAAGACGCATTTAAATGACTGTATGTGCATAAAATAACACAGGAGAATTAGAATGGGAATGCTCTTTGTAGTAAAATAGATGGAGTCATCACTGAAGATGTTGCTTTTTTCTTTAAAAGTTTTATGTTCCTTTATATTGACTGAGCATTCCCACTTGACTAGGTACCACAAAGCACAGGGGGTTTCTGGTGTGCCCGGCCTGCAGAGGAGAGCTTTCCAGTGGCAGACTGTTCTTTACCACATAGCAGATCACATGGTGTTGTGAGAATGCATTTACCACTGCAAGGTGGCCACTGGTGAATTCTCAGGATAACATTGATATTTGTGAATAAGCTTTTCCAGCTGTCTTCTGAAGACAGATTTGAATTTGATGCAATGTGGAGAATGAAATGAAGCATTATAATAGAGAAGGCAGTGGGATATGACCTGTAGTCTCATAGAGGCTGGAATAAGAATTGAAAGGATTGCAGTAACATAATAATCACTTAGAAATTAAGATATTCCCTAGGACAAGACAGTACCAAAACTGAGATAAAGGTGATCCTCCTCCAGGTGAATATCTAAAGAAAACATACCCTCTTTGAACACAGATTTATATGAACGATGGTAGGTAAATAAAACAAAGAAATAGACATTACGAGGTATTATATTTTAACTGTTAAAATAGTTAGTTGCTCTTGGGAATAAAAGCAATTAGTGGGGTATTCGTTGTTTCAGCATCTCTCAAATGTCTAAAACTTGACTCACTGTTTTAGCTGCGCCAAAAAACAATGCAGAGATATAATTTCTGTCAGAGCAGGAGTTACCTCAGCTATCTCAGGCATGTACATTAAGTTACAATGATAAATTGCCTTATGGATGCTTCTTTTTCCCCCCACTGATTATGAAGGGAACTCAGGCCAGATGATTCATCCCCTATGACACTTCTCTGATGACAGCATGAATCACCCTCATGAGTTCTTGTTTTCCTCTGTCCACTACAGAAAGGAAGTTAGAAAGTTTTCAACTGTTGCTGAGTTCAACTCTATTAGATGATAGAGTGATTATCTTTTATTTTTCTGTCTATTTTTCTTTATGTTTGTAGAATAAAAACCCCAGAACTACTCTTTCTCTTCTAAGAAGGTTTCCAACTTGGTTTCTAGTGTTGGGGATTTACACCAATGTTTTACTCAAAAAATTTAGTCAGAAATGGATAAAGCAGAAATAAAGCCATAAAACTAACTTTACTTTCATATTGTTTTTTTCTGGGGTCAAGTTAATTTTTGTCATAGTATGGAGCTAGGTTTTGAATCTGGGATAAAAACAGGATTGAAAAATCCAGATATGTATTAGGTATTGCTAAGCAGTGCTTACTAAGCATCAAGGCCTTTTCCATCTCAAACTTCCCCACCAGTAATTAGGCAGGGGTAGACAATAGACTGTGTGGAGACACAACCGGAACAGCCCACCCCAGGTGATATCCCATGCCATTCATGTTTTTGTGGCCAGAAATAAAACCTGGGGAAAGGAATAGGAAGGGAGGACATTCAGATTTATGACATTTGTCTTACCAAGTCACTGCTACACGTGATGGAGCCCTGCTTTCCTATACCTGCCTGCCCATGGGAAGTGATGACCGAAATCCTTTTATTTCTTTGCTTGCACAGATGGCTTTGGTTCATTTATTAAACCATTTTTATCTTGACACATGAGTGGTTTTGCTTTTGCACTTCCAATTCTTTTTGCCATCCCACCGCAAGGAATTGAGTGTGCGGCTGTGTGGCAGTTAGCTGCCTACCAGGGTTAAGCAACAACAACTCCTAAATTCTTATTCATGACCTGGTTTTCAATTATTTGTGTGGTGGAGAGCTTTTTAAAGTCTGGGTTACCAATTGCAAATGTGTTTGGACCCACAATCCTATGTAGTACTTCTTTAATATTGCAGGAATAAAGTCTCTTAAGCATTCAGTGAAAATGTTTTGCTCTTTTTACAGAATTACTATGCTAAGAAAAAGTCTCCTCGTGGGAGGCCAGCCCATTGCGGCGGCTGTCGATCACACTGACTCCTCCTTAGAGGAAGAGGACTCCTCCCTTGGGGAGGATCCTTAAGGCCGGACAGAGGTTTAGAGCCCGCCCATCTTTCCAGAAGGTTCTTTGGTGTTCGATTGTTTATTGGTTCATACATTTTGTACCCTCCCCCCAATCAATTTTATTGCACTCCTGACTCCTGGACCCTCCCCTCAGCTGTATGTTCATTGGTTGTTCCCCCAAACCCCGCCCAGTTTCCTCCCCCCTTATAAACCCCTGCACAGCCCTTCTCCCTTGGAGCTTTCCTTCCACGTTTCACTGTGCTCCTTGCATTTCCCTGATTAAAGAGATCGCGGAGGAGACCCCCTCTCGCAGCCTCTTGCTTCCGTCTTCGTTACCAACGCGCCTTGCTCGCTGCTCCCCAGGAGCCAGCTCACCTCCACATGAGCCATCCACGCCCTGCCTTGCAGAGACCTGCTGCAGCAGCACCTGAGGCATTCGAGCCAGTGTCCTAGACCGAGGACAGCATAGGATTTCCTGAAGCATTACAACATCTCCTCATCAGAAAAAAAAAAAAAAAAAATTGATACAACTCCGTCTTTATCCTTACATCCCTTTTTAGGAATCTACATATTCCTTAACAAGAATTTATTCCAGTCCTTTAGATGTGCACAGAAGCACACACACATGCACACACACAGAGCCAATGACAGCACTACAATATTCAGTTCTGAATCAATTTGGAAGCTTTGTTGGAGCAGCTGAACTAGTTGCTTACCAAAGAAATTTTGCACAGACAGTTACAAATCGGTACTGAAGCATCGTTTCCATTAACAACATAGAGCAGGCTGAAGGAAAAATGTGCTGGTATGTCGCTTGAAATTCCATACAAATGAATGATCATTGAGATCAGATATGTCCAAAAGTCAACTTGAGTTCTATAACAATATTCTAAGACTTTGACACAGCTTGATCAATCTCATGAAAAACATCCATCTGGGCCAATTAGCTTCACTTTCGGTGTTGGCTTAGTTTCTTTACATCAGTGGTTTTTCATTGCTGCATTAATATTTGATTGGGGATTTTTGGTTTTGTTTGAGTTTTTCTTTCTGGTTGGTTTCTTTGGTTGGGTTTTTTGTTTTTGTGGGGTTTTTTGTTGTTGTTTTGGGGTTGTTCTCTTTTGTTTTGTTTTTCCACAGAGTTTCAGGTATTCAACACATTAACTAATAAGATAACTATATGAATTATATGAGCTTTCTCTATGAAGATAGTGTGTCACATGAGATTTGTGCTGTGTGTCAGAAAGACAATATCTGAATAAGAGTTAAAGTGTTTACTGCAGTATGGTAGCATTATTTACTAAATACAGATTTTTCACTAAAAGACAGAGGAAAAACTTGATTGATAGATACCATACATTGACAACTTCTCCACATATATGTGGTATCAAAAGTAATCCACAGAAAGAATGAAGTGCTTGCCAGTCCCTTTAAAGCTATAAAAACATAGAAAATTAAGGAACAATATTAATTTTTTTTTTTAGAAGTGTATTCCTGGACTGAATAGAAAATCAAAGTCCTCTGAAAAGTCTTTGATAATATTAATTTTGTAGATTGAAGCCAAATTTCCAGCTTTTTTAATTCTGTTAAAAATTACAACAGTAGTTCAAGCAAATTTTCCATAATAAATTCTGGTTTTCTGATTGTCTTAAGAATTCTCTTATCATAAATTGTGATATTAAATTTGTTTTCTGACAATGTCAATTTACCATTACATTACTATCACAAGAGAACAATGATAGGGCTCTTCCTTCCTTTTAATTTTATGTGTTACTATTCTTCAATAAACATTTTATTCTGTGCAGATAGATGAAGCCATATGGGAAGATCTCAATCTTAAACTGGCATAGTGGCATACTTCGAGTGCTGTATGAGCTTAGGGCTCAAATTAGACAAGAATAATTTTCTGTGTTGTATGCATGTACACTGCATTTGAATAACTTTGAATTGTTCTCAGGTGACGTTCTCAATTTGGCAGTAAACAAAGGTTACACAGTGTAGCAATAAAAATTATTTTTGCATGTGTGTGCTTGAGGACCTAAACTATAGCATAGAAGAGTTAGGGTCAAGTTTTCTCCTCAGGCTCTGCTGATACACTCCCATTTCTCACCTGTGCATGCCCAGTATATGTGACAACTATTCCTTTTCTAGAGGTCCATTCTATTTCCCTGATTATCTGTTCAGATTTAATCCTACCTGCTAACAGACCTCCCAAGGACTCAGGAGCAGGCAATTCCCAAATATTGGAAGTCAAGCAGGTGCACGGAAGGCCAGTTTGGCTGAACAGGAATTTTATCTTGGAAAGAAGGCAAAAAAGAAAGGTGTACATCCAGTGGGAGCAAGGTCAGGTGACATGGAAAGAATACAGAAGTGCTGCTTGCCACTGTAGGGGATGGTCCTGTGCAGGGTCAGGAGTTGGACTCGATGATCCTTGTGGGTCCCTTCCAGCTCAGCTTACTCAGCATATTCTGTGATTTTGTGAAATTTATGGTAGATATTAGGAAGAAATTTGTTACCGTGTGTGTGGAAGCACTGAAACAGAGAAGTTGTGGGTGTCCCATCCCTGAAAGTGTTCAATGCCAGGTTGGATGGGGTATTGAGCAATCTGGTCTAGTGGGAGGTGTCCCTGCCTGTGGCAGGGCTGTTAGAACTAGATATTCTTGAAGGTCTTTCCCCACCCAAACTATTCTACAATTATGTGATTCCAACAGAGGCAAGGATTGACCTGACATTTGAGACTTGATAGGAAAAGAAGGAATTGAAAAGGAGAATCATTTCAATTGACATTGGTTGGCTAAGGTGGAAACATTGTTGCTTGCTACAGATGTTTGTTGAATGATCGAGCTCCAGTGTTGAGATTATTTGGAAACCCAGGACTATCACTTCCTTTACCATCTACAATTATCTAGACATCAGACAGATGGGGTGCAAATTAACTGGAATCTTCAGTACATGCTCTGCTTCTTGTTTGTATCATCAGCCATTTAGCCATTGAGCTTCCTTTCTTAGTGTCATTTTTCTTTCCCTACTCAATGATTACTTGCAAAATGACATTTACTTATAAAGTGACAGTCTTTTTCACCCTCAAGTGACATTTCTATGGCACACTGTGCAAATGTTTGGCAAAGACTTGCTGAATCGATTAGAAGAAACAGAGAAAAAACACACAACAGATGTTGATTTTCTTGTAGCTTTGACTATTGTTTTGAAAGACTGACACAGAATTTTGAGGTTTTTCTGTCTTCTTGGCAGCAATATAAAAAAGCTTGCCCAACTGCAACACACATACTTTCACCTTCATTAAACTGACTCTGAAGACTCCTAATGCAGGAGGCTGTGTGTCATCTTTCACGAGATGTGCTGTTCTGAAAACAGCAAAACCCATACAGGACAGTCATGCATCAATCATGGAATTAGATGAACTAGCTTGCACTGACATTACAAAAGTCCTTTCTCTAGCATCAGAGAAGCAAAGAGCCGTTTTCTCCAGCATTTCCTTTATTTAACTATTGCATCCATTTTTAAGAAAAATTAGATTTTCAGTAAAATCCTGAGCCCAGTGAACATTTTTTATTTTAAAGTATCAGTTTTCCATTACTTCGGTAATGAAAATTTTCTGAAGAAGCGGATACAAGAACGAAGAAATGTGTTGATATGATGATATGACCTTCAGAAACTATTTGATGTGTTCTTTTAGATTTGTGCATTTTCTTATGCATTGCAGAAACAAGAAAGAATTAATCTGGAAAACCTCAGTCATTAAAGACCCAGTGCTTATGGCTGAATCTGTATTTTCACTGAATTTGGCACCACCAGCTCATAATCTTTAAGCTCAGTTTAAAAGAAAACAGAGTCAAAATGTATCAACTTTCCATGTTGGATTCGAAATTTTTAATAAAAGTAAAAATCCATGGCAATAAAAGGTGTCTGGATGTTTATGCTAGAATCAACACTTGAGGTTACATGTAATAGTCTAACCTTACTCATCTAGAATCATTTTATACAACAGAAAATGTCTGGGACATCTGCATGGGATTTGAAATACACGGCACAGGTCATTGTGGGATGCACAAAGGCTTCTAGAGCAGTGACTGGATGCCAAAGGGAATACTCTATGATATCTCAAATGACTCTAAACTCTTTAAGTTTAAGATGCTCAGTTTTCTGCTTGCTTGGGATTTTTCTTTTTTTTTTTTTTTTTGTGAGAGAAAACTTCATTCCCTAGTGTTCTGTTTCAGATTGACTATGGGATCAGTTTTCACAATTGCACTGAGAGGTTTTTTTTTTTCAGTTCTCCCAGTTTCTTCTTTTTAATGCAGAGTTTCTAAGCAGGTACTCTATGTATTGAAAAAATCTCTACTTAGATAACAAACTGCTCCACAGAAAAGGTAAGACAGATGCTAAAGAGAATGGGCAGACTTAAATTAGCCACGTCCCAGGCTCACCCCTCCTAGTGACATTCACTTAGTGCTTTAACTTCAGAGGTTAACTGATCCCCAGTTTTGAGTCTAGCTCTAATTTAGTTTTGGACTCTCCAGAGCCTCATGTGACATAGAAGTCAGTGTAGCACAGGCAGTGCTCAGTCTAAGGATATCCAACTAAAAATGTCCAAAGAGTAAAAATTACTATCTAGGATCTTCCTTGCCTCTTGAAAGGAAATCGGTCTTCACGTACATTGAAAGGAGCCTTCAGTAAGAACAATTCATAGTTCAGTGCTTACATAGATGAATGAATCTGGCTTCTGCTACTCTTCCCAGAGCACTGTTTGATGTGCCCTAAAGCGGAGGTTCCATACAACAAGCAAGCTGTTGTATGTTGCTTGTTTCCGTTTCCTAATTGTAGTCAGGTATGGCCCTTCTGTCAGACATAATGATACTTTAATTGAAGAAAATACAGAGTCTCAGACATACGGCCAAAAAAAGCTGATTTTTATTAAAGCGTGGCCATCTACAAGCAGATGGGATCTGCACTAAGCCTTAAATGAGAGCACAAGCAGTGAGAATGGGTATATTCACTTGGTTAGACACTGATAATTTCTGCAATCATGTCCAGGTGTTTTAGTGAGCTCATTGGTATAATGTAAGTTAGGTCTGAGCTGGGTTTCACACAGATTTCCTTCATTCATGGACTAGTCTTGATTCAACGACGTTTCAAATTCTGAATCATAGTGTAAAATAAGCTTTATTTTTGTCATTTGTATTACCAGGTCTTTATAAAATATGTGCCTCCTTATGTAACTTTTTGTAATATATGCAATATAGTAACTTTTTAGTAATCTGATTCTCATTCTATGTTTTAGTTAATTTTCCAGAATTTCTTCAGTTCTGATTATGGGTATTGGATTTTTCATTTTCCTTCACATGCTGAGATGAATAGATATCACTAAATGTTGTCCTTTCTTCTCATAACCTCTGGAAGGCTCTGAAAGTGTCCCTTTTAGTGATGGAAAAGTAAATAAAAGGATGAAATTACAACTAAGAACAATGTTCTGAATTACCACCGTCTTGCGAGTATGATTCCATCTGAATTAGTTTCTATGTTGGATATGAATTAATACAATATAAGAGAGAAGTGAACAACAATTTATATTATGAAAATGTCAGATTTTGAAATTAAGCATGGTAGGCTGGACAATGCTAAATAGATTTTTTAAAAATTGCTTTCCACACACTAACACATATTCACACTCCTACCAGCATCAAACAATAACAGTATATATAATTTTTACGTTATCCACCATGTAGAAATGTATTTTTAAAGTATTTTTATGGTATATGAATACACAGACTTCTCATACTCATTTGTATTTTAAATAAAAAATATGAACATTTTTAATGTGTTAAGGTCACATGTAAACTACACTTACTAGATAGATTTCCTCTGAGGAGCTGTGTCCATTATTATGACATTATTTAATTAGGTTTATTTTTAAAAAATATTCTGTAAGTGTTTCATCCTTCACCTCCATTGTATTCCCCCAATGTGTTATATACATTAGTACAAATAGCAATAATCTCTGCATTATCTTTCAGGAAACCCGTTTAGCTAAAATTAAATTGCATTACATTTTAAATCTACTGATAGGGATAAAATTATGTAATATCGAAGGTTATATTCAATATTATGGGTGGCAGTTAGAGTTAATGATGAAATATGGAAATGATACATTATATAAGTTCATAAACCAGGAAAAAAAGAGGATAACATACAGGAAAGAAAATAAGAGTAAAATGCCCAGAAATGGAAATTCTCACTTTTTCAGTCCTTAGCTTAGTTATCATCATAAAACAAAAATAGTGAACAGAGGCTTCAATTAGTTGGATAATTAGATTCCCTAGGTTGGTGTAGAAAAATAGACCATTTATTAAAAGGCCATCACAATAAGAATTACAATAGTAATGAATGTCCTTCAAGAAAAAAAAATATATCCCTGAGTAATTAAAAATGAAAAATTTCCTGGGGGGGGGAGATGAAGAAAAATAATGAAAATAATAAAAATGTGTTGCAATGCAAAAAAGTATGAAACAGCCTAATCAAGGTGCAAAGCACAAATTCCTGTTTAAAACAAGAAAAGGAGTGCTAGTTAATCTTGCATTGTGCAGGCAGATGGTAATGGTGTAAGAGCTGCTAATTCAGTGAACCTTATTCCATTCTAGGTTCTGTACCAAGGTCTGATATGATGAGAAACCTACTCAGATTTAGTAACATTATATAGTGGCATATTTGGTCACATGAAGTTTCAGATATACATATTACAGAATTTTAAAGCTGCAATTAATCAATTCAGTTGTGCTATGAGAGTTCCAGTCCATTCCTTTCCTTTTTTTTCCTTTTTTAAAAATCTGTTTCATCTCAATTCTCTGAGCACTGTTTAGGCCTGCTATCAGTGAATGTTAAAGTATTAGCATTAGCTGCAGTCTGTTAACAGGTGTTTATTTAGTTATGCCTTGGAGTGAAATATTTCTCTTGAGACTAGAGTTTGAAGGAACTCATTTGCTAGACAATTTTCTACAAGGGTGTATTTTTATTTCTTTCCATTTTATTAATCTAATAGAAAATAGATCTAGGTTCTTGTGACCTTGAGTTAAGTAACACTCAGGCAAAGACAGCAGCTATGATAACAATACTACATAGATAAGATATTGACAGCCATAGACAACCATTGTCAAAACATTTCTGGTCAGTGCTCCAAGTCACATGATTAAATGCTGGCCTTTTTTGTTAGACCGAGATTGATTTAGTGGTCAAACACTGTCAAATCACACTTTATTTTTTTTCTTTTTTTTTTCTTTTTCTTTTTCTTTTTTTTTTAGTTTAACTCCAAGACAACCTTTAGTTTCTGTGAACATTTAAGGGATGGTCTTGCTTCATTTTTTTTTTTTTGATCCTGATACTTGAGAACCCCTCAGGCACTCATGTAATTCTTGGCAACACATTGTTTATTCACAATCAACAAATGTCTTGAGGGAAGAAAAAAGAGGAAGAAATAAAAGTCATCAACTCAAGAAAAAATTTCTGCATATGTTAAGCATTGGAAGGTAGCACCAAAGTAGCTTTTCCGCGTGACATACTGAATAACAAGTTGGCGCTCAAATTTTCTTGAAATTCTCTTTGAAGATTTTTTTTTCCTCTTATCATTATATATTTTTGTGTTTATTTCAGTTTGGCTCTGGGTCCCAACACACTCCAGCTAAACAAAATTCCCCAGGCTCTAGAAGTATTTGGAAACAAGGTTGGAACAAAGATTTGACACAAGTATTGCACCAGTTAAACATAACAAGTTGGACGGTCTTTTTGGAAAATCTGGACACTACCACTTCTTATCTTGGCAGGATTTTTGAAAGGAACAGATTCTGAGAGCTGTACTTCTGGCTCCCTATTCTGGATGCATGATAACATTATTACAGGATGAGATTTTTGAATTCCAAATTAACTTCAGTTTGGAGCACATGTCTGTGGATAATCATTAAAAACTTTGTGCTCCAGAAAAAAGTTTCTGAAGCAGGAGTTTTAATGGGCTTAAATTTATACTTGCTAGGACTTAGATGAATTTGTAACACTAGAACAGCATTTTAATTCTAATAGTAGATGATTTACACAACCTGAAATGTTATTTCTAAGCTATTCAGGACTGCAATCTATACATGCTACCTACCTAGACTTCACAGGCACCTGCTATGCCCCAGGTGAGTAAGATTTCTGTCAAACCCTTCCCTGAGGGCTGAAATTTGAACTACTGTGAATTCTTAGTGCAGACTTCAACTTTACTGGGTTGATCTCTTCAACTAAAGATTATTGAATTAAAAGAGGATTATCCTATATTTACATTTTTCTGTATTTTTTCCTTTTTTTCCAACGCTTTTCCAATGTGTAACAAAGACAGCAGGTGATGATGAAGGCTAACCTAACTGGAATACTAGGTTCTATCCTGCAGTGCTGCCTTCATTCAGAATGGGCTGAAGTCATGGGAGTTGTCTCTGTTTAATGTAGTGAGTTTGATTTAGATAATAGATCAGTAACAACTGGTTTGATTCAAATCCAACAAAACTTTAGAGTAATCTGTTTTTATCATATATAATATGAGCTATTGCTATCGCATGTATTGTACTTTGACTACAGTGTTATCTTGTTTCTCATATATATGCAGACAAATCATACTGCTTATACCAATATATTCTCTTTTCTTCCTAATCTCCTTGTAATGTTTGTTATTTGTATCAGTGCTGAATAACATGGAAAAAAATGAAAAATGTAACTTCATAACCCAAAGGACTTGCAAGTTGGTGCAAAAGCAGCTGTTCAGGTGCCACTTTAAATGCTTTAAGTTACCTAAAACCTCAACACCAAACTGGAAATTGGGTAGGAGCCTATGAAAAACTTAAATCACTCTGGATCAGCAGCTGAGGACCAGACCTGTGACACCGGAAATGGCATTGGACACATAATTGCTGGATCACTGCCAGTGTGAAAGAAGCACCTATGTGTGTCCTATGCAGTATCTCTGTCTTGAGGTACTAAAATATAAAGAGGATCTATGACAGTTCCCCCTGATTAGAAATGGTGTTACCTAGACTATGTTAAGAGTCAGTGAGAACAATTTAGCTAATCTGGTTCCATTTTAAGGATGAATCTTTAGTAAGTGTAGAAAATTTGACTCCCAAAACAAGGCTCCTTTAGAATAGGATGGCATGATAAAGAACACCACTGCCCAGACACTATGGTGATACAGTAGCAAAACCATTTTATTTCTAATAATTATGAGCTGAAAAATATCTTTTATCTGAGAGTGAATGGAAAGGTTATATATGCCTATTCTCTACGTATTTAAATTACAGACATTTGTCGGCCTTGTCAACTTTATAATCCTGGTTTTGACCTATGTATCTTTATATTTTTGTCAAGTGTGTGATATTGCACCCATATCAGTCAGGCTAAAAAATTTAACGGGCCTTTTTTTACTGCTATTGCAAAAAGAATTTTTATAAGGAAGTCTCAAAGGACACAAGATCTGAATGCAGTCTAGAAACAGACTTTCTCAGACTTTGCAGAATTACCAGAGTTTGCCACAGGTCATCAAACAGAACAAATAATTATTGAATGAATTTTGTTTTCAGAAACTATTCAGAATTTCTTTTTATATTTGTTGTGAATTTAATACTAAGATTTCTCTCAGAGACATTCACAGAAATTAGGCACTTTGTATATGCACAAAGACATTAGACAAATAAGACAGTAAAATCATGAACCCTTGATGAACAAGCTGTAAACAGAGATAAGAGTTAAATTTGCAATTATTAGATTGACTGTAACTCACCTGGACAATTTTTATTCAATTTAGTAGAGTTAAAACCACTGATAAGTCTGTGTGACTCATTCCAGATCTTTTAAATGCTCAAGATAACATCTCTGAGGGATAATGATCTTCTTCAAAATAAATTTAATTTAAGATTTTTAAAGACAATCCTAATCTCTAGGCCTGCCTGTCATATGCTAGGCACCATTAATGGCATATCTGCATCTGACATAAATTTTCAGATTGCAATGCACTTCCATGATTTTTTCAAACCACATTTAAAGTACTTTATGAGAAGTAAAAAAAAAAAAACCAAACCCAAAGCAGATGCCCAGCAGGCTTAAAACTACCTATGTAAATCCAGAAAAACACTAGAGTGAACCACTGTTCACCTTGCCTTCATTTCCACCAAAAGCAATCTTGCTTTTGGTGTTAGACATGCTGCACACTAGTTAGAGGTTCCCCCAACTCAACACCTGTGGATTGAGGGGACACTCATCAGCTGTTAAAGGGATTAGCTGACCAAGCAACACCCAGTGAGATCACCAGAGTTTGTAAGGAACTGCGAACAGCCATCCTCACAGGAAGGGTGAAAAGCTGCTGTAGTTTTTTGTGACAGTCTCAAGCAGATGCAGAACAACACATCATAGCCCCAGTGGACTAATATGGGTCCACATTAACTCTACTTATATGTTACAAATAGGCAAAGCTTATTTTTGCTTGCCCTGTTTCTGTCTGGTTTTAGGTCAAGGCCTTCCTTCTCAATTTTTCTGTCTTCAATCCACTACTTATCAGGTAAGAACAGTTTCTTTCATCCAGTCAGGGATCTTGTCATGCCTGCCTAAGTATTGATCCTTCTTTCTCCTGTCTTATAGTTTTGACATTTGTCACCCCACCTGCTCTTTCTCCCTACATTTTTCTTCTTTTTTTTGGTCATATTTGAGTGAACTTACTTTGGTCTATATTAGCTCTGTGTTAGACTGAATAAAAATCATGCTGAATTTTTCCAGGGACAGCTATTCTTTCCAGACCTTTCTCTGACCATTTTTTCAAAAATTGAAACTACACAAAGGCAAACCAGAAGCCACAGTGGGTACCAGTCTATGTCCCATAGTGGAGAACAGAGAGAATGCGATTGTAGGGGTTGTAAGAGAGTGCCTACATAAAATTTAGGTATTCTCTCTAAGAAGCAAGTGGTTGGATTTCTGGGCAGAGTGTGGCCCATGAAGAAACTTTCTGTTGTGAAGTAGGCAGTAAGACTGAAAGGAGGTAAAATACTGAAATATATTGTGTGTATATACATGTCTATATAGAATCCAACAATTTCCAACCAGATAGGGAGACTGCTTCAGGTTCACAAATGCAGGCATCTACAGTATAGAGACCCTTATAAAAGGTATGTATCTAAGTTCCTATTACAGTCAGCCAATACAGCTAACAAAGCTTAAAAAGCAGTATCATCTGAATGCAGACACCAGAGGTGCCATTCAGTTGCTTTAGTTTAATTGTCTACCATAATTTCAGAAGTCCTAGGTTATTTTCAGAAGTCCTAGCTGTCTTTAGTTGCTGGTTCAGAAGGGTGCAGCTCTCTTGCATGTCCTGTGTCAAATATCGTAGCCCTATATGGCTTTTTGGGTACCCTACATGTGTCAAAAGTGATTCAATAACCATTTGCAGGCATCCAAATCAATCTATGTGTCTATATATTTTATATATTTAAAATATAATTAAATTTTCACTTTGTAATATAAGTTTTAAAAAGCACATGGCAGGATACTGTGCAACTGTCATTGCTTAAGAAAAATTGCTACAAAGATTCATTATTCTGACCAGAGATTTCCATGGTTAGCTAAGTTAGCTAAATTCAGAAGGGGTTTGTCATCTAGATTACTTAGCTGAGTACATAGAATTAAAAAAAAAATTCTACAAGAAACTGAAGTACTTGATAAAGCACAATCGCCAACAGTCAACATGATTGCATACACACCTAGCATATGCCTAGGAATTTCGTTGTTTGAAGAACTAACAGAACCTTGCAAAATAACTAATTGCTTTCAAGTAAGCTGCCTCCCATCTAAAAGTGAGAATCAGTCTGTCTCTGGCACAGCTGTGGCCGTCTGTTTGTACCAAAACAATGATACATTAACAAACAGAAAAGGACTGGTCAGAATAAGAGATATTTGGAAGAAAATAATACCGAAGTTTGTTTTATTTTGGTTTAGATTTGGTTGTTTTTTTAAAACTTTTATGAAAATGTTAGACCAGGGGTTGACACTGTCATGAAAAGAGGACACTTGTTTTAATAGTCACACAGCATTTTTCACTAAATATATTATTAATGATAAAATAAAACAAGGGTTTTTTGCTTCAAAAAGCATTTTAGATATTCATAGTCAACTGCAGGCTGTTTCTGCAGAGGCAGGTACAACCAGTTAATGGATGATAAAGTGCCTCTCCCTGGCAAGTATTGTTGACAAATATCATCTTTCTTTCTAATTTAATCCTTCAATTTGAGTAGTATTCTAGGGGTAGCTAAAGGTTAAAGATAGATTATGTACAATATATATATAAAAAATAAATATATATAATATATATAAATATAATTATATATTGTATAAATATAATTATATAATTATAATTATATATATTATATATAATATATATAAATATATATATAATAAATTATGCATATGGTGAGATTCTGTGCATTCTTTTGTTTCTTGGTTTTATGTCTCTCTCCTTTGCCCCAGTTCAAATTTGACCATAGGGCTTTACAAGCCCTTCTCCCCCTCCTTTTTTTTTTTCCTTAAACTTCCTTCATTTCTAAATAATGTAAGTATCCTGGCATGTACCATCTTTGACAAGTCAGAACGATTATTTCTAGAGTACTGTCAGGTTAGATAAGCTTTCCATCTTGTGTTAAATCCTGTGTTGGAGTGCTTAATTCTAACACAACCTTCCACAGTCTGACAGCATGACACTGGGAATCTACTGATACATGGAGGAAGTACATCTGGAAATTGAATGATTCATTGAAGTTTTGGAATATGTCTTTCTCTATAAGTTTCAAAATTTATTAGCATAATTCATGTTAAATTATAGTTTAAAGTTTCGTAGCATGAAAAAATTTTCAGGTACATGACGGATATAGATATATGTCTGTCTGTATGTGTGTATGCATATATACATTTATATGTGTGTAAGCAGAGACATAGCAACATGTAAGCATTACAATGATGCATACGCTCATAATAAAATTATTTTTTCAATTAGGTTCAAAAAGTGGTTTTATCATAAAGGTTTTTTATGGCTGTGCTGCCACGTTATCAGGATGCCATCAGCAGCTCTGCCAGGCCGGGTGCTCGGGTGGGCGCGAGCCTGGATGCAGGAAGCCCAGGGTATCGCGCTACGCTCTGCCGCTGCAGGAACACACACAAAAGCGGTCGGGAACATAGCTTCCACTCCAGGAGCTTCCCCCAGGCCGGTGGAAGACGCACCAGCAGAGACAAAGGCGAAGAGAAGCGATCTGCTGCTTGGGTTCCAGAGAGTTTAATCTTCTGAAGATGCAGAAGCAGCTAGATGAGAAACCAGGAACTACAGGCGTTTTTATACTGGGACACAGGGAGGCGGGGTGAGGGGTACAATCAAATAGAGAAAGGGAACATGGGAGGGATCAACAGGGAACCAGCCAGTGAGGATGGAACAGGGAAGGGATTACAGACAACCAATGGGGAAGTGAGGGCAGGGCTGCAGGGAGGCTGTGGGAACTCATAATTCGCGATGCTACAGTTTTTCTGATTTTTTTTTTTTCTGTTATTATTATTATAATTACAATTTCCTTAGTGGCTTTCTGTTTCTGTTGATACTGGAGTTTTATTTTGTAAATCTGTTTACCTTTTTTTTCAGTATGTTTGTCAGCTGTCAAAGGCCAGTTTTATTGTGGTGTAGATATGGAAATGCATGTGGCATATCTCTGTACCTAGAAAGAATATTTGACCACAAACTTACGGAAATTCATGGCAAAAGCTGCAATTCACTTAAATCCACAGTTATGAATAAGTGAAAAAAAGTGACCATGTCACAATACTTTTTTTAATACTTTGCACCATTGTACAATCTAATTAATAAATGATTTCTCAAAAAAAGTGTGAAAGATTTGAAGAAAGAGGGGACAAATTACCGAGATTTTAAGAACTGATTTAAAGCAAATGACTCAAGATGACCAAGTTTTTAAGCCTTAAAAGACTGGCAGATTACACCCCATTGATATCTAACATGAGAAAACATGAGGAAAATATTTCTAAGATTCGGTAGCAAGAAATAAATCTAGATAAATTTAGAATTTAGAATAGAACTAAAACACAGTTACTTAATAATTATTGGTTTTAATCATCATTGGATATGAAGGATTCTCTCTCACTTGGAGTCTTTAACCCAAGAAAGACAGTTTTTCACTGAAAATTCTGTGTTTCATTGCAAAGCTCTGAACTTGACAGAGGAACTTGCAGGTGAAATTCCAATGGGCTTGGTTGTAGAAGAAATCAGAATAGATTAAGATAATTATTCCTTTTGGTTCTTGGGGTATTTTTTTAATCTCTCCTTGAGAAAGGAACATGGCATTAATATTCTACTTTGCTGATTTCTCACCATGTACTCTTTGGCATGTCAATGCCAGAGAGTGAATCAGGTGAAAACTTAGGAGAAAAGAAAATGGAGACAAAAAAGGAACAGGAAATTGTTTTGTGTTTGATTGTAGATTTCCATGAAACAAGGCAATGAACTAAAATGCCTTTAGAAAAGCAAAATACTGTTGATTTCACCTATCTATCTTGCCACAAAATAGATTAGGATGTTTTTTGTTGCTTGGTGCAAAGATGAATTTATATGATAACCTTGAAAGAATAAATTTTTACAGTGTTGCCTATGCTATTGCAATTCTTTTAGTCTTTAACAATTTAAAAATTAATCCTCTCTTCCATCCCCACCCATCTATTGTTCATGCCTCAACCTTTATAAATTCCTAATTCCTTTGTGGACAGTGAGAGATACGCTAGCAAATTTCTAGTCATACCCTAGTCATATTTCTAGTCAAGAACTCTGTAGGGCTCTGACTTGTAACTTTAATCAATTGTTCTGTCAGACAAATGTTTCAATTAATATGGTTATATACATATATATAGGTAGAGGTGCCCTGTCTAGGAATACAGGACAGCATTTCTCACACTGAATGAGACTGAAATTCAAAAAGGCATATTTTATGTCTCAAAGAAAAGTTAATTTCTTGCAAGTAAGAACTGCTTTAGGAATGTTGCTGGAAAAATGCAGGCGTAAATCTAGCAGTTATTTTGCAAGTATAACATTTCTGCTGGTGAATATCCAAATGTTAGAGCAGATAATGACACATACATCTAAAATATTTAAAATATTTTCTCCTATGTCACCCAATTTGTCCTGACCTTTTGATTTTTTTATCCCCCTGTATGTTATGTTATCATATTTTACATGCTATTAACCTTCTACTCAACTGGAAGATAAAACTTGTAATTTCAAAGAAGTCCATACATTTTCTTGTTCCCCTGTCATAGAGTATTAATTGTTGTTATTTAAAGATATTTGAAAGAAATTTAGCATGGCTGATATTGCAAATTGCAACATTTATAACATGGAAATTGTCTTAGATAGATTTTTTCATTAAAATAACAATCTATTATTTATACTACTAATAAATAGGTCTGATGAGTATATCTTCTTGTAAATAACAATGGCTTTATCTAATAAAGGGTATGAGGATTCTGAAAATTCTATCTTGAAGTATCTAACTTTATTCCAAAGCGGGACACAAAGTCTCTGATTTAGTTTCCTAAACACTTATGCAGAATATCAGGACAGCCAGGTACCTCAAAATGGAATGTGGAAACCAACATTCAGGAAAGAAAATATAGAGGCAGAGGTGTATCTCTTCCTAAGTTGTTACCAACAGGAATGCCACTTGGAACTTAGTCTGGAACTGTTCTGGTGAAAGAAGACCAAAAGGCAATTCTTTCCTTCTCTGAAAGCAAAAATAACCTGTGTTAAATTCTGCTCACTGGGAAAATGTCCTAAGTTTTGATAGTAACAAGCATTGATATCATCTTCATTTTGTCCAGTCTCGACATGCAATTTGTAGGTTCTGAATGATACTAGGCTTTGACCTATCCAGGCTCAAAAATCTGACATGTATACAGAGATGCAGCTTAAATAGTGAGGTAAGTATCAGTAATGAAAGGAAAGTACTAATATAGGTTAAGTGACACTGAGTTAAAAGGACAGATGCCCAGGAACTAACAAATTTAACCTGTGATGTCTGCTGAATTCCCACTCTAAGGACTGTGGTTGCTTGTTGCCTCTAACATATATTATGTTTTCAACTTTTGTGGGTATCAGTCACTTTGTTTCTGTGAATTGGCAATTAGTTTTGAAGAACACAAACTATTGCTCTACAATATAAATAATAAAGACAGTAGCAGTATATTTTAAAGTACTGTATATATTAGAAACTAATTGCATGCAGGATATTGCTAACCACAGTTAATTGCCATTGAAGAATGTAGATTGCCATTTTGCTGCTTGCATAATAAAATTTTAAACTCCTTGAATTCCCTTTGTTCTTTGTAACCATGATTTGGTATTTAAAGTATTTTAAGATACCGTGCTTTTTTTTTCTTGGTGCTTAAATGCTTAAGGGGAAAACCCCTTAGACCTCAATATTGTAATTTGGAGACTAGAGAGTTTTTTTAATGAGAGTTTTCGGTTTGACTCTTTAGGCATTTCTTGTTCATTATCTCATCGGTGACCTTCAAATGTTCTGTAAGGAGATATTGAGATGATATGATTTCTACTTTCACCATGTTTGTCTTACGTACATCGAGGTCTCTAAATGGCGATAACGAGAGCAGGAAAGAAATGCCATCAGTAGAGTATTTGTTTCTCTTACCATATCACCCCTCTGCCCACCTCCCCTGCTGCCTTCCTGTGCTCTGCCCTCTGCAATAGCTGTTTTTAAAGGACTAGACTTCTAATTTCTCTCTGTCTCTCATATCTTGCATCTGGATAGCTTATGAGGATCTTGTCAGAGAAAGGGATTAGAAAGGGTGGACAACATAAAATGATGGGCAACAGTGACCTTTCAGTAGTGATTGCCGCACAGTGCTGGATTTTATTAGACATTGATAAGGCTAGGCTGCAGGAAGTTCTGCAGGTTATTTGAGCACACAGTCACCAATGGCTAGTGCATTACCTGTGAACACTAATTAGCTTAAGCAAATACCAGAAAGAGAACGAGAAAATACGTGACTAGAATGATTGTGTATAACTTCCCATAAAAAAGAGCCAGATGAAAAACTTATAAAGCAAACAAGTGCTAATCCTTAGCCAGGGAACCAGAGATGGGAAAAAGAAGAAAATTGCTCTGGAAATATAATGATAATCCCCCCTTTCTTTTTATCTGGTAAAGGCATGGGCATGAATGCATGTAAATTTGTACTATGTTCCTATAGCATATATTCTTTATCATTGACCTTAGAGAGATAAGATGCCTATCTAGGAAACATTTGGTAAATTCATTTCCATCAAAGGTACAAGGTATTCTGCCTGTGTTGAAAAAAACCCATTGAAGATATTGTGACATTTAAACAGCAAGATCTATGCTCCTTCATGTCCACATTGGCCAAGAGTCTGAGAGTATCAACGGTCTTATCCATGGAAATATAATAAACACCTTTCTTCAGACAGATATCTCTGCGTGTAACAAAGATCAGCAGAGTACCCAGCTGTTCTTATCTTTGTAATTTATTAAACAAAAAAGTACAGTGATTATATATACTCAAGGGGAGAAACACAAAAACTTTGATAGATTACTTTTACTGGACTAGTCACAAGATGAAATTTATGCCTTAAAAATACACTTTCGAAAATAGGTATGTATGTATTGCCTCCAATATCACCAATATCAGTAAGCAAGCCTTGAAAACATAGGTATGAATTGCTGTTTTCTACAATTCTTATAGATAATTTTACCTCAGATATTTAGGAAATACGAGTAATTCAATTCCAGATTTTTAGAAGGTAAGACATACAAGGACTGGTGGCACTAACACTTCTAGATCTAAAGTGTTTTATTCCCAGACACACAGCTCAGAAAAACAAAGGCTGCATCTTCATTATCTTCAATAATAAAGGAAGAATCCATTGCACTTATTAAAATCTTTCCTAATTTATGGAATTTGGGATGAGTCAGAAAGGTATCCATTTTGTTATTTAATAACTTAAACAATTAAAGATTCATTGTATCATTGATCAACCAGAAACAGTAGTGCTGAAAGCCTGAAGATCTGTTCTGTTAGATAGTAGGCAGCTCCTGCAAGATGTTTGAGAAATATCTTCATCTTTCAAATTTGAAAAGCTGCCATCTGGAGCTGTATTCTCACTTTTTGCTGAGCAGCACTCTCTTGGCTAAGAAGCAAAGTCATATGTTCTTTTTGGGATAGCTTATTTATGTACTCTTGAGCTTCCCGTCACCAAGTAATTTTCAGTGCGAGTCAATCTTCCAAAAATGGGGATTTGCAGAGGCAAATCTCCACAGAGATTGGAAGGCTTTTCATGTGGAATGGTCTGGGTGTATCACCTCTGCATAGCCAGTTAATCCTCCATCTTTTCTTTTTCAGAGTTTTTGGTTCGTATTTCATATAAACTAATAAGAAAAAATGAACTGAATGGGACTGGAGCCATAGTCTGTTGTGGAAACTGGTGCAATACAGTTGAGATTCGAGATAGGCTGGACATGCAGTGCAAGCAGTCACTGCTTTCTAGTTGTCTATGCGTGTGACATTGCTGAAATACACACTCTTAAAAAACGCTTTTGTGGAGGCAACATACTGGGAAAGCACTTATTTTCAGGCCAGTGGATAAAGTAGTATACAAATAACAAATCTTCAGCTTGGCAGCTCTAATTAGCATTCTAAGATAAAGTACTAAAATATTTTTAATGTCAGTGATTTTTGGGAGTTTGTAGGGTGTTTGTGTTTTTCATCTTATTTTCCTTGAATCATGATGTACTCCTTTTTGTGATATGTGATTAAGTCTGGAAATAAACAAATCGTTGCTGTAGTCCTGGCATTAATAAAATCTTATACATCTGACAATATGGGGTAGTAGATATTTTGGAAGCAAAAAGGAATGTTTACTGTGTTTGTGCCAGAAAAAGATGTTTAGCCTACGGCTATTTCATGGCAGTATTAGTGTCCAAGATCTGAAAGCAATGGAATGGATTTCACTTGCTTGTAGAGTTTTGTTGTTATTTTTGCGTGGAAAATATCAGCAGAAAAAAAGTCTGAAAAGACCCTCTATTGAAAAAGTCATTGCATTTCAGGAATAACAAGAAGCATAATTAGTTACTCTGTATAACTGCAGATAAACTCTTGTAAACTTACTTTCCACCACCACTCCTCCTTCCTTTTGCTTTTTTTTTCTCTAGGTAACACTGATGCAGTAGAATTCAGTGAAGCCCAAGCTCGACTGATATCTATCTCAATTGATTAACTGTCTAGATGATTTGATTTTCAGAATAGATACCCAAGAGAGCTCCAATTCATTAGTGGTTGTCCACATGTGATTAGAAATTGTGGGAGGTCTAACCCCCTCTTTTAATTGATCCAGTTTCATATTCCTCATGGTCATTAAGTGTGTTAATGGTAACTTAGCACCTGCATTAAGAAACCAACTTAACAACATCCTATAAATGACTTTAAGTCAGCAGGTGCCAAATTTACAGGGAAAAAAATGACATGATTTTTGCTCTAATGTTACCGCAGGAGGCATATGAAGTAATAAAATGTTGCAATTGTTTAATCCATCATGATCAAGCAGTCATCGTTTGATGATAACATGATTGTTATATTATTACTATCCTTTGTTACTTGATTGCCCCTTCTTCACTCAAGGGTATCATTCCTTTTTTTATGTTAATAACTACATTCATTTATGCTACTCTGTAAGGAAGTAGGACTTTCCACTTTCTTCACTATAATGATAACATAAGATTGAAGATAGCAAGCTGTTTTAGCTATAGGTTATGCCAGAAACACTCATAGATTCTTTATTATTGTGCTGTGTTTACACAGACATTGTACTTGAGAAATCTATTTGTAAATCATGTGAAAGGAAGCTCTCACTTTAATGGCATGCTACTTCTAATGTTGTTTTGATTCCAGCAGGATTGGCAGTACTTTAAATAAATTCTGACAGAGAATTCAAGACAGAGTTTGGGAGTTATTGTAGCAAATATTCAATTGCTATATTAGTTTTTTATGAGGGATGTAAGAGTTAAACTTTTCATTAAAAGACATTGTCCAAATGTTTCTTAGTTTCTTCCCCAAAACATATGTGCAAGATGACTGCATAGGTAAATACCACAAATACAAATTCTTAGAATTGTACCTCTTCACATGCCCAAATTTGCCCCATTCTGAGCGGCCATATGCGTAAACCCTGTTGGTTTCCAGAAAATATCTGGAGAAATGTCTGTGCTCCCTAAAGTGTTCAGTCTGTGAAGCATTTTGACAATGGCACATTTAGCATGCAGCTATTGGATTAGGTTGTCATACAAAATGGAGTTACTCTAGGCTTTGTTACTGCACAACAGTGTAATTGGCAATAATTTCCCAAAATATCTGAGAAATCAAAGAGTATTATGAGAATGAAAGGAAATCAGGTCTGTTGTAAGCTGTTAAAACGGGTAACCCATACAGTTAAAAGACAGAAGGAAATACCAGAATAAGAACTGTTCCTTGGAATTGGTTAGCATTTAAGAAAAAATTAAGTAGGAGAATAAGAAAGACATACGTAAGGGGAAGAAAGGAATAGAGAAGGTGAGATGCACAGAGTGGGGTTTAAGGTGGTGGCTGGCAGGATAGCAGAGGAACATCAACCTCTCAGAAAATAAATGCAGTTTCTAATATTCTTAATGTTACAGACAACCAGCCTCATTGGCTTCTGGGCCAACAAAAAATACGCAAATATAGCAAGTATAAACTTTAGGCCACATGCTTTTCAGAAAAGAAAAGATTGTGCTCTGAGTGGCAGGAGGACACAGGGACCTGTGGCAACAGCCAGGTGACCAGATACTCAGAGGCACAGCTGGGGCTGAGAATCCCAGACTTTTGCACGCTTGGACTGGCAGAATATAAAATCCCTGGGTTTCCTTTATTCAGGGTCCCTTTCCAGGGTCACCCAGGTCTGGCTGTTATTTTGCTATTTAGCTATTGCACAGGACTAAATTATTTTAGGGATTGAGATGCCTGAGACTTAGTTGTGGGAAACCTAGGGTGGAGATGGTAATGACTGTGAGAATGGGGTTTGTGGGGAGTTAAGAGGAGCACCTGTCATTTCACTGGAGAGATGCCCGCTGTGAAGGGGCTGCAGTTCCACTCAAGTTGTGTGGTTGTGACTGCCAGAGTGGCTCCTGGATGGTCAAATGGGAAAGTTTCCTTAAGAAGGGAATTACAGTAAGATGAAGACAAGCATATCTGAGAAAATAATTGGGATGCTGATTGCTATCAATTGCAAGTTCTTAGATGAACATGGAACTGTACTGGCAGAGTACACCTCCTTTCTCCTTTCCTAGAAAGCAGCAAGCATTTGGCTTGGTTATGAAGGCATGTTGCTTTCTATTTCCCTGAAATGGTGGGAAAGAGTTTTGTTCCTACAGCTGGACTCTGTGCTTACCTGAGAAGTGTTAGCTGAGACACGGTATTAACTGGCACTACTTGAGACAGACCAAGGTTGTGTCCCTCAGAGAGGATAAATGAGATCTTTGGGTGTTGAGCCAGAAACTCTGTGTTCTTTTACTTTACAGTAACATGCTCCTGTGATTCATGATTTGTTTATTGATTTCTCAGGATTCAGAACTCTTTAGGTGATTTTCTTTGTCAGACTTCATTTGGTGATTGGTTTATAAAAGAATAATTCATAAAACGTGAGTTTCATATAAATATTTTCATATATGTTTATATGCATATTCTTATATATTGGTATCAGATTTGTTTAATTAGCTCCGCTGAACTAACAGATTGTCATGACTGGCATAATGGTGTGCAATCAGCAAGTTTCTGTGTTAAAGCTCAGAGCTCAGGTTTAATATGCAAGGGAAATGTAGAACTGTTCATGCTTGTATTTTGCTTTTTGGAACTGACAATATGAACGTAGTTGGTTCAAGAAGATGTAAAATTTGCTTTCATTAATATTACCTTACACGGGAATTTTATATAATCCTTACATTTCCATCTGTGTCACATCTTGATGCAGAACAAAAATGTTGCCAGACATTCTACAATTATGTAGTTAAATGGAAAAGTGTTGGAACCATCTGTAAAATCCCACCACAAAGAAAATCTAAATGTTTAGTATTTTTATGCTTTCTGATAAAAGTCCAAGAAATTGTAACCATAAATCTAAAGAAGAGTGCATGAAGCAATAAGAGGAAAGAATAAAATCATGAACTTTTGTAACAGTAAATGACCCAGAATGCAAACATTTGGCCTCAGTCTAGTAACAAGAGAGGAAAGGGTATAGGCCTAAAAGTTTTGTATGTACATATACAAGTATATGCCTAAAACTTTTCATAAGACTCAACAAGCATGGCTAAGCAGAATTCTCAATTTTTTTTATTTTTTTTTTTTTAAATTCCTGGCCTCTTTTTCTGTTTTTCTGGTCTTCTTAGTACAAATTCATGGAAGCCAAGGCGAGTAAAGTAAAAAAGGTGAGTAAGTAAAATAATGATTATCCTGCTCTAGCCTTAAGGAAAACTTAAATCAGTTGAAACTTTTCATTAGTATTTCCCTTCTTGTCTCTTTACTTCTTGATGAATTTCCCACAGGGTTAAAAATTCTTATTAACTGACTAATGAATACCTGGGTCATAAATATAAATTATGAAGATTCTGTAGACAACTATTGGGTACAATGTGAATAATTTAATTCTTCATTAACTCCTTAGAATGAATATTCTATTATCCTGCAAAGTTTTGATTTTATTAGTAAATTTAATTTAATTCTTATACTTCTAACATAATATCAAAACAAACAACCACAGTTGCATAAATCAAAACATGTGCTAATAGTTTTCACAGAATTCCAGCCAAATCCTTAGTTTGTATAAACTGATTTCTGTCTAACAAAGTCAGTGGTGAGGTATCTTTTTATAGGAGTTGAGGGCTGGCTCCTTATATCATAGAAAATGTATCTCCTTTGGGACACAACGTGATACTGCATTTGTAAATTGCTACAAGCCTTCCACATTGATAGCCTGATGTGAGCAATTCAGACCAGTATTTTTTGATTTCAGTACAAAATGGGAAATGTAGTGGACGCTAAGAGAGCTTAGAAAAGCACAACTGTAATTAGAGCTATACAATGGATGAATAATTGGGAATGTATAGTAGCTTCAGCTGATGTAGAAAAACACATTGTGATGATTTGTTCTCCCTTCAAAAAAGGGTGTTTTTTGTAACAGTAAAAAACTGTTTTATTCTAATCAATGGAAAATCCTAGATGCATGAAAACTGCTTGATGAAGCTAATTCTCTTGCTTTTTAACCTACTTTATATATATACAATAAATTTTCACAGGTTACCATGTAAGTATCTGTGTGCTGAATATTTTGTTAGAATATTTATGATGATGAGAAGTGAAGAAAGCAGCAAACTGTTTGTCTTTGTGTGGTCACAGGATTTGAATTAGCTGGACTGCTTCAAAGGAAAGAGAAGAGTATTCTTATGCTTGGGATAGAGCAGACAGTGAATGGGAAGTACAGCATACGCATATGTGCATTTGTCAGCACATATGGAGACACCAGAATTCAGGTGGTTTAATCTTCTACTGTATCCTACTTCTATAATTTGGCAAAACATTTGTACCCAACAGAGCAGCTTGCTCGCCTGTCTTCTAGGCTCAGACAGAATTTTGAAATTCGGTGTACTCCAGGCCCTCAGAAGGACTCAGTCTGCCTACCAGGAAGACTGAGCACCTCACAACATGCAGCAGTACTTTCCTTTTTGGAGTGTTCCAAAAAGAGTTGCTTGCTTTTTATGTTCTTACTGGTTTGAGCACTCACAGCAATTCTCTGAGCAACTACATCTGTTCTATTCTGCATAAAAATAGTTTGTCTTTGTACAGCTTAATTTGTTTGTTTGAAGTCATTAAGAGCAGAATCAGGTCTTGTATGCCACTTCAGGAATGAGACAGCATTCTCTTCTGTTTGGAGAAAGTGATTACTCTTAGTGACTAAGTGTAAATATACCATGCATTGTTATTACCATGTCTAAATGTGCTTTCATGATGAGAATAATTTGGATGATTACATGATGTTGGGGCATTGTTTTTTAAGTCACATTCATGATTATTTTTCTTGATTGTGAACATTATAATCAGATTTTGTATCTACTGGCACATATCTGCTATACAGGCAATTTTTGTCTTCTTTGGCAAAACAGTTAAGATTTAAATAGTTTTCTAACACAGCACTCCTTTTTCTCTAGGTTCAAGTGCTGTATGTTTCCTTTTTATAATTCACTTTTCATTCCTTCTGTCTCTTTAAACTCCTAGGAAAGAAACAGGAGTGCTTTGCCTGAATGTTGCTTGAGTTAACCTGCTTGGCTTAAAACGTCATGCTCAGGCAATGTTCGTATCAATGATAAAAGGTTTAAAAATTGCTTACATTCTTACAGAGGCAGCTCTACTATGAGTAAATATTTAAATTTTGGGTGGAACTTCAGTAGAATTCTGGGCCAACCTAGCAAAGCAGGATCAGGTATTGGGCAGATTAAGTTCCTCAAGACTTTAAGCAGTCAGGTCTTGAAACAACCTGCCAATCTCTCTGGACAAACTACTCCGTTAGTTCACTGCTTTCCTTATGAAAAAGTTTTCCTTCCAGCAAATCTTAACCTCACTTGGTTTGTCTTGTGCCCATTGCACTTCACATTGTGCTTTTATGCTGTATTGGTGTAGGTGTGCTTGGAACTCTTTTCCTTTAAGTAATTTCACACATTTCTCTTTGAGTACTGTCAAGCGAATTAGCAGATCTGAAAGGTAGCACCAGTTTCCTGATCAGGGCACAATGCAATAAAGGACCTACTTATGCTGGCTTTGTCAAAAATAAAGGTATAGTCTTCTAATAAACACAGGTGTGCCGAGATGTCTCAGACTGCCTTTATACTGGTTGTTCTTAGTGGCTGCATTTAGATATTATATTACCTTTTTCATCTCCCTCATCATTTTTCACACAAATGCCAGACATCTTTTTCTTAAAACTTTTTAATTTTTTTAACTTATCTTATAAAGGGTTTTACATTCTTAGCTTAGGTAGTTCTTGTTGTCCTACTCCTCTACCTGTTAGGAAATCAATACCTAATGTACAGGAAACTCCTTTCCTCAAACTTTTACATTTACAGTGGATTTACACAGATGACAAAACATACACTACAAAAAAGCATCAGTGCCTTGAATGTTAAAATGAAATCCTAGTTTTCAGTCCCTCTAGACTTACTATGCCAAGAGCTGAGATTTCACTAAGGTTCTTGTTGCACCAAGCAACCTGGTGTTCTGCAGAGGTAGTTGTGCTATGTCATCTGTACTCTGTCCAGTAGTGTTCTGCTTACTTGAGAGTTTTGGGGGTTTTCTTTTTTTTTTCCCCCATAATGTTTTTCCACCTCTTCTGTCTTCTTATAAAAGTACTTACAATTCAATGGGTCTTCTAATTGAAGTGAAAGGTGCTTGTTTGCACTTAAAAATAGCTTTCAGTGAATTTGCCATGTACCGGTAATAGAAGAGCTGTCTCTCTGTTATTAGCCCTGCAGAAAACCTATGGTTAATACCTTATTTACACAAACTGAAGACACTGGGCGACCTTGAAGCTGCATTTTGTTCGGTGCCCTTTTTATAACCTTAATTACCAGGGAATACAGCACTTTAAAGAAAGACTAACATTTCACTTTAACATCCACGATAATCTATTGTAAAGCCAGCTAAGCCAGCCCCCAAATACAGAGAAATGTTATTACATGCTCAGCTAGCTGTCAAGGGGCCATGAGCCAGTGGCTTACAGTTATCAAAAGTAACAAGGTTGTTCAGAATTTCCTCCAACAAAGCCAGCCAGCTTATGAAGGGATTAAGCACTCTTTGATTAGAACAAATGGAACACATCCTGCCCTTTTAATTAGCATTCCCTTTCACTTGGTTTAGTCTGGTAATTTGACACTCTTACTAGCCAATGCAAGAAAAGACTTTCAGTTTTGGCCTACCCATGAGTATTATAGCAGTAGTATATTAGCCTACACAAGCTAAATTGTGAGCAATCTTAGAGATCATGCTCAAAGTCCTATGAAAAATCCCAAGGGCATAATGTTGACAGACAGAATGTAATAACCTTGAATGCAATGTGTGACAGCAGACTCCATGAGCCTTTAGGCACAGTATTTTGCCCTGAGGCCACAGTCTTTCTGCCTTCTATCCTAGACAACCAAGACCCAAACTTTTATGTCAGTTTTATTGATATTTTAAAGGTTTACATTTTAATTTCTAACTTAAGTCAGTAATATCAACCTCTGTTCTCATTGGTGAAGAAATGAGTGAAAAATACATTGAAAATAATGAATTGTTGATATGAAGACAGTTTGGTGTGGAAACATTCGCCCTTGCCATGTTAAAAAGAAAGAAAAAAAGTTGTTTCATTGGAACACAAACACTGACATCTTGATTTTGTACTGCCTTCCCTCACCTTTTCCCTGTCCTCCTCTCCCGGACTCGGTACCTTAGTGTGGATTGGTATTTGATAAAGTTTAAAGAAATTACAGATGAGTAACATGCTCTCCAGACTTCAGTTGTGCAAAACTCTGAGTGTTACACTTAATAATCATTGGATGAGATGGTCATCAATATTTTGCAAGCTGCCTAGTTTCTCTGATACCTTTCATTTGCATGCATTTGTAATAAACCTCACTGTATGTTGCCCCTCTTTGTCTCAAATCAACTGCTTGAATGTGTTCTTGAGAATGTCATCCTGCTCACCCATATCCTATCATTCCCTTCTTTCTTCTGTCCTTCCTTCTGTATGATACTAAGTGCAAAATAACCAGTTTTGTTTGGCATAAACAGTGGTGACAGTCAGCTTGTGTTTCAAGAGCAGCTGCTCATCTCCTACTCTCCACCCACCAGACATCACCCCTTCCTCAGATCTGCCCTGTGATCTGCTTGTGTAATCACTCCCTAACACAGTTCAATCAAAATCATCTGTGTTAGAAAAGTTCTAACTTTTAAAGGGGTTGAGCTAACCAAAATGATATTGACTTAATGCCTTATTTGGGAAGTAGGTATAATCTAATTTAATGAAATATTCAAATTTGACTTTTATATTCTGTATTTCTTGTTCCTAGAAGTAAAAAAGCAGCATAGCATTTGATTTATATGATCTTCTGCTAGACTACAAAACAACTGATTGGAAAATATAGGAAGTTTTGTGGTTTTTTTTAAGGTCCCTTCCAACAGAAGCCGTTCTATGATTCTATGATCAACTGGAATTAGATTTCATGTAGTGTCTCCCAAAGCTATCACTATGTCTCCCACCACACCTTTGTTGTCCTGCAGTAGAGCATTGAAGCAGACAATATAGCCCACATTTTTGTAGATATTTAGACCTTCATTTTCAGTTCACACCAGGACTTTGGACTCACAAGAAATACACGAGGGAACTTAGTTATCACTCCTCTCAAATTCTGTAAGTGGGCACTATTTTCTTAGGGCAGAAGAGCAGAATATTTGGTGTCTCAGTGCAGTATTAGATTTAGGAAAGTCTGCTGGGAATTACATGGAGTAGCCTGGGTTTTGTTCATTGGCCTTTTACTTCAAGTGCTTCATCTCTTATTGGGTTATTTGGCTGCCTAAAGGCAGGAAGAAGTATAAATTACTGCAAAAATCCGTAGTAGCTGAAACTGCACTCTTCTCTTAATACAGCTCTTGCCCCTTTCTACAGTCTGTATTTTTGTGTGACCCCTGACAGACACATTCAAAGGATATGCTTCAAGCTCACTTTTCAGACCTCAACAATATCCTAAATCATCTTATGAGGCAAATTGTGCATACTTAAAAAGTCTACATTCTAAGAGACAATTCTGGTCCATTTTCAGTAGTATTAGTATTAGTTAGTATTAGATAGTATTAAAACAAAAAAAAAAACCAACAAACAAACAAACAAAAAAAAGCCCGAAAAAAAATGACTAACAAAATTTAATATGGAGACTCTTTCTGAAGATAAAAAAAATATAAGTAAAATTATTAGCACTTGAGAATTAAAAAATTTCAGAGAACAGATCAGCATAGGGTTTTTTTTAATTTAGGAAGAATTTGTGTTTTAATGAAAAAAAAAATCAGTTTGCCTGTCAAAAGTAAGATCCTTTATTATGATGTATGAAATGCCACCACAATGATTTTTCTCCTTGATGTGTATTTTTAAAAGATGATGGGCATGTTTTGGTTTGGGCATAATAATTTAAGTCATGTACATCATTGTAGTCCTCTTGTAACTTGACTTCTTGTTTCCTGTGTTAGGCTGGGGTTTTTTTTTAATGTATCCTGGGATGTAAAAATCATTTTAAAATGACAAACCACCTAATTTCAGATAGATGTTTTCAAAAAGAAATTTTCTTGAAGGACAAAACATAATGGAATTAAGTGAAATAATTTCCTTTTACTTTTCTTTTTATAGAGGCTTTTAAGACATTTAATGTTCTATGAAATAATACTTTTTAGATTGTGTTTCTCTAATAGATGAATAACATACAGTTAAAGTAATTGAATAGAAGCTCCAAGGTAGTAATTTAGTTTCAAGAATATTAGTATAGAAACAATGTAGATACGTTGCAGGATGAAATATAAAAATAAAAATAGATAACATCATAAGGAAATTGGAAAAGGGGCAAAAAAAAAATTCAAGAATTTACCCAGAATATGAGAAGAGGTAAAAAAAGAAAAGGATATAATTGTGTTTATGCATTTCTTTAGATAAGCTCTTTTATATGACAGGATTGAACACAGAGAAATACTGTGGAAAAAACACTGTTTCATTTCTCTTTTATGTGTGCCATAAACACCTACTAAAGAATTAATTACACAAAAAAAAAGGAAGGGTACACTTGTCATTTGCTAGTATGATTAGAAAAACACTTTGATTTCATCTATAACACACATCAGATTGAAAAAAAAATGGTGGAGTAACATCTAGTAAACAAATTACCAGGAAGAATTCAACTGCTAGGATATTTTGCTTGTGTCCCACACCCCCCATGCGCATATAAAGACAAAGACAGTGTGTGTGCACAGACACACATATATTTGTGTGTGTTTGCAGCAACCCACACACATAAACATACTAGAGTGAAACATAAGGAGACTCCTCACTAGGGGTGGAAATATTTGCATATCTTACCAGCTATCTAGTTGTGCTCAGGTGTTCCCAACTGATTGTTCATTTGTCTCATTGATGCAAAAAATGAAATTTTGTTATAGACAAATACAAGTTATAGTAACAATTCGTAACTGAACTTCAACAACAAGAGAAGAGAAAATATCCATTTTTAATCTGTACCAATGTCACTCAGTCTTGCACATTACCTTTTGAAGGGGAAATTTTAAAGAAAATAGTTCTTTGTTTCTAGAAAATATTTGGAAATTCAAAGTCTGGGGTTTTTTTTAGATGTCAATCTGTATTTTTCTAGTTTTAAAGGCAGTAAGACTGTTTTCAATTAAGCTTATTAGAGATAAACTTCAGCTGTAAAGTAAACAAGCAGGCTACAAGACTCTGGAGTGTGCATATGATGGAAATGGAGGGATATATAAGGGCTGTCGTTGGAGCAATGTCTAATGACTATTAAATAAAAGAGAAATGAAAGAAGCCAGATAAAGATTAAACAAAATATCCCTACTTAAGCTCAAATAGAAAACACAAATATTTGTTAGTGTAATTCATAATTTAGGGTTACAGATTTGATGTATTTATGCATTGATGTACTAATTTATTATACATTGCATGTATAATAAATAATGCTAATTTAATTATGCTTGATCAAATTAATAGGGGAGGGAGGAACTGAAATTGCTTTCCTGGGAATGTTATAAAAGCTTCGCAGAATAAAAAGGAAACTTTGAAGTCAGGGAGAATACAGGAGGGCCTCATATCAGAAGAAGTTTAAGGCAAAGTTTATCACAAAACATGAATCATTCTACTTGTTTTTAAAGGCACTGTTGTCGATAAAGGATATTAATAAGAAATTAATGTTTAAAGGACATCATTAAAAAATCATTCTGAAAGAACTTTAATAAAAATATTATGACAATGCAACTGTTTAAGGGCTTGGTAAGGTGTTGAGTATTTCAGCTATGGTTAGCTTTGTATGAATATTTAAAGATGCGCAAATACATTTGGATTACATTAAAAAATTAGTTTTGTTAGCCAGTCATCAAACATTTTCTTCCTGAAAGTATAGACCCAATTCTTTAATTTTTTTGATTTTATATGTTACTTAACTTGCTGGTGTTCCGTAGGTGCTAAGATGAGCTACCGTATCTATCAAATTCTAAATTGTAATCTGCACAGTTTGTGTGGCACAGTATGCCAAAGGATTTAAAAAAAAAAAAAGAAGAAGCTCAGAAAAATCCACTATTTTTAAGAACCTAGAAAATGCCATCTGAGCATAACAGCAGATACATGTTCACCACAAACTTTAGCAATCTAATTTTTGCAAACATTAGATGGTTCAAGTAAAATGAGAATTAATTCTACTGTAGTCAAGATAATTTCCAATTAATTCATAGAATGATTATATTATTCTCCCTGTTACTAATTTTAAATGATAAACTGTGTAGAAAGAGGTGTAAGTATAATAGACTGGTGTATTCCTAAATTTGTCAAATAAGCATACTTTGCAATCAAACTTCCTGCAAACTCTTTTTTGAAAGCTCAAATACATATTGATAGAAACTATTTTACTGAAATAAAATACTACAGCTAACTCTCAATTTGTTGTGAATCATGACTCCACAAATGCCTCTTAAGGAAATATTCTGTGGTATTGGTGGTCTGACAGAAAATATAGAGAAGAACAAAGTTCACAAGAGAGCTGGTGTTCTCTCTAATCTGACATTTGATCTGTCCAGTCATCGACATTGACAGGTCATGTCCATGGTTTCTGAGCTGTGCCACAGCATTGCTCAGGATACTGGTCGTACTGGCAATTTTTGGGTGCCATAGATCCATTTGGCATCAGTTAATCCAGCAGCTTTGAGAAAACCATACACATATGTGGTGCAGAGGAGTCTAATGTGTTGGAAAACTTCCACTGAGGAGTGGAAGAAAGGAAAGAGAAAGAAGCTGGGAAGCATTTTTGAGTTCCCTAATATGCAGTGAGGGAAAAACTTGACATTTAATTTTAGGCCTACAGTTTAGTTTAAGGCACAGTTGATAACAGTACGTATGACTCCAAATTGAGCAGTTCAGTATCACATTGAATATACATTTAATTCTTATTGAATATTCATTTTGTCTGCAATTGACTGCAGAGCTACATTGTACAGGGCTGGAAAATTTGGTCTAGCAGGCAGATATATTGGATAAGACTTTTGTTACACATCTGTACTTTTCAACACTTATCTAAAATGAAAATTCTCCATATATCATTACTTGTTATGTTATTTGGATGCCAATTTTTTTTATTATTGTTTTCCTGAGACAGACTTTTATTTGTGAAAGCAGCTGCAATGTTGTATTCATAATTGTAAGTCATACAGTATATAAGAATACTGCATGCAGCAATACAATACAGAAAACAAGGTAAAATTACAGTTTTTATGTTTCTTTTTACTAGAATTAGTCATTCAGCGGAATCAGTTCTCTGCTAACTGACTAGTGAAAGCAAAACACATCCTACTCATGTGCCGACATCTCTCTGCAAAATACTAAGCACTAGATTTAAAACAGGCCAGAGGCAAATTTGGTGGTTTATGGCTTTGGAGGGATGAGATCTATGTCTATCCTAGAAAATTAGGAAGAACATGGTTTGTTGGTCCTGAGGACAAAAAGCATGGAAATTATTTAATCCATACAGCTATAATCCCTGCCTCTGATAAATAGATTTGTTCTGTTGAAAGAGATAGGAGCAATCATTTTAGCAATAGTGCTTTTTTGTGCTTAGTCTTAGGAATACATGAGGTTTTCGCAGGAAAGCAGTGCTTGACGTGGACCAAACTATTGAATAGTTTGGTCTTGTGCCCTGGCCAGCTCAGCATTTTAAGTAAAGATATAGTTGACTGATTTCTAGTCCTTACATAGTAACACTGTGCAGTGAAAGAAACAGGAAAGACTTCTATAACACCACCACCCTAAAATCCATCCTCCCAACATCCATGATACTCTTTGCTATTAAAAAGAAAATCTCCCAATCAAACATTCCCCACACTCACAAAAAACAACCAACAATCAAAAACCGATTACTTAGCCAATGATTTTGTTTTCCCAGGTACACATGTCTTTCTGATCAGTATGGGTTATTTTCACTCATATATTTATCCAATGAAATGTTTCCAAAAGATTTATACTGTAATCTTAACATTTGGGTTTTCATTTTCACTCTTACAAAAGGCTTAATTGATCTTGTGTGACGTCGTAAAAAGACCAATTTTAACTGTTAATGTTTCAGGGTTTAGTGGGGCTTTTTAGTGAAGTTCTATGAAAATTCTAATATTAAGCAGGGCTTATATTGATCTGCTGGCAGATTGAACACTGGATGAAGTCCACATTGGTTCTCTTACTTTTTCCAGGACAGCAGTGTTGGGAAGATGTGAGGCAGGATCATTGGCTCTCAGTGAATATGTACTTTATCAGATCATAGATGGTTCCTACTACCTAAAATAGCTCTCATATTTTTAAGATTCATTTCACTATTCAGTTGTCAGAAGTTTGATTAATAAATGTAGGCAGTCCTTTATTCCTGGCAGTTTTTCAGCTTAGTGTCAAACACATGTCTCATTTAGTTTTAGTTGTTTAACTTCGTATGCTTAATTATACTACTATAATGGAAACACAAAAAATTTAGAAAGGGCTGCCCCCAAAGTCTTCTGAAACCTGCAGCTATTCCAATATTTCATTATTTCTGAAATATTCATGAGATATTTTAATAATAAAGAAGGAAATTGCTACTTTTAAAGCAGTTTTAAAAAGTTGGTGAACCTTTTTTTGTATGTGGTTGCATATTCCAAATTTGTCATATGCCTCTTAGATCATTGTTTCATAAGTTTAAGAATCTTGAGAAATATAATTATATAATGGCCATTTCATTTTTAATATTTCCTTTTGTTAGTCAGATGAAGTGGTATACTTTTAAAATGTGTTGGGATTAAGCTTCATACTGTGCTAGAGAACTTTACAAGTAACCTTTACAAGAACTTTACAAGTAATATTCATTGTGCCATTTGGGGCATTTCTTGAGAAATGGCCTGGTAAAGGAAGTACTCCAAAGAACAGGAGTAAAGTCACACTATGCCACGTGTAAAATCAGATTAACTGGTACATGGATTCTTTCATATGTATGAGTCATATGCACGAGTCCTGAATTAAGATGTGGGAAATCAATCTCAAAGAAGGAAGCATCCAGCTATTTGACAAATTTTCTTCTCTTATTTACCTCCTATTAGGAATAACTTCCTCACATGCCAAACGCATACCTTCATTTACATATTTTTAAAATTTTTCTTTTTCCCAAGAAGATCCCTTTTTTTAAGGCTTCTTTTTAAACAGATGAGATCAATTTGAAGTAAATACCATACCAGTGTATTTTTTGTATGAGTTGCCAATGATTAGCATAGATTGGGCTGCACTTGATGGGGCCTGAGGGCAGTTACAAGTTTCACTGCCTCTGCCCAGCCCCTCTGGAGCTCTTCCCACCCTGGTGTAGTACTCCCATGGCAGCCACCCTGGGACAATTTTATAGAATTTTAGAAGCTTTATGAGTGTGAATCCGTCCTGCAGTGAATGTGTCATGCGATGGATCTGCATCCAATAAAGAATAATGTGGTTTGATTGCAGATTTAGAGAGAGAAAATCCAATCCACTCAAACTAAACTAAGGACAACCCCTGTTTCTGGGATCCATCAAAGGCATATTGCCTCTCCCCACCAATTTCTAAAAGCCTTCACATTTGTTTTAGAATAACCAGGAACCTAAAGTTTAGATAGATTGGACCCATGATAAAGCTGCACAACAGTTTATTGGTAAAAAGATGCAGACACTGAATAGTGTAGGGTAATGTGACAGGAGAAAAAGTCAAGTTAGCACAAGATATGATATCTCAGATAGCTATAAATGCCTGTGTTTAGATATCTGAAATTCAGAAGTGAATGTCTGTGACTCATCTCATGTCCTTGTGTCAGCTGCCCATAGCATTTCCTTTGTATATATTCTGTGCACCCCCAAAAGATTTGGGAAACTCAATTATTTATACTGAATCAGATCATATATATTTAAAAATCATGGAAAGTTGTCTAAATCTACATGGAACAGAAAATTATTTTAGTTATGATAGATGCAGTATGCAGTATTGACACTCTAGTTAAGCTTCAAATCCATTAAGAAAAGAAAAGCTCCTTCTCCGGTATTTATGAAAGAGAGATAGTTAACTGAAGAATTGCTGGAACTCTTATGTTTCGTGACTTTTAAAAACCATCACATCTCAAAAGGCTTTTTTAATACTAGAAGATGGGTTAGAACTGGCCCTAAAGTTTACAAAAAAAGAGACACTGAATGTGAAGAACCAGCTGTCTATGTACATGGTATTTTTGCTGCAAGGAAAAAAAAAAAAAAAAACCAGAACACTAAACCTAAACAAATACTTCAGATAATTCTGAATAAAGTGGTTTGAAATTTCAAAAATTGCATGCTTCTTTATTTCTTACACATAAATATTCCATTGATGAATTTACCCTCTGGAATTTGTGTTGAAATATCGTATTCTGAGAAAGTATTAGTGAATATGCCTACACAATGAAGCGTGAACTCATAAATGTGAACAATTCTACTTAAAGTTATTTCTTATTCTCCTAAGCTATGTTCATGCTTTGAGCACTGTTAGATAATGTTACTATTCATAATAAAATACTCAATATCACTTTCTTCACTACTCTTCCTGCCCTAATAATTACTTGCTCCAAAGATCAAGCATCAAATTCTGATGACATGGTTGACATCAAATGTGAATGTTAAAGTATTCAGGCTCAAGCAGTACATCAAATAGGAAAGTAAATTTCGGAGTCAGCAGGACCAATACCTGACCATTGTTTTCTTCTAATTGAAACTATGAGAACTTCAGGTTAAGAACCCCAATGGACACAGTGTACCATAGCTCAAAATAGAACACATTCAAAAGTCGTACACAGTATTACTTTTAACTGCATGGCCTACTACCAACTGCTTTAGTCCTTCTGAAAATTCGGAGGCATAGCTTATAAAACATTGTTGTATGCACCCATTTTGATGATGTTGCAGTATGCTGTGTATCTGGAGAGTATTGGGCTGCATTTCCACAGCATCAAGAATTTCTGTAATCATGTTTTTAAACACCCTTTTGCTCCCACGACATTTTACAGGGGAAGATCTTATGCCCTCCGATATTTGTCTCCATCAAACCAGCCAAAAAAGCAAAGTTGTTCTTTCTCTTAGGTCATTTACTATAAAATTTCTACAGTGCACAGGACTCTTCCTCCTAGAAGACTTATTCCTACTTGGAGGATTGAACAATATACAGTTTACTGACATTTTGTCCTCTAATGGACATGTTGAACTTTTTGAGGATTACACTTTACACTTATAAGAGGTCTACCTTTAGGAAATCTAGTTACCATGATTATGGGCAGGTACACTGTTATAACAGACTGTTGTAACAGTGAAGACTATAAAGTAAATCAGGCAAAAATGAGTGTAATACTGCTAGAATATGCTCCTGTTTGTTGATGCTACCATTTGGAGTAAAGCCCCATTTACAGAGACATGAGAATTTAATATAAAAAACTTGAAAGCAAATAACTTCTTAATTAATAGAATCCCAGAATTTTTCATCTTCTATTAATAGTCACCAAAATTCAGAGGAATCCTTGTTTCTTATATTGCAATAAAAATATTGATTACTCATTACAGAAAACATATGACAAGGCAGCTTTCCTAACACACCTAATCACAAGTACAGGATTGCTGAGACAATGAAAATAAGAAAAATAAAAACAAAAGGACAAAACCCAGTCCTCCTATCCTCATTTCATGAACAACACACCAGTTTCAAGGCAGGATGTCCCATCTGTAAATAATGAAAAAGCTATGCTAAGCATCTTATCTGTTTCTAAGTTATCTATGAAAAGGAGAGAAAGATGAATTTGGTCAATTTTCTTCCAGCAGCATCATGTAAAGAAAAGATAGTTCATACTTTGAAAATTTCTTTACAGGAGTGGTTTACACCATGGGATTCAAGATTTATAGAACAATTTAATAATCAGTTGTGAGAGGCATATAAAGATCATCTGATTTAAATTTCTTCTTAACTAGATTTGACTTTGAAGTTAGAGCATGTTCATCAGGATTTTGTCCAATTAAGTTTTGGGTAATACCAAAACCAGAGATTCCTCAGCAATTCTGAGCAACCTGTTCCAGAGTATGACTGCTCATAGTGAAAAAATATTTCCTGATATCTGACTTATTTCAACTTTGTCCATTGATTTTTGTCCTTTTACTGTAAAACCCTGAAGACCGTGATTCATTTTCCGCACAAATGATTTTCAAGGAATTGAAGACACAAGTTGGATCTCCCTTACTTTTCTATCCTTAAATATTTTGCTTCAGGACCCTAATTGCTGTGCTGTCTCTTCACTGGATTCACTGCTCTGGATGCATACTCACAAGTCCCAAACAGAGAAAAATAATCTTGTTGTCTTGCTGTCTAGACTCTTACTAATACCTGTCAATTTGCTGAGGGTCTTCTTTTCTACAATGGCATAGTCTGCTCATGTTCAACTTACTGTCTGCTAGAATGTGAAAAGCTTTTTTCTAGCTGTTTGGGTTTTAGGAGTT
>VWZW01006981.1:1498473-1668119 GCA_013397115.1 Edolisoma coerulescens | reverse complement strand
CCCCACATATAATCCCGGGCCCTGCCATGTTCTCGGTTCTTCGCCACTGGTCCTCTTCATGCGCAGGGCTGAAATAAACCTCTCCTGTGGAACCCCATGCCAAGGACCCTTCTCGACTCTTTGCTGTCGACCTGTTGCAAGTACCACCAGGCGTGAGTGTGACTGAGTGTGTGTGCGGGAGGCGGCCACCGAGCGGCTCCGCATTGGGGACGCTTTTGGAAGGTTGTGGCACCCCCATGCCATCTCCACTCACCGCAACAGCGAGGCATCACTAAAAGTCACCGACCCAACCCCTGCTCCCAGCAGGACTCCCCTCAAAGGGGGGTCAGGTTGCTCAGGGCAAAGTATCCTGCAAAGTATCTGAATATCTTCAGGATCCCAGTGTTTCTCTTCCTAGCTTTTGCTCACATCCATTGGGAAAATGTTTTCCCATTTGTCTAGTTGCAATTTCTTTTGCTGCTACTCATGCCTATTGTCTTTCTGGATACACTCTTAACCTCCACAATATATTCTGCTATTGAAAGATGAAATGGTCTACCAGGACAGTTTTTTAAATGATAGGAACTAGTCACATTTTTCAAAAAAGGTAAAATGTAGAACTCATAGGATTTTCTTGTGATTACCTTCTCCTGCTATGTGTGGCAAAGCAGCATCCGGCAAAGCAGCTTCCAGCAATGCGTTCCACACTGCAGCAAGTGTGGCACAGGTGAGTCACATACTCCATGGAGCACACAGAGAGCCAGCCCATGAGGCAAGCACTGTTTTCTGCTGATGGGGTAACTCAGCATTACTTAACTGTTTACCTGCTTCTACTAAGTGGCCGTCTTGAGTCTTTGGTAATTGCCACTAGAGAAGGAAAACTGAGTGAGATTCTTGTCCCATTTAGTCACCCCACTTGTGGGAGTCTCCCAGCCTGCCAGGACTGTTGTATCTATGGTAAAGCCATGCTAGGGTTCTGCCAAGATTCATCTCACCTCAGACTCTGCCCCAACTATCTGATCATCCCATGGGAAGAGGAGTCACCCCTATGCAAAATGCCTCCAAAATTCAAACAACTCCTGAAGAAAATGCAGTGTTGCAGTACTTTTCTGTGGAAATCTATCCACTCTCCTCACCCTTGTTGGAATGCAGACTGCTTTCCTCGGAAGACAGCTTGGGTAGACAGGACTCCTGGCAGCACACTTAGAGCTGCCTGTTTATTCAAGATACAAACTTCCTAGAAATAGGTTAATTACTTTCCTTTAATTATGCATTCTCTTACTAAATGCCAATAATAAAAGGGAATGTCTTCCCTAGAGATAAGATTATGCCACCTTCATAATTTGGCTTTTCAGGACAGCAGATAAATGTCTCAGCCATTTTAAAATACAAATTTGTCATTCATGAGAGCAATAAATAATGCAAACAGGATGTGTGGTTACACTGACATTATCACCTCGTCATTGTGCCCTGGGCATGAATGTGTGACACTGTAACCTCAGGCTCTTTCACAAATTATTGCCCATCACCATCCTGTCGAACACAGGGGAACAGATGAGCATTGGAAGGAATTTATGGTTGCAGTTGCAGTACTTTGGGGCTGTAGTACAATTACTCGAGTTTTTGCTGAAGCAGAGAGTGATGTAGGAAATGAAGGGAAAGTCTGCATCCTCCTGGGAGGTAATGTATGAAGAAATCTTAACGAGTATACCCTGTGGGGGATTTCCTACCCTGTGAGTATTTAAACTGCTAATTAATTCCTATTAAAACAAGGTCTTTTGTGTACATCAAAAAATGCTGCCTGAGGCTTCGAGCCTTCAGTGGGATCTCCCAGGACTTTGCACCGGCTGAGCCTGACAGCCTTGGCTGAGAGGATGAAGCACTGAAGAATCGTTCAGTGGACTCCATTTTGGGGTTGGAGCGCTGTGCTCATGTCCATGGCTCAAGATCATTCCCAACATGATACAACGACCAGAAAACCAGAGAGCACAAAAGCAACCAGCCTCCAGGCAGAAATAAATTATGTATGCCTATGCTCAACACTTATTTTGCATGTGCAGCAATACATGTTTTGAGATGAGCCACCACAGCTACACCTAAAACCTTTGCTTTTAACATCATGCTTCCTTGAAAACAGTGAAAAAGTTAGAGATAACCCACACTCTCAGGTCATTCATGAAAAACCAGAGGCTGACAAAGGAGCCTCAGAGGCCAGAGTGGTCTGGGTAAAACAGGACCAGGCTGTGAATGAGAGTATCCTGCTGGTGATGTGATGCTTGTTTTCTGGAGAGGCTCCTCTTCCCATCCCTCCTCTCCTTGGGAGGACATCATTAGTTTCATGCCCTCACAGCTGCTTCCATACATAATATTTCTTTTTTAACTTTTTCTTATTTATTGCCCTGACTGACAATGAAAGGCACTGACTGACAATGAGCTTGTCTTTCACTGTCAAGGCTGGCCAGACCCTGAGCTGGACGGGTCGGTTTGTTCCTGCAGATGCTGGGTGATGTTAAATGGCACAGACTCCAGCAGTTCCATCAGAGACATGGGAGCTGGGTCATCTCACCAGCCATGCTAGGGAAGGGACTTGGTAAAGGATTGGCATTCCTGCCCTGATGAACAAGGTAACAAGCAGCAGCTCAGCTAAGCACTGCAGCAAGTGCCATCAATGGGACCCTGTGGCCAAGGTAGGATGGAAAATCCCAGTGGGCAGATACAGACACACAGATGCTGCAAGTCACAGCAAAGCCCCATTTTGTCAGGGTGGTCAGGGGGTCAGGGTGGCTATTGGGACCCTGGAGTAAGACTAGTGCCTCCAAATGCCATGCACAGCAGTGTTGCATGGCAGCTGATGCTGATCCGGCAAAAAAGGTGGCTCAGGAGCTTGGCCACCTCTTCCACTGCCCAGCCCCGGGTGTCCAAGCCCTCACCCCACACATCTCTTCACCGATAGGCAAAATTAATGAGCCATTAACTGTTCCCATGTTAATCACACCGTTGTGCGACTCAATCCAACGTAATACTGCCCTCTTGTGCTGCAACACATAAGGGGCCTTTGCTGGGAGGTGACTGGTTCATTTTTTAATTGGAGGGAGGGGCAATCTATGAAACCAGTTTTACCCAGTCGTTTGTAAAGCAGTGCCAATTTTATCCCAAGAGGCCGGATCGTCTCCATCTCTTGTCATTCTAAAAGCATGGGTGTCCTGCACAGCCTAGGCTACCCATCCACTCACTCCAGGGAGATTAAAATGATAGGTAAAAGTAATAAAATCAAAGGGAAAATAACAATGTAACTACAGTTCAAGGCATCTGAACAATGGAAAAGAGAAAAAATAGAAAACTGCACATTTAGGAAAGCACTTTGCCTCACACAGGCTGTGTAAAAATTCTTAAAGCACTGGTTAATGGCAGAAATCAGCATTTGATTAATACTCTGTTAAAATTTAGTTCTATAGAGTCACATAACCCAAGCATAAAAAAAATCCATCATGATTAAAGTTGTACCTAGAAAGAGTTACAACCAGCTCAGTAGTCATGGGCAATAGCATGTCTGGAGCTCTCCCTCCACACAATCTCCAGCAGACTTTAGGGAGGGAATTCTCAAGATGCACATTTAGTCGTTCATTATCACAAGAGGCCTGATGGGTAGCACAGTACTTCTGCTGGGGATAAAGATCTCGGTAGTACTGCCACACCCTTGAGATGAAATGCCATCCCTGAAGTCATCCACTGCTTCACCCTCCTGAAGGATGGTGGTACCCCACGCCACCCACTGTCCTTCTTCCTGGTCTCTGGGAAAGGTTGTGGAATTGATGGGACAGATGGGACAGCCCATGGAGAGAGGCTGCAGAAATGCAAAGGCACAGGATTGTGCACCGTCTCTCTATCTGCACTGCAGGATCTCTCCCTGTGCTTTTACAGCTGCTTTCAAGTGGCTGCAAATATCACCTCTGTCTTCTGCGAAAGGGACGTAGATCAGGTATGATTTTATTTCAGTATTTATTAGACCTGCCTTGGACAGCACTTAATACCTGACAGAAATGGTCACTTAAAGAACTTATTTTCAGAAATCTGTGTGCTGTGCAGTAGCCAGCACTGGAGCAGAAAGACATTAGAAACTCACTAGAGGAGGAAGGAATGATGCTCACAGAGGAGAAAGAAAACCTGATAATGTTACAAGGAAGGAGCTTTTATGACACAACACTGATTCATTCCTGGGTATTGGTATTTAATGGATTACTTACATAAGCAGAAAGGAAAAAACCAGAGAGAAAAATGAAATAGGTGCTAAGATACAGACATGAACATCCTGCATCATTTCCTAATTGATTTTAGAACAGTCTGTCCCTCTCCAGCTGCACACTCAGGTGTGGGGTTGACTCTGGGTTTTCATGACATAAGCTCTAATGTGCTCACCTGCCATGCAGGGCAAGGCTGCCCATGTGGACCTGCACAAATGTTTTCTTGAGTTGAGATGTTTGTCCCTGGGTCCTTTGTAGAAGGGGGATAAACATTCATTCACAAGAGGAAAGGACTGTGAGAGCACTTCAATTGATGGCCTATGAAATATGTGATCACTGAAGTTCATGCTGGCTGAAACAGGATGAAGCTCATTTGCTGCAGTACAAAGCTATAGGGGGAAAAAGCACCTTCTAAATTGGATTTAAAATCCAGCTCTTTGCTCCCCTCTTGCTGTGATATCAGAGCTGACAGTGGATGATCACACCATTGCGGCAGGTCACTTTTGCTGTTTGCCTCCAGTTTGTGAGACCTGCTCACAGTTTTTTGGCTGGCAGGAAGTGGAGGGCAGTCTTCCCTGTCATCTCCCAAATTAAATATTGAAAATGTTTATGTTAGGGAGAGACATGGCTGAGGATTTGGGAAGCTCTTCAGGCATTATTAAAATGCACTAAGTGGTTTGCTGGCAATGACTGACTATTGTCATAGACTCAGGCAGGATCTGGTATGTCAGAAACTTCTGCATGCATTTTTCTAAATAAAACCTAGAGAAGAAAAGTTGACACAAGTTTTTTGACCAGGAAACTTGACATTTCAGAGTTGGCATCTACTAGTAAGTATTACTAATATAACTTCCCAGGAAAAGATCGACAAACTATTTTGTGAAGCTTTTACTGGGCAGAATTTAAGGTGTCCTAGTGTGAACTGATTTAAAACTTCTGCATTCTTCTTTTTCTGACAGACAGGAACAGGAATTTCTTCCATAGTTACCAGAACCCTTATTATACCAGCAGGATTGATTCTTCTGATAAACCAGTTAGAGCAAAACACAGCATTGGATGAGAACAGAGCAGAGTGACCTGCCTGCCTGAGATTTAGTCCCAATAAAGCTGATGACATATTGAAGGGCTGTTGAAGCCCTGACTAATATTGTATTTTCTTTTCCAGTGGAGGGTGATTTGATGTCACAAGCTGCACTGTGGGGGTTTGTGGATCCTCAGCTGATTGAAAGGGTTTTTCGACAGCAATGCCCTGCAATGCTTCCCATTACCTGCTGCTGACTTCAGCTTGTGAGAACTCTAAAGAATTGTTCACAAGAGTAGCATTCATGTGGTCAGGACTGGAGTCTGTAATGTATTTTTCCTGAGGCTACACCTTAAGGCACTCTAGAAATGGTAGGGAGTGAGGACACTGACGTATTAAGTATGGTAGGATTTTTTTATTCAAGGAAGTTTAAAAAAAAATCTGCCCCAAAACTAACCTGTGCTGTACTGCCCATAGCAAATGCTTGCATTTTTCCTGAAAGCACTCTTGGCCAACAGTGGGGACTGTGAGAAAACATTGAGAAGGCAGGACAAAGGGCAAAAATTGTTATTATTGCCCAGAGTGGATTTACTCTGGAAGTGAGAAACATGTTTGTAAGCGTCCTGGGCTGGAACTTCTTTCTGCTTTGCAAGGAAGTAACTTTGTATTAAAGACTGTTTCATTTAAAAAGGGGTTTATGGTGTGCTTGCCTATGATGGCAGCAGGGGATGGGACTTGCTGAACGCTGAGGCCTCCTGAGGACGCAAAAGTGGTTCTTCCTCACAAAATTGCAAACGTTGGAGGATTTCTCCTAGACAAAAGCTTCCAGGAACTAGGGCTCGGGCTGGCCTTGGACTGCTGGATTCTACCTGTCCACTGCTCCCAAGACACTAGGGTGGAAAGCTTTCTTCCTGTGGAGACCAGCCATCGTTGGCAGCCAGGCGCTGGGCTGGAAATGGGCTAGAGTAAAGGTTAGGGTTAGGGTTAGGGTTAGGGTTAGGGTTAGGGTTAGGGTTAGGGTTAGGGTTAGGGTTAGGGTTAGGGTTGAGAGTGTTAAAGAGCCTACAGCTCCAGGGATGCTGGGGCTGGAAAAGGCATGCCAAGGTGATCCCAGCAGGGCTTCAACACTGCTGCTCCTACATCTTTCTGAATCTTTACCACCCTTTGTGATGGGGTTAGGGTTATGGTTAGCGGCAGGTGTAGTGGTAGGGGTAGTGTTTAGGGTTGTGGTTATGGTCATGGTTAGGTTAATTGGTAAGGGTAGTGGACAGTTTTCCTTCCTGTGGAAAAGAGCCATCTTTGGCAGCCAGGTTCCTGGGGCCTAAAATGGACCCTTGGTGCAGTAGTCTAACTTTCCACACTACTACAGTTTCCATGTTCATTTGATGGGGAAGAAACCCACATGAACCACCAACCACCAGTCCAAGATCCTTCAGCTTCGCCTTCTCAGGTCTCAGACCTGCTGTCAGAACTGGTTTTGTTTTGTGCTCGGCCACCTGGGAGCGTTTTCCTTATCAAATGTGTTGACAGGGAGTGTGGATGTGGGCCGCCTTTGGCTTTGCAGGAACTGGGGAGGCAGAGATGAGGCTGCAGCTCCTGTGGGGATCAGCCCCTGGTTGCACTGCAGGGTGGTGTCCATCCACCACGACACTTTGGGGACCACGACGTCCAACATGGATCAGCCCAGAGAGAACGCCTAACTTCTTTCCCCTGTCGCGTAAAAAGAAACAACAACTAAGCCAGACAAGTAATACAGTACAAAGATTTTTTCTAAATTGAATTGTTCTCTGAAAAAGAAGAAGAGGAAAATAAAAAGAGAAAGGAGGTTTCTTCCTATGTCAAGCCTTCCCGAAGCATTGTGAGGAATAACCAGCAAGAGAAATCCATCTGTAAAGCCTTGATGGCCAAGAAGAAGGATTTTCACACATGCCAACTTCATTGTGGACACATTTATAGGAATTTAAAGTGTTACTATGTGACAACAAAAATAGCTATTTTTTGGCAGACCTTTTCTAATGTGTTAAAGGGTCATTAATCATTTCCTAGTGTTCCAACAGTCAGATGTACTTACTTCATGTCTTCATTTACTTGTAGCATTCATACCAGCTCCTCAGCTATCTTCATTTTCTTGGGAACAGCTGTTTTCCTGTTAAGGAAAACAAAGTAATATAAAAATAGAAAAGAGAAAATGGAAGTACGATAAACTCAAAAGACTTTGAGGTTCTCAGTAAATACAGACCTCTATTACATATGTGCAGCCAATAAGGTCACTTGTGTAGTAACTCATAACAAAGAACGGTTGACAATGTGTTATTTTTCTGCTGGAAAATCTAATGTGAGGCTGAGCATGCTAATGACTTTTGGAAACGGGCAATGACAAAGATTGATTAATATCAGTTGACAGGCTGTTCCACAGCTCCGAAGCAGGAATAGCAATGATTGATTTGCAAAATGTGGGGCACAGGCTTTAGATAATAGAAAGGCTACCTCTGAACTCAGTCTGGTTTCAGAAACACAGTTTAAGGGCTAAATGTATATCAGTAATTAAAAGCTTACAGGAAAAGACAGAATTGTAGCAGTGTTTTCAAAAGGCACAAATTTCAACCAATTTTTTTCAATATCTAATTACCTTTACAAATGTGAACCTGTGGACTGTTGAGTTCGGGACCAGAAACCTACATAAAATGCAGAAACAAAAAATAGCAGGGAGGAGGAGAGAAACCAGCATAATAGCATAATTGTTTTCTAAAAATCAGAGAGAGACATCATTAACACCTTAAAGCAGGATGTTTCGATGATGAAACCCTCACCTAATGTGAACTACTAAAGAGTCACTTTCTGTCATGAAGGACAAGGTGAACAAACAGCCATGACAGTTTGTAGGGCTGCATACTCACTACCCAGGCTGCTAGGGCAACACCAGAGGAACATTGCACCCTAGGCCAAGAGGGATCCCCACATTTTTAGTCGGTGCCATATTTGACAGAACATGCTCCGGAACTGGAAATAACTGGGGAGGAGAAGTAATCTCATCCTCACTGGATGTGGAGTCCTGTTCAAAGCTTGACCCATCCTTCCCATTTCTCCTCACGTTACTGAGTTCAGTTCGAGAGCCCTGAGCCTTGGAAAAGCCAGACCAGTAAGCAAATATCTATATTCATGCTTCATTTATAATGATTTTGTCCATCACAGCATGTAGGAGAGAGCAGGAGAGAAGGATGGAAAGTTTCATGACGTGTCTACCAAAGCACTGATCTTCATTAGGGATGTGGTCATGTGTGAAGAGCTGGGTTAGCTGACACCATGCTGGCTGCTCTGCTTAGAATGGGTCAAATTGCAGCAGGTACTGTGTCAGCTTATTGTAATTAAAACCTCACTGCTAATCAAAGCAGAGCCTCTAAAGCAATTCCATCACATGTCTCAGCCTGCTGCAGCCACTGCCTGGGCAGTGCAAGGCACCATCTCTGTTGTATCTCACAATGTGACAAATTGAAAGCTGCACAGTGCAGCCCTAATTAGGAAAATAAGGTGTTAAGATAAACAACAATGAAATTGCAGGTGTTTTCACAGAGCACAGGATCTGTGAAAAAGTGGACAAGCATTTGACTAGGGAAGCGTGGGAATTTCCTGGGCTTCATTCCAAAATGCATCTTTTAAATACAAATGCTGTTATGTTATTATGGTATTTTTCGTAAGGAAGCTCATGGAGAATCCAGCAGCCTCCTGAGAAACTGAGGATGTGAGCATCCCTTTCCAATCAGGCCTTTCAGGCAGGGTCTGAGTTTGGGGATTTTTGACCTTTTGAATTACATTACATTTATCAAGATGCTTCCAAAATGAAACAGAAAACACTCCTCCTCTGAGATCAGTACATTTATAAATCATTAGTATCTACAACTGAGAGGTTTTTCTTAATAAAACAAAGTGGTCCTGTGTACAATGATAAGCCAACCTCTTAAAACAACCAGCCACCTTAACTAGTTAAGTCTGCAAAGCGACCTCCATCCTGAGCAAGTTGTCCCTTGGATAGAGCTGTGTTGATCATGCAGTAAAGAATTGATGTGCCTTTTCCTGGGGACTGGTTACTCAGCTAAAGAACTCCTTTGCAGTTGCGCCAGAGATGAGGAAGGGGATCTCACCTTCCTTTGGGCACCTCGAAGTCAGGGATGGAAGGCCTTAGTAGGTTATCAAAAGGCTGATAAAGGAAGCTGTCCTCAAAGAGGCTTGTTTCTCCCACCCTGGAAACCTCCTTCAGTCGTGCTAGTGGACATGGCATTTATGAAAGGAAGAATTTGAGAAAAGCTGTACAGTGAGTTATAGCTGTAACACTCATGGTAACAAGAAGTCTTTTTATAAGGCATAATCTGTAAAGCCAAATGTGGTTACTGGCTCCAAACACTCAAAACAGTTCATGAAGGTTATGATTCACAAAGGATTCTGTGGGGAATGGGTCTTTTCTCCCCGGGCCCATCCTGAGGACTTGTTGGCTCCAGTGCATGCTCTTTGCAGGTGCATTTGGATACAGAGCCTTTCCTTGTGTGCCTTGGCAGCTGGTGCTGCTATTCCCCACCTAAATGGGAAAATAAGTGATGACATTTGCTGTCTTCCTTGGGTTTTAATATCTTTCCACAGTATCAGAGGCCTTGGTGATTGAGCAGGCAGTGTGATGAACAGACACCAACACAGAAGGCACTGATAATGCTTGTACTGCTGACCTGAGTAATTAGTCACAACTTAGACCCCAGAAAGTCCTACCATTTAAGGGGAAGTTCATAGATTTGGTGGTTCCACTGCAGTGACCACTGCATGAAGTGCATCTTTTGTAGATAAAAACAAGGAGACCAAACCACTGAAAATGGCCCCTTCCTCATGACTCTAAAGCTCTTTCTAAGCTCCCCTTCCCATACATCATTTCCAGGTTCAGTGCCTTGTTCTCTCTTCTGCAAATTCATTCATACAATACTTTGGAAAAGAGCATCCATCCAAGCCTGGGGCTTTCAAAAGCCCAAATNGGGGGGGAAGGAGGGATAAGGAGGGGCACAGGGCAGGAGCAGGAGTTCACTGTCTCTTAGAGCTGCCATATGAAAGGTGGTGGTTAAACCCATTAGTCTTGAAAGGACTCAGCTCAAATGAGAGTGACAACATACAGTGAATTGTTGAAAAAAGAGCCCTGACTGTAGAAACGTTTAGCACTGAAATCATGCTTTTTAGGGCTTTGTGAGATGTCCCTCAAGTGAACTTTCCCTTAGAAATCAATAGAATTGATTTTGTTTATGCTGGACATTTTTTGTGTGGCTGCATCGTGGCAGCTAATTGACAGGTCAAAATCTGTACATGGAGTTTGGTAGAGAATACCTTAAAAGTTTATATTTAGGGGACAAACCTAAGTGATTATAGATATTCACTCTAACGCTTAATACCAGTTTTTAATATTGGAGTTCACAATTAATAGCTACAGCACAAAGAATATCTGCACCCTACTGCCATAAAGCTCTTCAAGGCTCAGTTTCCCTGCTCTGAAATGAAAAGATGAGAAAGGTCAGGGACAACATCAATTATGTTGTTTTTCCAGACTAGCTAAAAGTTTTAAGACTTCAGGAGAACTTTGCTTTTATTCCCACTTCTCATTGAAAGAAGTATTAGTAAGTTTTTGCTTGAAGTGGGGACTAAATCCAAATGTTTATATTTGCCAGTAGTATCTAGTCGAAGTCTACAAACAGAAACAAAAAATCAGTGAGGTTTTTTTATGTCTAATCAAAAAGTTTGCTAGTTTCTACAAAATATGTGAGAACATTTTGTGGGGTAGAAGCCAGTTAAGATCTCATATTGGAGTTACACTGTGATTTACTTCCATGCAGAAAAGGACATAAAGTTCCTGTTAATGGAGAAATAAGGACTATTATATTTGGAGGGAGTCAAGTTTGAAGTACATCTGAAGTATACAAAAAATGATGTTTTAGCATCTTGTCTCGTTGTAAGACATGAATGAACTCAGATGCTGGCTTTCAAGGTAGCAGGAAAGAGCTGACCTCTGGCAGCCTCTGGTGATAGAGTCCTGTATGAATGATTTAACAGCAGGATTAACTGGTGTTGGGAAGTGGTTTAACTATCATATAAAGAATACTTACTGTGATATATGGTATGCTTTGCAAATGCTTATGTGGATAACATCAACCTGCTCCTCTCTTGACCTAGAGCAAATACCCAGGGAGCTCTTGAGAACAAGAACTGTGGTTTTACCCCTGAGAGGACGAGGAAGATCCAGCAGCCACTGCACACAAAGGAAAGCAGGAGACCCACAGGGAATTCCAGTGGTTTCAGAATGAACAAACTTGATTGTTAATTTACTTTGTGGTCAAGATACTCCACTTGATTCTTCAAACCAACACATAGGGTTTCATGGTAAAGAAATGTTACAAAAAGTGCAAAAAAAAGGGTATAATGCTGCAGGAGGAGTCAACCATGGTAGTGATCACCAGCACATTTTTATGGTACTGTATGGATGAGGTGACATTATCCACAGATCAGACATTTATCAAGCCAGAATTCTTCTTTAGCCCTTCATACACCTCCCAAGCCAGCACTCAGAGGAGGGGTGAAGCTTCACTGCAAAACAACTTGGGATGTACATTAAATGACATACACTGAGGTTTAGTAGGTACTCCAGTGCTCCTATTGAAGGGCTCTTGGAGGGACTCCTCCAGGAGAGAGCTTGGGTGTGCAGAGCTCTGATGGGGAGAAAAGTTATCCTGAGGGATGACTAAATAAGACAGCTCCTTCAAGAAAAAGAAATACATTTCTGTAGAACAGCTTGGCACACAGACTCACATATTTATGTGTATAAATAGCCACTGCCTAAGCTTGTTTTGGGCTTTGCTGTCTCATAAATACTTTTATGAAGCAATTCCCAAGCTGGGAAGATATGAAAGGTGAGGAGAAAGGGAGGGCATTTCCTGGGAAGTGGTAGAAGCACAGTCAAGGGTGTGCCTGAAGAAAGTCCAGGAGGTGAAGTGGGGGTGACCAATGTAGTGCCAGGGTTGGAAACATCTGGCCAAGAGGAAGAGAAATGATGGGATAGACTGAGCAGAAACCAAGGCTGCTGGAGCTTTTCAGCCCCTGTGGCAGGATGTCCTCCCCCTCTCTCTACCACAGATGGCTGGTGCAGATGGAAGAGATAACCCAGGCTGGGTCAAAGGCCCAGCAAGGGGTCATCTCCTGGCACCAAAAAGTCTGCATCCTCAACTAAGAATCAACACCTTGGTATGGAGAGCAGATGTGGGAAGTGATAAGAGAAAATAAATATTTGTTACCAAAAGACCCCATTTTACGCTATAAAAGTCACACAAATTATCATGGAGGTAGAAGCCTCTTGTACACACCCTGGAAGTGTGTAGAGCAGCTACTCCTACTGAGCTTGGATGCATCTTCGCAGATACTTTTCTGGAAACTGAGGAAAAGGGCTTTGATGTGTGCCCCATCAGCAACTGGATGGTAAGATACATTGAATCCTAATCTATACTATTTCCTCGCTAGCTGTAATATAGCTACCTTAATCGGGCACTGTATGTTATCTACTAGTAGTTCTTTTTGTTTTATTCCTGTGTAGTAAATAGTCTGTTTAATGTCTTATGTATGTTAATCTTGTGTCTATTAAAGAAATAATTCATTTTGTAATAGACCCAATTGGCCATTATTAAAGAACTTGCGAACGAGAGTGGGTCTTGGGGTACTGGCCACCCCAATAAAGCTACTGCCTGCTGCCAAAGGCCTGGGCAAAGGCCTTTGGACTTTGGACTTATCTAAGCTCCCATATCCATTCGGAACAGCCCCGATGCCTGCTGCTCAGGACCCTGCTGAGCAGTGGCTTGTCCTCTCTTACTACTTTCTTCCTACTCCACATCCTCTTGTTACACCACTCTTCCTTTCTGCCTCTTTGCCTAGTCCCCAGGGACTCCTCCAGGGTACGTGGGCTTCCCAGGAGCATCCCACTGAGATGCACAGAGCAGGCACATGTGTGTGAGGGGAGGGAAGCTCAAAGCAAAGACCTCACAAGGTGCATTAACATGGGGGGGTCTGAGGGCCTCCAAAGCAGGGACTGCTGCAGTGAGACGCGGCGCCCAAAGCAGTGAGGGTGCCACAAAACAGACATGAGATACCGTGTGGTGACAGGTTCTCGCAAACATTGTTGTGAACCATGAGTTATTTGGGTTTCTTGCGCTTTTCATTTCAGGTGATCATAAGAAAAAACGCTTAACTTCAAGAAAAAATAAAATTCCTGCTTCTTAGGGTGTCAGAAGGAGCTTTAAATTCAGATCTAGGAGTCCAAAATCTTCATAAAATGCATTCAAAAGAAAACCAAAGCTATGTGAATTTTGTCTCATGAAGTCTCAGCTTTTCATGATTTCCTGCAATTGTGCTCATCATTTTGCAGCTGAGGACTGGAGGTTTATTTTCTCTCATTTCCTAGCCTCAGGGAATTGCTTAAGGAAACTGTGATAGCATTTCTATAACAGGGAACAATGTGGAGCTGGTCAGGCTAAGCAGCTGTGCCTCCCCCATTCCCCGCTATCTGAGTAATAACCATCCTGCATTGCCTCTCGCTCAGAGGATGACGTTATTCCCTCACTGGATAACAAGGTAAAATCAACTTTCCTCACAAATCCCATTATCTTCTGGAAGATCCTCTCAGAATGCAAATCAACAAGTTCAGCACTGACAGGAGCCCAACAGCAACCCACAGCTCAATTCAAATTACCTTCACACTGCAGGATGAGACAATCTGGATTATTGAGAGTTACCTGGGCAAAGCAGTGACTCTGCATTTTATGAGCTCTTGTTCCTCAGATCAAAGAGGTTTGATGGGCATTTAATTAAAAGATAAAGTAGCCAGCCGTAAACCACCAGACTAACCTTTTGAGAATACATCTTGAATTACAATTAAAGAACAACTATAATTGTCAGATTTTTGGCCTTCACCGACAATACCCTCCATCAGTAAGGGATAAATTGACTGTTGGGAGCAGTGCCCACCTTGCTTTTTAGTGCTGTCATAAGGCAAGCTGGTTCAGGTGGTAAGAGCTCACATGCAACACTGGGTGTCTCTTGTTCACCCAAATCCAGGGAGATTCACAGATGGAATTATAGCTGCTCTTTTGTTCCAAAGCTGCAGCAGAGGTGTGCTGATCCCAAAAGAAGCCATCCTCACTCTTGCCATATGGATAATTTATTGATAGGGTGTTACACTCCTCCCGTGCCCTGGGGAGGAGCAGCCAAGGAGCAAAGCTCCTTTAGAAGGTGAATGTATGAACCCTGGTGGGAGTGTGCTGTGAAATGCAACCAAGACAGTAACTGCAATATTATCTGCACTAGGTTTTCTCCTTTCCTGCATAGTGATGTAACTATTCCCTCACTGGCTGAGACAAGGTGTTAGTAGTTTTTAAAGACAGTGAGCATGATCAGTCTCTATGTCTCCTCCATCACACACATGGACTGCTGATATTCACTGGTTTATCTCATGGGGAAACTGCAGTGCCTTGTCACAGCTACACAACAGGACAGCAAACTCTTGCAAGTTAACACCCAACAGAAACTTTTTTTTAAAAAAAAGAGACACAAGTTGCACAGGGAGAAGAAGCAGCTCCTACTAGAAGAGCTGAAGCAGCAGGAAAATACAGATTGACTCTCAGGTGCAGAAATCCCTGAGATCTGCTTCAGCAATGATATCTTATCTGAAACAGCACAGCTTAAGTATTTCAACCCAACAAAGAAGCCAAAGCCAGACATGTCCCAGATATGTACACCCACCACCTTGGAGTCCAAGAATCTGAGGTACCAAACTCATCTAACAAGGCACAAAGCTGAAAAATTCCTTTGGCAGTGCCAGAGTAGGACATCAGTGGTCCCAGTACCCCCAGCCCTATGTCCTCAACTCCAGCATTTTGCTAATTACCTCAACTGCATTTTCACATATTTGGTGTTTAATTGTATTTTTCTCCAATGCATCTTCTTATGTCATTCCTATGTATATTTACAGTCTGTTCTGAGGATGACTTACATTTAAACCCCAGCATTAACACAGTGAAATCTTTTGTATTGAAAAGTCCAGAAACATAAAGCATAACAACAACAGTTTCCTAAATCTCTGGCTTACTTCAAGGTGCAGAAGAGGCTATTATTTTCACTTTGCTTCTGGGTCTGGTTTTTGCTCCTTTTGTCAGGGTGAGTAGCATTGTAATCTTAGAGGAATTAGTCATTATCCAGCCTTGATAAGAAGGACAGAACTGCTCCCTGAGCTTGTAGAATTGAAGTCCCGTTTGATAGAGGAGTTGTGATACTCTTTGCACATTTGTTTCACTAATAAAATGTTTCAAAAATATTAAAGGATCTAAAGATGTTAAAATGTCTGGACGCTGGCAAGTTCTTTGATAAGTTAATTTTACACTCAAAACCAATAAAGCATTGGTCAAAGTGACAGAGGGTTTGGATTTACCCTGCATAATTATTTTGCTTTAAAACACTTCAATTGAATCAGTTAAACTCTGGCTGTGCTTAGTCCTTGGGATGTCAGTGCTAACACACCTTGGTAATTGAAGCAACACTGAGGAGTATTTTGATTTAACTTAGCAAAAGATACATCAGCTTAGCTGTAACCAACAGGCAACGCATTCACACTGCAAAAGTGAATTTAAGGGTCATTCAGAAAAATGCCAGCTACCAAGAGGCTACAAGTCAAAACAGCCATGGGGGGGAAGGAGCAAGGTATTTGTGGGGACAGGAGAGAAAGGGTGTTAAGGAGAGGGTGTCTTTAGGGCCCTGGTAGTGCACAGAGGTATCTTGCTGGTCTCAAAGCTGAAGTGCTCCAGCCCCACTGGGGTATTCCAGTATGAGCCCTCTGGAGGTGGGATTTCCCAGGGTGAGTGACCATCCTGCAGGACAGTACCTGAGTTACAGAGGGAAATATTTTACATTTAGAGGAGGAAGAGATTAGATACACTTTCCAGACTACTGTGCAGTGAAGCTATATCTGCTTTGAGCAGGCACTTGATTGAGAATGAAACTTAATAGACGTGGAGAGATCTACTTCATGTTTGTCTCCAATCCAGCTGTGTCATTTTAGGTACTGGAAACTATTTAAAAAGTAAGTAATCTTATTGTTCAGGAAGGTACATGCAGTCCTGTAAAGCTGCTTTATCTCCATATTGCTATTGCCACACAGAGCAGGCAGAGCTACATTAGAACTGTTTGAAAAACTGCCAACAAATTGACAAATAGAACAAAATTAATGTATTTTGTCTCCTTGAAAGCTTAATTCTTCTCACTGAGAGGAACTGAGCATATTCCCTTCTCTAGCAGCTCAGTATGTCACCATTCCACAGGATAGCCATGCAAGAAGGAAATTGGGAAGATTGCATTTTCAGACCTTCAACAAAAACTTCCAGAGGTGTTCCTTCCCCCTGATCATTTCCCTTGAACTTTCCAAAGTGCTCCCGGTGTAACCATGCTATGCATAAACCTGGCAGAAATTACCCAAGAGCACAGACTGTGGTTTCATAGTGTCATTAGCATCTCCTTTCCCAGTCAAACCTGACACCAATTACACAGGCATAAATCTGCTCTGTCCCCTCTTTGTAGTGGCCAGATTTGGCGCAGATGCAGAAGGCAGCAGCAGAACAGTTGCAGAGGAACATGAAAACAGCATCAGAGGCTCTCCTTCCCACACAGCAGGTTATTCACCAGGGAGAGCTTATGGATTGCACTAAAGCAGGTTGATTTTATAAGCATCCTGGTACCAAAAAACTCATTTATTTTTAACTTTCTGAGTTGGATGAGAGGTGACTAGATCCAAATAGCAACTATGAATTTTTAGTCCATTGAAAGCCCTGGGGCCCTTTGGTGCTGCAATCGTTGGCAGAGCTGCAAGTAATCAATGGCTGGCTCTGTGTTTACACAAGGGAGCTGATTGATTACTGACTGCCAGCATGATTGCCCATGCTGCAAACATTTTTCTCTGGACAGTTCTCCAAGGCAGCCGGGTTGTGAGGCTAACAAGCACCAAGAGAAGGGTACAGCAGCAAATCAGCTGCTATCCTAAATCTATTTTTAGGATGTTTAGGTTAACATCCTAACTGCAATGTTCAAGTGGTGTGAGACTCTGGAAGCCCCCACAGCCTTTGTGTGCTGTAAGGGTCAACCAAGGTCTCATGGCGAATGCACCACACCTTCAGTGGAGAAAAACAAATTGTCCCTTCTTTCCACATGACATTTTCAGGGACATCCTGCCCATACGTTTTGTGAGGAGGGAGAGGGTTTGCTGTGTTATTCTCATCCTACCTGAGGCCACAGGAGGCAATTTTCCCTTCCTTCTTGGTTTAAACCTTCCCATCAAAAGCACTCCACTGGACCTTGCTTATAGTGCAAATTTTACTGGTCCTACAGAAACACAGGACCTCTGTATTCTCTGTTCTCTATTACTGAGTAATAGAATGGTTTGAGTTGGAAGAGACCTTAAAGATCATCTCATTTCACCCCCCTACTATGGGCAGGGACTCCTTCCACTAGACCACGTTGCTCAGGGGCCTGTCCAGCCTGTCCTTGAATACTTCCAGGGATGGGGCAGCCAGAGCTTCTCTGTTCCAGTGCCTCACCACCGTCACAGTAAAGAATTTCTTCCTAAATTCTTTTTATTATTTTATTTGCAAATAGAAGAAAACATCTCTTTCATTAATCTCTCTTGTAAAATCTGCACTTATTTACAAACAGAGAGAGACAAGTTCCCCTCCGGGAGCTATGATGGTTGGTATGAACTGACATCCTTCGTGACTATTTCAAGCCTTAAACTGAATAATGCAGAGGGATAGACCACATCTCCCTCCCCAGTCAGAGTTGCTTTCAGGCAGACATGAAGCCACGGGCTAGAGCATGCTTGGTATTATATCAATAAACTGAACATTTGCTCCCAAAATGCTGCTTTTGGGAACAAAAGGATCATTTTTCCCTAATCAAAGGCACCAAACAAATAAGAAAACTATTTCATGCCATTTTAGTGTTTCACGCCTGCAATCCAAAACCCTTGCAAACAAATGAAAGAACCCAGCAAATTTTTGGCAAGTGGCATAGACAAGACAGTCAAACTACTCCTAAGTGCCCCAAGCTTTCCACAAGAGCCTTTTACAGGACACTAGTAATTAAGATTGCAGAAAAAAGTGTTGGCAGCTACCGATGGTCAGAAAACACAACCAGCTTGATTTATATGGATTCTTCTACTACTTCAAGACAAAGTCCGGTTTTAAAATTAAATCTCCATTTGCTTCTGCTGCCCTTTTTAGCACCTGACACAGCAATAACAATGCCAAGAACCAAGGCAGTGAGGTATTGAACAAGGGTGTTGATTAAATGTGCAGGAACAGACAGTGCACAAGTAACAGCACCAACTCTTTCTCCAGCCAGTTTGTTGTGTCAGCTATAGGCACAGCAGCTTTAGAAGCTGCTGCCCACATATATATTGAAAAAGGAAACTACATTATTGCAATCAAACTGTATTTTTCAAGGAATGAGCCCAAACACCTTGCAAGAGCCAAATGGATCCAGAAGGTTGTGGATGAGCTCCCACCACTTCCATTGGCTTTCCTTCACAGTTGGGATGTGTGATGTAGTTACACCCACACTATCTAACAGTGAAAAGATAAGTCCTTTTTGATACCTTTTGACTTTTTTCCTTTTATAGTTAGAAGAAGGTTTTGCAAGCAATAGCCATCTCTTATTATAAGCATGCCAAAAAATATTTGTACCCTCTATACATCACAATGTTTGGAACAGTAAGGTAAAAATTGTTACTGGCTTTGAGCTGCAACAGATGGCAATGCATCAGGAAAGGTGATGGAAGGGTGTGGATGTTCCCAACAACTACTCATAGACACTTCCAACTTTTCCCAAGCAGTTGGTCATCACCAGTTTTTTGTTTCTTTCCATCCTTCTTTTTTTCAAGTCTGACCTTTCCTGTTCCTGGTCTCCCAAGAAGAGGCCACATTGACTCCAAGTGACATTTCAATCACAGAGATAGGTCTCAAGCACAATATATTATTAAAAAACCCACTAAATCAGAGAGTGCCATAAAACTTCAAATGCTGCAGTTCTGATGCCATTGAGCAGGAAAGTAAAGTCCCTGCTACAGACAGATGCATTGGCATCTTGCTGAAGGATGCACAGGGAAGTAAGAGGGAAAGGGTTATTCAAAGGTGAAAAGAATAAAATAGAAAGTTCAACAAGCTGAGGATTCAGCTGAAATACATTTCCATTCACTGAAAAAGAAAAAAAAAAAGCTTTTCTTTCTGAGCTGACACCTTCATGGGCCATTTCAAACCCTCCTATTTTCACACATAATTCTGCAGTCAATGGAAAGGGGCACATGTCACACCAAGGCATCACATGTGTGACCTTGTGTACCCCTTGGTGACACACTGATGGGGCAGATCTCTTGCAGCTCTTCCCCTCTGCTGATACAACTGAAAACTCCCATGTGAGTGGGAATGCCCTGCAGTTCATGTCAAGGACAATGGCAATTTCCACCATTGCTTTTGTTATTCTGGATATTCATGCAAAGTTTTGCTTTGTCATCAGCTTGGCTGTTTAGCAACAACATTCTCAATAACAATTTAAGTTAATGATCAAAAATTTTTAAATGAATACTTTAATTACACTTAGTTGCTGGTGGCCCTGCCAACATTCTGTTGGTCTGTTTTAAAAAGGCACATGAAAGAGTACTGGATACAAGAGGAGCCTTAGCAACCAAGTGGATTACTAAAATTTTTTTTTAAAAAGTGATATGGGGTAGTCAGGAGAGGCGCTGAAGTTCCCGACATCAGATTCCAGCAAAGCCCTTAGCACAGCAGAGAAAAGCTCTGCTCTGCAAGCTTTGGCATCAAGTAAGATGCAAACTTCTGAAAGAAAATGGTAGTACTGGTGCCCTTATTTTTCTATATGACAGCAGCTTCTCAAATAGTGCCTGTGTCCTCTCACAAATATGCTCAACTCCATATGTGCCCTCCTTGAATTTGAGCAGTGTGGCCATGGGGTTTTCCAGCAAGGGGGGGATGCTGGGGGAGATCCTGGCGCATGGGTCACAGGGTCAGCAGGTGGATTAGTCCCAGAGCATCTCCTTGGCAGGTGAGAAGAAAGCAGCACCTTCCTCCACCCTGGCCAGCTCTCTTGGGGCTGAGACAGACGTGGGTTCATGCCAAACATGCAGCTGTGACAGAACTACCCCAGGAAGGGAACTCTGCAACAACATCTCTTCTATGGCAGAGCAGCCTTAACTAAATGCAGCTGTGCAGCCAAAGCCCCCTGATCAGAGCTGAGGCAGCAGTGGTGCCTGAGGACAGCACCCCCAGCACTCACCTCCATCCTGCAGCCCGGCATTCCTGAGATGGGCCGGGCAGAGTTTCAAACCCCCATGTATTCAGGGCACCAATCCTAATGTCCGACATCCTCAGGATGGATTCCAATCTACATTTCAGTAAAATACTACTGATTTCAGCAGAGACCATCCAGATAAATGCCAGCTTATACAGACGCAGAAGCAAATCTTCCCTGCAATCACCCAGGGCATCTGCAACCAAGAGGCATCTTGGCAGGATGCATGAGTGGCCTGATTGTGTCCATTTTCAAGAGGGAATACATATGTATAGCTCTGCATCCAGCTCAGCCTGTGCGAGGCTCTGCTCCCTTGATGAGCAATCAGTCTGCTGCGGGAACAAATGCATAATGACTGCTTTCAGCTGCTAATGCCACTGCTTTTTCTGGGACAATATCGAGGCCTGAACTGCAAATTCACATCTGGCCTTGTTGGAAATTAACTGGGAATCAAAAGGGGTTAGCAATTAGCCTTTGGAAAAATCTTCACTAATTCACAAGCAGGGAACAGGACACCAGAGCCCTCAGTGACATTTCAGAGGGATTTGGTGGTGTGTGTGTAATATGGGGGGTTGTGGATTTATTTTAGGGAAAGACTCTTCTCATTTTTGGCTTTGGTCTGTGAAAGAATTCAGGAATAGCAATTTTCCAAATGTTTGGTGATAATAATTTTCACAGCAAAATGCAAAAAATTTCACAGCAAAATTTGACTACAGTTTCCCACTGTGTGCATTCAATTTCCATGAATGTTACTGGGAGTAAGATTTTTCATGGCTCTTTTATTTTGCCATCTTCAATGAAAACTGGCATTGGTATTTGTACACTTGCTCTTTTCTTGAAGTCTCACAATATTCTATTCTGCTAAAACCCCTAAACCTCTTTAAGGTTTACAAATTCATGCCAAAACATTGGTTTCCAACATTTAACTTACTTAAAGGGGGTCTTTATTTTTAGCTGTTAAAATCACCAGTAAAATTAATTATTTTTCACCCAGTTTAACTACACTTTAGTCCAGTCCTCACACACCTAAGAGGAATAGCCAAATCAGCTCTGGTCAAGAAAGAATAAAATAGGGCATTTCCCTACTTTTCCATCAAGCAAATAAGTCAATTGGAAGAAAGGAAGAGAATAGCTAAACTTTCTAATATTGTTGGGATAGTACTATAATTTGTTGTCTGCAAATATAATCTGAAAATCACTATTTTTTGATGAAAAAAAAAAAAATTATCCTTCCTGCTCTTCCAGGGGCTCAGCATGCACCATCCCCTGCTCCTGCATCCTGCTCCTGCCCTCTGTGTCACAGAATGGCTCCTAGAAGCCACTGGGAATTATCTCCCTGGCTCACCCAGTGTTCCAAAACCTCTGTGGCTGCTCCTGACCATGCCACTCGAGGGGCTCAGGGGAAGAGGAATGCAAAGAAAACCCCTCTCATTCGTATTTCTTGTAAGTATTTAGGGTGGTTTGCTGATTCACTTTGCAGTTTAGCTTGCAGCAAACTCAAAATTAAGTTACTAGAGAATAATGACCATTAAGTGACTGAGATTGCTTTGTTTCTCTGAGCCTTAGCAACAGTGATTTCACTTGCCTGTTGCCATAACAACTCTGGCGTGCACATCAAGGTCACTAAGCCCACTTTGCTTCTTGCCTGTAGCTATGTCTCTGATGGCTTATACGCCTCATTTTTATTGTAGATTTGTACACGGTGACTAGGAAGAAAAGGTACTTCTTCATCTTAGGAGTAAACAAGCACACAAAGATGAGCATTTCTCAAGGTAAGAGAAAATGCACAAAAGACAAAGCATTTGTGGGAAATGTTCATTCTTAATGGGAAAGCAATTTTTAGGAAAAAAAGTGTAGAAATATATATGAGGTCCGAAATACCCAACATGCAAGGAATCAAATTGGCAGTAAAGTCTAGCCTAGAAAGATTAAGAAAAAATTCCTGAAGAGTGGACAGGAGTTCCTTGATTTCCAAGAGGACGTACCAGCCTGCCTGAGGATGTGAGCATGGGCACATCAAGGTCTCTCAAGTGGCATCTCAGATATTGAAGAATTCTGACCTTGGTGCTTAAATAAGTTTAGCTCCAATGGAAACTCCCCATTTAGTGTTAATCTAAGAATCCACAGTCCACTGATGTGCACTGAGGCATGCTGGCCTGAAATAAGCTGGAGCTGGAAAGCAGGAGAGGACCACTAAGCTGATGAATTGCAAAGCCCCAGGTCAGGCGAGAAATCGCTTGCAGCATCATTTTCCTTTGTTATTCCTTTCACAAATGTTAATGGATGCAAGTTTTACTCCATATTATTTACATGTCACACATCATTTTCATTGTATAGAATGGTTATAAAACATTTTTTTAGTGCAAGTTAACCACATTCGTCTTGTAAGCCAACTGGAGGCACTTTCAAAGGAAAATCTAAGCTTCTACATTACCACAGCATTTTTTCTGCCACATGGAAGGAGAGAAAAGAATTACTATCTCTGAACAAAATATAAATAACTTTGCCACCTCGTCTTATAGATGGTTGATTACAGCAGCCAGTAAATGAAAGACTTCGCTGTTTATTTGTCAGATTTACTCCAAAAATACCAGGAAAAAAGATGAAATGTCCAGAACTGCAGAGGGATTTATGAGGCCCTAAATAGTTCTGTGAATCAGGACTGAAATGTAATTTCATATATGTGTGTAGTAGTTGGCTACAGGACAAGATAGGTAGAAAGACAAATACGTAAGTGCACATCGATGGATAGACAGGCAGCCATCCAAACTGGAGTTTGACCACAAAATGGCAAATTTCAGTTTAGCCTGATGATTTCTAGGAGGCCTAGCTGGCTCTAGCAGAGATTCCAGCCCAGCTCACCCTGAATCTTTCTAGAAAAGGCAGAGCAGTAATATAATTTTCCAGACAGGAAACAGAAGAAAAGGAATAGCTACAGACCGTACAAGCCCGCTGGGGCCAGGCAAAGAACTTCCCATGTTCAGGGACTCTGCAGCCGTGGCACAGAACCTCCACTGTGTTTCCAAGTTCCTGGCTAAACAGCAAGGGAGTGTTTTGGAGCTGACACCAAAGAATGGCTGAAAAAGAATTGGTTGGCTTTTTGGTTGCTCTTGTGCTCTGGTGATTGATACAGAACATAAAGGTAGAAGGCAGAGGTGTTCTTGGCAATGACTACTGCCACGAGCAAGTTCAACACACACAGGGAAATACAGATTGCTGACTAGTTAAATAGGAATTGCCAAATTTAAGACATTCAGGAGTAATCCCAGTACTTATGGTGGGATCCATGCCCTCTTAAAAAGACTTGTGACAGCTGTCATACCCCTGGTGATGGGTGTGGAGAAAGCATGTGCTGCCCACCAGGCACCAGCAGGAACACAGCCTGGATGGAGGGGCTGGATGTTGTAGGCAGGATTGGGGGAGCTCTGGAAGCAGTGGGGAGCTGATGCCAGCCCTTTCCATGGGTAGTGGTGGGAAGGATGGTGCATCAGGGACCCAGAAAGATCTGTGAGGAGCTGACTGGAGTCCACAGGAAGGTGGTAGTCAAAGTCTAACATGAGGCCACATGAGGAGCAGTCTGTCCTGCTGAGGGTATATGAGGTTGAGGAGAAATTGGTTTCTGAACACTTTTATTTATTCATCAGATCTAAATTTATCCTTTTCAAAAGTTGTCTTTTTTAGTGCATGTTCCAAACACCCAGTGTTAGGCCACTTTAATAATTCAAAGACCCTTTGATGTCCTTAGTGTAGTCAGTTTACAGGAAAGTCCCAGGACATCCACCCCAGAGCCCTTGCTGACTCTAGGTCCCACCAGAGACAAAACACTGAACAGCTAAAACAGAGCCAAAGTCTCAGTATTAGTCCACCTTGAAATCGAGGGAGCTCACCCGGTTCACCTTTGGTGAGCTGCAGCCCATAAAGCTCTGCCTGCCTACAGGTATTAAAAGTGTGGTGCTTAATGCCTTTTGCCAGAAAAGAAGTGGAGATGTATCTCAGGAAAACAGCACATTCAATTGCTGCAGATTCTGTTGCTTCCCACAGAGCATCTCTTTTTATTACTTTAATAACCAAAGAGGAAGTCCTGTTAATCATAAGTCACAAGGATGTAGGAGCTGACAGCTGTGATATCACAGCTGTTGATAGCTCAGCACAGGCACAATAAGATGGCAGATAAGGCACATCGTGACTGTCAACAGGGAATTGAAGCAGTTGCCTAATTTTTTACCACGCACGCACCTCCCCTCCCAAAAATGTCACTCATCTTTCTTCTCCTGGTTATTACAACAAATGCATTGCTCCTACAGTCAGATGCCAGCCTACAATTAAAGACATGCAGGTGTCAAACACTGATTACCACTGCTTGAGTCAGCAAAGTGTTAAATGAGAGAAAATGAAGTCAGCCCAGAAAGAAAGTAAAACAAATAACTGAATTAAATCCATCTCTGCTGGTGTAGCCTGTGTTTTGCCATTAAAAAACAGCCAAAACACCCAGAAACCTGAGTTTGCTTGAAACATCAATAAACTTTTCTTTAAATCATTGTTTAAAGCTCACAGTTCACATGCCAGTAAAAGTGCCAGTGTAGCAAAATGAGTCTGGCTTTGAGACTCCTTTGTGGAATGAGCTTCCTAAAATCGCGGCTATTAGGAAGCTTTTACATCCAAGCACACATCCATTACCACACATAAAAGTAAAAAGTAATCCTGTGCAAACTGACTGAAGCCTGGCAAATATTTTAAACCTTTTGTGATTTTAAATGACACACAGTGATCTTCTGTTTTCACATCACTTATTGCCTCTGACACACACAATTTGTTAGCATGCCTGGGGTCACAAGCCAACGGAGCAATGCTGAATTACAGCAGCCGGGAGGGTTTGCCTCCTCCTAGCTACACGTGTTCTGCAGCCTTTACACAGAGCTCCTATGGGTGCTACAGAAACAGAGGTGACTGCTGACACAGGAGGATGCTGGATAATGCATATGGACGTGGACTCATCTTTCTTGCTCTGAGCCCTGAAGGAGGCTGCCAAAGGCTGCCACAGAGAATTCAAAGGTCTTTGTGCAGCACACAGAAATTCCAGTGAGAAAAGGGAAAACCACAATGTTAGTGAGAAACCCGATCTTGACCAATGTGACCAACAGGAACTTTCCTGGGAAGAAAGGGAAAAAATAACCCACAAAAACATGGCCCAAAATGGTAATGAAATGTCTGCTTCTGGGGGAGACTGTGGGGTCAGCAGTCCAGGCCACGACAGTGGATATGAGAAAAGCCTCCACTGCTGCAAAGTCAAACATCTTAGCAAAACATGTGGCCACTCCTGGAGCTGCTGGACAATTCAACCTTGATGCTTCAGGCACCCCAGGCACCCACCTTGAACAGCAACTTTAAATTTCACTGTAGAGGGCTGGTGTTGGTACAAAATCATGGGGTTTGTTTAAAGTAGTGCTTTTTACCTTCTATTTACGCAGAGCCTGCTGGGGCTTTGCAGAGATTTCTGGAGGAGGTTGTTGCATTCTCCCCCAAGGAGAAACCACAAACCCTCCACGCACAGCACCAGGTGTGTAAGATGTCTCCTTGGGAAGATCCCATGGGATGGCCCTGTGCTGCCCAGGTCGACACAGAGCCTCTGGAGAGAAAAGGTTTCCTTTTAATTAACTCGGATCTGACTGTGCAGAAGTTTTTCACAGCCCCAAACTTTATGTAATACTTCAAGATTAACAGTTAAATAAGAAGAGACTTGACCTGGAAAAAGTTCCAGCTTAGGCAAAATTTATCTTTTTTTCCTCCTCATTTTTAGCAAATATAAAGATGACTGGCTATTGTAGGTACAGCTCTGCCCAGAAGCATTAGCTATTAGTCAGTTCACGATAATTAGTCATCTAAGATACCATTTTTTAAAGACCTCAAATAGCTCTATCTGCATGTTACACTGAGGTCTTGAAGCTCAGTGCAAGAGAACAGGATCCCGTGCCGGGAACCCAGGAGGAAAGGCACAGGGAAAGAACAGGACAGACTGGGCCATTTTGCCTGTTCACCTCAGTCCTCCCATGATGAAGGACAAAAGACACTGACAATTTTTGCTGGTGCTTCAAGCCCTAGGCAATTAAAAGCACAGTTCCAGGAATATTGTTTTTAGCACTCCTGATATGCTGCTGCAGACTCACCTCCCTGTGCTGAGTGGGGACTGTGGCAGCATCGCTACAGACTGTGATGGTCCCTCACCTCAGGTCTGCCTTAGGAGGGAGGTTTTCTGCACGGGACGATGGGCTGAGGAGCCTCACAGGGAGTGGCAGCATTGTTCTCCTATCCATGAGCCATGTGGATCCAGACCTTTCCTGATACACTCTCCTCTACACGGAGGAAAGAAAGAAAGCAGAGTTAGAGATTTTTGTCCCACTCCTCCTCAAATCAACCTTCTATGATTAATTCAAAGGGAAAAATGAGTCTCTTGGGAAGGAAAGACATGAATCTTACAAATTATTTGAATAGGGTGGAATGCAGTGACATCAGCAGCTAATGAAGTAAATCTAAATTAAACCACTTTTTTTTTTTTTTTTTACAAAAGCCAGAACATCTGGTGTTTGACAGCGAGACCAATCGAGTCACCAATTAATCTTGCAAAGTGCCATTGCTGCTCATTTTTCTGTGTGAAACCATTTCTTCAGTCCTTACCACCGGTACAGAAAATAAAAAATAGCTTGTTGAATGAACCACTGCAGAAGTCTTCTTGTCATGAAGAACTCATTAGGTCAGCAATGAAGTGATTTATCAGAGACTTGGATTTCAGATCAGCTTTGCTTGTATAACCAACTTGGTGGCAGTGCTTCAAGCAAAAGCTTACAAATTACCATCAAAGCAAGCATGGCTGATCTACAGTTCTTGACCAGTGAAGTGGAGACTGAAAAATACAGTCCTTCCTGTCCTCCATTATATCCTGTCAGCCATCCAGATGTGATGCAAGGAGTGGAGCAGGTATTAATACTTCCAAATGGTGATGAGAGGAAGTTCATATGCTGGAAGAGATGACAAAAGCAACATGAGATTACTTAATGTCAACTTCTCCTAAGCCCCCTCTGCCTGATCCCACCAGCCCTTTGTGGGAGTGGAGGGTCCCTCAGCACATGGCAGTGATCAGTGTGGTTTTACGCAGCATCTGACCTTATATAATCCAACGGGTGTCTGATGATATTTTTCAGTTCCCTTAAGGTGGAAACTGCCTTTTCCATGTCAGTCAGAATTGTGTGTCTGTGCTAATCCTGTTCTTCCATCTGCCTGAGCTGAGAGAGCAGACTTGAAAAGGTGGGGAGGGAGGAAGGACATGATTTCTTTAAAAAGTCAAACCCCTAAGTTTCCGTGGTCTGGAACATAAGATCAAGTTCATCATCTTTATCAGCCCATCACATGTACAACAGCTATTTTTTCTTGCAAGACAGATTTCACTTTCTTAACTAAGTTATTTTTCAGACAAGAAGAAAATCCACTGCTAACTACAGCTTCAGGAATAAGCCAAATATCTGCCTCCCTCCCATCCCTATCTGTACTATATTTTCCATTCTCAGCTCTGCCTCTGATTTTTTCCCACCAGCTGGGTCTTGATGTCTCTCCTCACCACCCTTCTCTCCCTTCCAACTGTTTTTCCCATTGGAATTCTTTCCCCTTCTGCCAGCATCTTCCTCTCCCTCAGCACGTGAACTCAGTTACATCAGCAGTGAACTCTCAAATGCCTAATGTTTAGGTGGATTCAAAACTAGTCAAAACAAGGTCATCTATCAATAGCTTTTAATATCAAGAGCTCTGAGGGCAGGGGTGGGGGTGGAAGGCAGGGCCACAGTGCATATTCGGGCAACAATGAAACTTGTTAAAGAGCAATTAGGTGTGCTCCTGTAACAGGTTGGCACTGCACTTTTGCTAAGGTGAGAGCAGTCATAAAATATTTACAGTTTACGCAGAACAAGCAGCATCAAGTGCATTTTATGTCCAGCCTGCATCTCCTCAGCAATCATAGGAGACTCAAACCTGCCTTGGGCCAAATGGTAATTGCATTTTTAAATAATATTAATCACTTTTTACCATAACATTTCAGTTTGCTGAGTCAAATGTCATATTCTCTATTGCTGGGCAGCCCTACTTGCTGCCCTGTGAGCATTAATTAAATGGATAGATGGAATTGGTTATCCTATACTTGAGCCACAAAGCATAAACATAAATAAAGGAACTTCTTTCTTTACAAATATTAGTCTAAAATAATTTGTTTATCCAAAAATTCATTAGCAAAGTATAGTAAGACTATCTTTGGGAGCGTAATCAGAGTCAAAACCCCATTCCATGCAAAAGAATCTGTGCTTCCTTTATAATCAGGGCTATTGAATTATTTCCACGTACATGGGATACAGAACTTTAACATACGAATCTGGCAGGATTCGGTTGCTGCAATCCTGGTATGAAAGTCAGGGGCTGAATTCTAAGAAGAGATGAATTGAAAGAAAGCAGCTGGAGAGGCTGCTTGACAAACAGCATGTATCTCCACTAAGACCTGCACACAGAGAAGGATTTCCGTAAGGTGAAAAATATGGCTATAAGCCAGATAAAAAATGGAAAGCAAAAACATAAAAAACTGAGTACCTGAAGACTAATGAGAGAGCTGATGCTCCCTGCATGGCTGAAGGGCTGAGTATGCTATTGACTGAGATGACAGAGATTTTGGACAATATGGGAAATCAAAGAATGCCAGAGAGCTGGAGACCCAGCATTGTTCTGCATCCGTTCCAAATGAGGGGAGTGAAGCAGAAATTGGATAATAAAAAAAAAAGCTTGTGCCTTCAGTGCTGGGAAAAATCCTTGTGCAGAAAGGGCGGGCCATGGACAAAATACACCCAGGGACAGACTAAGAACCCACTTCCTACTGCAGTGCCTACCTGTGTGGAGACAGCTCCTCTTACTGCCCTGATTAGTTACCCCACAGAGGAGAGACCAGATACTGCTCCTCACCAGCCTCCATGCCTGGAGACAGAAGGCAGGAACACAGCAGCTCAGCTTTTATGTCAAACAATGCAAGGCAGACCAAGCAATAGGTATTTTTCTCCATTAGTTGAAGAGTATATCAAAGTCCAAGCTTGATGGGCACTTGATTTGGTCCTTAGTCAGCCCAGGAGATATCAAGAGGGAGTTTGGCAGCACCCAATACTCGCAGGTGCTCAAAGAACATTTCATATCAATGACTTTCCAGAGCAGGAGGGAAGGGAATAATTTTGGCCTCACTTGTGGTGACACAAGAGTTGCTTGGCTTCAGAAACAACCATCTCTGGGAGAGCGAGGACTGGAAGCCACAGTTCCTGGGTCTTGCTTCAGCAGCACAGCAGAAGTGCTGGCCCCAGGCTGAGCCCAAGCCCTGAGCTTTTGTCAAAGCACCAAAGTGAGGGACAGGCCATCACATTTTAGCTCCGCTCTTCATCTCCTCTCTAGCAATTCTGCAAGTATTGATTAGGAGTGTGCTGTTTGCTCATGGTTGATATGTCCTTCCAACAGCTCACTGTGGGAGATTTCAAATTGCTTCATTAGACCATCTCCTATATATTTACCTACCAGAAACACAGTAATAGTATGAAATTAAAACCACATTACCTTTAACTGCAATTATCCCATCATAGAAGCAGGTGAGTGCTGCAGAGGCAGTCGGCACATTTTTACAGCATAACTACTTTGGATAAAAATTACAGGCAGGAAGGATTCTTACCTGTGAGGAAATAAAGTGGATCATTCCAGGGCCTTGGTTGGTTTGTGACAGGAGTTCAAATGAAGATATTCTAAGGTTAAAGTCAGGGTTTCCAGGTGACCTGCATTTTGCCTCCAGAAAGCTCCTCTTTTCCCTTATCACTGCAGCCTTTGTCACCTGTAGAATATTGTTCCATAGGTGTTCTGTGGTTTTGTCTCCCAGCCAAGATCCATCTTTCTCCAGAACCAGCAGACAACCAGAAAATGAAACGGCACCTGCTGGTCTCACCTTTTTATGGCGTTTGTCCACCTTTATTCTCCTCTCCAAATGGCAGAATTAAAAAGCAGTTTTTATCCTGTAATACAGATGAGAAATATATCCACACCATATTTCTTGTGTCAAGTTGATAGATCAAATTGGGAATGGGGGAGACACATGAGGGAGATGTGGACTGAATAGAAGAACATTACGTGGACGGACAAGTACAGGGAGAATTCAAGTAAGAGCTATCCAGTCTGCTCACCAGAGCCCCGGGCAAACATGAAATCATTCAGTCCACTTCTAAATCTTTCTTTGTGTGCCTACAGCAAGCTGTCCATTCCTCACACAAAAATGGGTGTTTCTAGGCCCAAAGTTATAGGGAAAAGAGACTGGAAAAGTTGCCTTTTCTAAGGACTTTGGATCTTCCTCACTGTTTTGCAGAGCTGGGATTGCCATTTTCAAATGCTCCAGTGTTTTTACTAATTTTCAGCAAGGGAGACTGGATCCCAGGTCCTTTGGAGCATCCAGAGGAAGAATATTTGCTTCTTGCTTGGCCTTTCAGGTTCATTTTTGTTTCAGGTATTCAGAGCACTGGGGTTGTTTGTACTGAACATTGCAAAGTTATTGCCTCTTCCCACCCATATAAACTGGAATTTTATTTTGTGAAAATAGGACAAAATGTTTATTCCAACCTGTCTCATGGAACCATGTCCCACTTGTGATCATCTCTTCCAGCAGAGCCTCCATACAAAGGGAAGATGTCCTTAAATACCCTCTTTTCCTTGATGAGTTCAGAGATTTCCCCATTTGCTATCTGAGCATAGACACGAGCCCAAGCCTTGTGTCAACATGTTCCCAGCCTCCTTTCATAATATGGAAATGACAGCAGTTGCTGCTTGTGAAGATGAAATCAAATGAATAAATGAATGTCAACAGACTGTGGGTAGAGGCCCAGAGGTTGCATAACAGAGAGACTAAAAGTGCACAGATGCAGTGAAGCCAAATTGGGTGCTGAGTGGATTGTCAGGGCTTGTTTCGGAGGCATGCACCTACTCATGTCACCAGCACAGCTGTCAGCCGATGAATTATTCCCAGTGAATTGAGAAACAAAAAATAACGTTCTCTATCCATCCAGTACTCATGCAGGCCATTTAGAGGGAATATTATGTGACATCTAGGTAAATCAGATGGCGAATTATTACCGCATGGTTCCTCTTCTCTGCAGGAACAAAGTCTGGAGATATCCTACAAAATCCTTACTATGTCAATGTCAAACTCCATAATTCTCCCCCAAAAAATTATTACCAGCTGCACATGTGGTGATAATGTCACACTAAGGGCATGGCTGCATGGATGAGGACTGGCAGACTTATGGTCCATGCCCTGACTCTGAGCTGGCCAGATGCAAAGCAATTCTACTCCAGAAGCAGAGAGCCACATTAGCAGGATGACAGCTTATGCAAGAAGAAAGGCCAGCATTTTTGCCCCTATGGTTTTCTGAATGCCTCTCTTTGGACCTATTTGTCTCCTTTTCAGGTGCCTGTTAGTCCTTTAACCTGAACTGGAATGCTTTCTTTTTATCCTCCTCTCTTGCAGTAGGAGAACTATACAAACCAAGCCTGATTTCACAAGCCTGGCAACAGCTTCTTAAATAAACAGCACACTTTTGGGTTTCGTTCCTCTCAAACAGAAATGCTGCTTCAGCTTCTTTGTGCCACTTCGTCTCCAAAACTGCAGCAGCAGCAAAGCAATCAAGAGAGCATGAGGTAATATCCCATATAGAAGACCTGCTTCATTCCAAACAAACACACAAATAACCTCCAGCTTGAGAAGGAATGCACAAACACTTAGAAGCTAATTCCCAAACCCAGCAAGACAAAGGCAGAGTTAAAAGACTCAAAACACCTGAGCAAGCAAAACAGTCTCTTATCCCTCACTAAAGCAAACACAAAGAAGAATCGCATTCACTTTCCAAGCTGGCAAGCCAGCCATAATATATTGCCTGCCACAGCAATGATGATCGTTCTTGTGCTCTCCACCCCAGCCTGACACACACTCAGCAGATTCATAACTCTTTCAAGTTCTCCAAGATAAACACAGGGGCGCTTGATAAAGAATTTCAATTATAATGTTCCTTGGAGCATCCAACATGCCGCCCCCACCCCCAACACAATGGGAGATTTGTCCCCCACCACCCCAGGGACACAGTCTGCAGGTCAGCTCCAAAAGGACCAGAGATTCCTTGTGCTTCTGGAAGTCTGTCTTCTGTGCAGATGGGTCTCTGACTTTCACAACTGCCCATGGCATCCTCCAGTGCCCTCATCCCCAGCGGGATCACAGAGGGGCTGTATTTTGTTGGCCACCAGTGCATGTGACAGGAACGCCCAAAGGCCTTGTTCCACGCTGAACTCACCAGGGCTTTTGGCAGCCCATTTGTCTTCCCCTCTTGTATGCCCAGTGACTAAAGAGCTCCTGCTCAACTTGACTCCTACTTCCCATGGCCAAATCCCAGCCTGAAACACCCTCTTCAAATGCTGGACTGCCACAATGGTGTGGGAAAACCACCCGCAGCCAAAGGAGTCCAGAGTCTGGAAAAGCCATCTCCCCTTTCACCCCAAGGCCACAGTGGATTTATCTGACAACCAGGCATTATCAGAAGGGGCTGCTGGGGTGAGAAGGGCACCTCAGGGTTCTGAGCTGCTGCCAAGAGCCAGGAGAACACAACAGACTGCATTTAGATAAGGGCAGGTTATCTGATGCATTCAAATCTTGATTCAAGGAACCCATTAGATTCATTTGTTTGGTTGTGGAAAAACCCTGACAGTCTTTGGCCATGTTTAGCATTGAGGGGAAATTGGGGACCACCTACATGTGTGCATGCACACAAAACAAACTGCAGGTGTTTATTTCCTGAGATAGCAACCAGCACATTCAAAGTGAGAACCTGCGCAGGACTGTCACATCTACAGCTTCCAGATACATCTTCTCTGGTATAAAATCCTCTCCTCCAAATCTCGTTAGTCCTGGGTTGCACCACACACTGCAGCTGGCTGGGAGGGCACTGAGCTTTGCATCCTCAGTTTTTGGAAGCTATTGCTCAGCTCCCAGCTGGAAGGTCTCTGAAAGCTCCTGCTCAGCTTGACCCTGGCTCCAGCTTCGCCACCAGTTGTCCCAGTGGGTGCCACTGTCACCAGCACCCTCACCCTGTCCCGACTCCCCCAGTGAATGCATGTGCTGCAGGGCTGGGACCAGTGAATTCTTCCCAACACAGGGTTTGTCACCCAGAAGGACTCTGCAGAGCCAGCCCCTGCTGTACTCAGGGGCTGATTGGATACCAAGCCTAAGAGCCCATTTCTACAACAAAACCAGAATGATTCAAATATTCCCAGTGAAATATTCTGCCTTTCACAAAGGATAATAGCTTCTGCAGCCTGTGAAGCATGACAGATGCATCTTGCATCCTTTATACAACTGTACTGGCTAAAATACTGCCTTCATTTCGCTGCTCAACTTGGCCAAAACCAAGGGAGACACATGGATTGCTCCCGTTTCATGTTTCCTGCCTCCTCCTCCTCCTTCTCCCTATATCCTACTATTGTCATGATAATTCTAGAATTCCACCATTTTGCCCTGGGTGATAGGAATAAAACGAAACTGAAGTCTTCACACCATTTTATTTTAGGTCCTTGAGAGCACTGCTTAACACAACAAATGTGGGGAAGGAAATTCTCCAGACAGTGAATACAGAAATCTGATTTAGGTGCTGCTTGTCCCACCCCACCAAACTCCCGACCGACTTGTCTGGGGTAAGGTACTGTGGTTATCCTTCCTTCTGAAAACACAATCTCAATTTATTAATATTAGAAAAAGGGAGAAATGAAACAGAACATCCCAACAAAAAAAAACAAAGCAGCTACAGTCTCGCTATCCTGGGACTTGAAATCTGTGTGCTCTCCAAGTTTTTCTTTCTGGGAATTTCTCAGGGATACATTGGGGAATGGCCTCTCTTCCCACTGACTTTGTGTTTCTGAATAATAAAAAAAAGAAAGAAATCTCTCACCTTGTCATTATTAACCCAGATTTGTTAAAAGTCTCTTGTCAGGGGCAATACTTTGCTGCAGCCACAGCATATTAGGATTTACATTTCCCTTTAAAGTTGGGTTCATTTCAGAAGCCCAAGGAACAGTAGTTACTGGACTTTGGTCTGTCCTTTGAATTCTACTGCAGTATAAAAAAATCTGTAATTAGGTACAAGGAGTAAATGCCACAACATGCTGACCCAGGGCAGATTTCTATGAGAGGATGCTGGTAGTTAGACCAGTAAGACAACGTGATCACAGAATGAGGAGCAGCACAAGACAGGAGGACTGCTCCCAGCCAGGCTGGTCCTGTCTTTTCCCGCCTTCAGAATCTCCACCGGGACCCTCTGGTCCACAGGTTCCACTGGAACTGGGCTGCTTCCACCATTGGTGGCAACAGCCCTTCCCCGACTGCTGCAGCCCAAGTTTTCGGAGGCACTGCTGCCTCTAGCACAAACTGTTTCATCCCCTCTGATGTTGACACTTGGCTCAGGGCTCAGTCCCTTGCCAGCAATGCCCTTGCTCAAGCAAAAAGGGCACCAAATGATGGTAAGCAGCTGCATGCTGATGTGCTCTTTGTATCATATGGGGAAGAATATCTGTTCTGCTTTCCCTTCAGCAAGGGTAGATGAGGTGCTTGACAGGCAGGGCTGCATTTAACCCAGCCCAAGCGTCTCTGCCCACACATCTTGTCCCCAGCCCTGTCCATGTCAATGACAAAGCCTTTGGCTGCATGAAAGCCTCCCTTTTCCAAAGCCACGAGCCCTGCTGCAATCCAGGCCTCCTGCCCTGAGGGTGCACACTCTTCCTCCAACAGACCTCTCTGGTCTTTCCTGGCCACGGCTTCATGATCAGTGTTCTGCTGGTTCTTGCAGCATCTGCAAGAAACTTGGCCCGTGCTTTCTCCATCCCTCCCCTTGTCCTCCTGCTGCCTCTGCAGACTCACTGTGATTTATGCTATGGTCTGTAAGAGCAAGATCAGGCTCGTTGACTCCACCAGGAATCTCATACCAGCCCTGCAAACTGACAGCAGCCAGAGGCAACTCTGGGCTAACGTTGCAGCCGCAGCTCCAGCACATGGCAGGGCGACTCTGACCTAGTTTTAACCCTGCTAAGTATGCAAAGAAAGAACACGAGAGCATGTGGGGGGAAGTAGTCCAAGGGTTTCCCTATTTCCTCAGTATTCTCTGCTACTTTAATACTTACACTATATTGGAACACATCCAATGCCAGATCTTCTTATGGGTGTACCAAGAGAGGAAGAACATGGTAACATTTGAAGGATGTTTGGGGTGAGAGGGTTTTTTTGTACAAGCTTATAGGAAGATGTGATTTTTCAAAGATTAACATTTTGACAAAATTAAAAAAAAAAAAGGAAAACCTTTTTGAGTGGAGATCTCTTTTCAGTTGCTTACCTTTCCTTTTTGCTTGTTTTTTTCAGTCTTTGTGTTCTTAACTTAGTCATCAAGAACTAAATGCTAGCCTGACTATCATTCTGACAGGCCTTTTTTGTTGTTGCTTTTCTTTTTTAAGAAGATGGATTTTGTGCACTTGGCTTTATCTTTGTTTCAACATCTGCCTTTTCCTTAGCATTTCTGGTTCACTTCCACCATAGAAAATACTCAAACTTCAGCTTCTCTTGATTCTTTATTAACTCAGACCATTGTGTAGTACATAACTACTTCTTTGCTATGGAAACACTATTTTATTTGAATCACCCACATGGTTCTGGGTATTTCTGTTTTTCAGCATCTTAATTTCAATATAAAACTGTGTTCACTGACAGTGCAGAGGGCTTTACTGAGGGTAAGGGCAGCACAGCATCCTGGTCTAGGTCTTTCAGATGGTACTGAAGCCCCTCAGCCAGGATCTGGTGATACCCAAGAGGTAAATGTGTCCTCTGAGTCTGAGAACACACCGGAGGCTGAGCCATGAAATTCCCCCATGGCGAGAATGGGAACATTGCCTGGCATAGGGACCATAAGAACCTGTGGCAAAAAAGAAACCCTCTAAATACTTACTACTGGTGATCATGAGAGAGAAGAGACGCTCTTCTCATCCAACACAGCTAGATGAATGGATATCCTCAGTGTAGTGCCATTTTCTACTCTGGAGAACGTGGGCACCACAATGCAGAGCAAGCAGAAAAATGTGAGAAAAGCTTCCTAGAGAGGAATTTCCTGTGGAGCAAGAGGACAGTAATGGGACACAAAGCAACAACCATGTTTTGAATGTGCTCCTGCTGCATGAGGGCCACTGCCACTTGATAGCACATGTGGAACAAATCCCAGGCATGGAGATCCTTGTCAGAGTGCTCAATAAAAAAAGACAAGGACAGGAAGACATGAAAAACATTTATCAGTAGACTGCAAGTGGTGTTGTTTCTGGCATAGGTTGAGAGAATGCTGATCATTAACTCCTATGAACATTCCTGACCTTGCTCAGGAAGGCTCTTAATTAAATGATTATGTCCCTTGACTTCTCCAAGTCTCAGGCGTATGCCTCTATGCTTTCCTCAGCAAGGCATTTTTCGGAATCAGGATCTCCATTATTACAGTCAACTAATTATTTGAAAAGCATTTTCATCTGGAGTCCAAGCAATCAAATTAAATACAGTTAATGTGGGTTTGGCAGGACTCCACACAAACAAAAGTTGCTCTGTTTTCGTGCAAAATTGGAAAATCGGTTTTTGCTAATAGCCTGATGTAGAAAATCTGCTGCTACAGCTTTTCACTGTTTACCCATCTTCTCCATTTTGCTGCAAAACTGTTGATGCAATTCTGCTGTGATAAATGAAGCCCAAAACCTCACAACATCCTGCCTTTAGCAAAAGACTGTGTAGGAACCAGAGACTGAGAAAGAATAAATTGTTCTGCTTTGCAGTAAAAGTTGATAAAGACAAAGAGCATGCTGGAAATAGAGGAGCATGCTGAAAATAAAGGAATCAACTTTATGCCACTTTATCAAAAGAGATACAACAAGACAGTGATATAAATCATCAGGCTTTAGCAGCTATAGGAGATTTCAGGCAGGAAGGCAAACTGAGTAACACAAAGTAGAAAAAGCATATGTATAAAAAAATACTGCAAACCAAACCATTTTGGAGAGAACTGCAAACAAGCAGATGGACGCTTTCTAATAAGCTCACAAGTCTAGTTGTCTAATTACTTAACACTTTGAAATTAATTTGACTTTTCCCTCTGAACAGCTATCCTTATGGATCATTTTCCACAATGAACAGGGAGTAAAGTACACCTCAACCTGAAGACAGCATGTGTCTGCTTTTGGCTCAATGAATTACAGTGCATCCTTTTTATAAAGAAATTCTGATACAAAAAAAATCATGAGACTTCACTGCTGTAAAACACATGTCAGTCATAGAAAGGATTAATAATCCGTAACTGCCATGAAGTTGTGTTAGAAGGCTCTCCATTATTGGAATAAGAAGGGTCAGGCAGATGAATGAAATCTTTAGTAAGCAAAGGGATATGGATTTTCACAATATGCTGAAGCAATGCAATAACAGAAGCAATGATTATTAATATTAGTTACAAACCAGGATTAATCTCTAGGACAGGCAGAATTTCAGGGTAAAATACTTGAGTTGATGCAATGTCACAGGTGATGGCAGTTTTAATCACTGCTCTCAGCAAAAGGAAACAGTCCTTATTTGGAGGTCTTTGGGAGGAAAACTCCCTTCTGGCTCTGGGATGCTCCCAGAGATGCACTCAGGAGTAAAGCAGAGGGGTGTGCCTACCAGCCAAAGCCACTGAGTGCTGGAATAAATACAGCCCAGCTGCCCCCAAGCCCCAGATGCTCCAGCTTTGTGGGCAGCTGGAAGGCACCAGGTAGGGATGGGCCCAGCAGGTACAGGGTCACTCACACTGGCTGGTGCCACGTTCCCAACACTAAAATTGTGTGTATTGTCATGTTAAGCACTTCAGAGCTGTTTATAGTTTGCACATTTTTGCATTGTTATTGCACAATTAAGCTGAAGACTTCCAGACCAAGCTGTCACAAGAGCACAGGGAAATCCAGCGGCAGTCAACTTTCAATCCGGTTAATCAATCAGACGTTGAAAAGACTGGGCCCATGTGTGTCATGCACGTTAGGAAGACACACTCAGTAGTTTCTTTTATAAAGAATCAAACCTTTTTCAGGTTAGCAAATGTATATTAAGTGACATCAAGTATCACTAGTATAAAATGATACTTTTCAAGGACCAATGAAGAAGTGGTTTAGACTTTTTCTCTGAGGTTCCAGCAAAAAGATTTCATTTTGACATCCTCAGCATTTTGTCTAAAAACACCTGTCTCATCAGGTTACCATTTCAACTTGAGAAAGAAAACAGATGTCTGATGTATCCTCAACAAGAAACAAGAAAACATATGCCATGAATATTTTTATGGCCTTTTCTTTTTCTCTTACTGTTATTACCATGCAAATAATGTGCATGGGAATCTTTAAACATCTTCTAACCATTCAGTAAATCATTTCACAGAATAATGAATTCAAATCAGCCCCCAAAATTTAATGACTGCTTTTAGTTTTTATGTCACATCTGGAAACCAGTAGGACACAGTAGTTGTGTGCACCTTCAGAGGGTGATTCTTGGCTTTTCCTCAGCTCTCCACGTCTGTGGTCAGGACCTCTGTTTCCACAGAAGAGTAGGAGCAGGACACGCTGACCATGTCTGCTGTAGTTTACAGCAGAGAAACTGCCTCATGTTCTTGGAAGTCAGCCCTGTGTTACAAAACTGCAGTTCAAAGGTTACAAATGCAAAGGCTTTGCCAGCAGACTCCACACTTCAAAGCCGTGGCAACAATTGTTGGATCAAACAGAGAGGAAAGAAGTTGCCTGTGGGTCCCTGAAGCAAACTGGAGTCTCAGAAGAAAAAACAGGATCCAGAAGAATCTTACTGAGAAACAATGAGAAAAAACCTCTGCTCATTTATATGGAACAAAAGCCCGAGTCCTCAAGAAACTCTCCAAGTTGCTTCCACATCCAATCAATATTTTCTTCAGCACATATGGAATGAGCCTCAGCCAACTTCCTCCTCCAGACATTCCTATTTCTGACTATCCTTAGAAAGAAGCAAGGCAGCTAATTCAATATCTCATTCATATGAACAGAAGCCACCAGGCTTGCAGGGACAGTCTCACCATGCCATTTTCCTGACTCAACAAATTGCTGCAGATAAACTCAGCCATACATCCAAATATATCCACACATGTGCCCTTAGCTCACAGCAGATGTGAGGTGATGTCACATGAGCTCAAACCCCCAATGACAGACAGAAAATCTGAAGACTGAAATTTCTGACAAACGCAAATGAAAGAAAGGAAATTTAAGACTGGTCATAGATGACACTGGGGTGGAGATGAAGCCTGGTCTACAAAATCTACATAAGCAAGGTGGAATTCCCATTCCATGTAAGCCTGACTCTTTCTATAGTCAGCACCAAAGTCACATCAGCTTCGGAATGGACCAAATAACCTTGTCTGAGGCACAATGCCAGCAATTTGGATTTGCTTGAGTATGACCTCTCCCTCCTGCTGCAGCAAAACCTCCTCAGAAGTTTTCTTTTAAGAAACTGCTGCAAAAATTAAAGCTAGCGAGACTTCTCAAGATGAAACTGCCTGTTTCAACTTCAGCATCTTGAGGCTCAGACTATTCCTTGAAACCAAGGATTTGCAATGCACATGCTGCCAAAGAAGATTTGCTGAAGATAACAGCCTCCTCATCTGTCCAGTCAACAACATGGATGGTGGGTGTTCATCTCTGCTGTTTCAGTGAAGAGCACATCACTGCAGCTCATGTTATCACCAAAATGGGTCTATGCAGAGACGTTGACATTGATGTAGAAGGGCCAGGGCACACATTATCTTCTGCTGACTTGCCAGAGCTCATCTCCTGGTGCCTCTAGACCCAGATATGAAAGTCTAAACTCTGCCAAAATGCTCTATGCCTGAGCCTGAACTCATGCATAAACCTCACTGGATTTTAATGGCATTTACATCCTATTTTGTAGGATATGCTTGGGGTATTTATAGAGAATTCAGACACAGGAATTCAGGAATAGTATGTCTTAAAATTCTGAAAAAAATCTCTGAATTGAAGCTCATGTTCGTGTGTCAGACTGTCATATCATGGTCAGTCCCAGCCACTGAATTCCTACATTCATTAAGCAGCAGTCCTTGTGGCAGCACATATTTTATACTCCTCTCTGTCCTGAAACCCCAACATTTCCATTTGTGTGACATTTTACTGCCTCTTCATTATATACCACGAAGGAATGCTGACAGATTAGCATCACATCCAAAACAGAAACTGGCATAATCTCAGACTCACGTGATTTACAGCAACTACGAAGTAAATTGGGATACTTTTTTTAGTTCCCACTCTTCCTTTTTTAAAAATAAATCTTAAGAAAATACAATCCCAAAGGCCTAACAGGCACACATTTACAGATGGCAGCAGTGGGTCATAAATGACATCTTTTCCTGGTACTATTTATGAGAGCCAAAAAACCTGAACATATTATGAGCCATTTATAATGTTCTTCAGCAAAACAGTCAGCCAAGAGACAGAGCTGAAAGCCTGTTGTAACAAAAGGTATCAAAGTGAGGAGGAGAACAGTATCTATAATTACTACTCCAGTGATAAAACAAGCATATTACAGCAGATGGTTTAACACAAGATCACTATTAAGTAAAACACTGGCTCCAAAGCCAAGGGATGAATATTCAAGGAGTGAACTGAGTAAAAGTGTATAAAGGCAGCAAACACTGCTCAGTAAACCCAGAAGCTATGTGCAAGTCTAACCAAAGAGATCAAACCCCACATAATTCTCCATGTTGGCTGAACAATCCCTCTGCAGTCAAAACTTTCACAATTAGGAATTAATCAATACAAATGACAGGACTGAGCATACTGATGGCACAAAAACTTGATCATGCCTGACTAATAAAAATAGGTGTGAAACTCAACCCCAAAACAAACCCAAACCCTAACACTATCAATTTGCAGAGCTTTTTCATGTACCACTTCAGAAACTTCCCAGTTCTTCATAAGAAACAGACTCTAATTCATCTTCTTGGCAGCTTCATAGTTGTAGGATGTTGTTTGACAAAACAGGAGCCAAGTTACAATCTAAAAAGGGGTTCCTTTCATTTTCAGAAGTTTTGAAAAATATTTTATGGTCAAAAGTAAGGCTGGAATTAATTAAAGTGACTAAGGCTACACCACAGAGTATGGAGCTGCAATGCTCATGCTGCAGAGCAGGGCTCCAGCTCTCAGTGGGTTTGGAAGCAGTAGAAAGGATGCCATCACTAACAAGGCATTCTGAATATTTTTTTTTTCAACTTGCAGTGGTTTTTTATATTAAATGTTTCTGTAATTTTGGTATTATCTATGTAATATCTTTAGCTGAGACTCAACACTTCAAAAGCTTGAGACTCACCTACTCAGCTCTGTAGGATCATTTAAATTATACTATAACATGAACAAGGAGAGGAAAAACCAGTAGTAACAGCAGAAGGTACAATTGCATTACCAGTGTATACCATTACAAAATGGTTTCAGAGTAAAAAGGCATTGATCATCATAAAAGATTCAAATTTAAAATATCCAAACACTTTCTCAGTGACCCTTCCATACCACTTAGACTCAGGCTGCACCAGACAAATCCCTTTGAGGACGCTGTGATTGGAAATACAAATCCTTCACCATCTCTCTAGCTGCCTGGACTCCCAGGAGGTTGGCTGAAGTTTCAGGTAAAGAGATGAGTGGAGCCTGTTAAACTATGCAAGACTTAAAAGTTGTTTTAAAAATCTATGTAATATAAACATTTTTCAACCTAATAAGTCTTTCTACATTTCAAGAACTAAGAAGTGGGAGACATGCAGCCTTGGTGATATGCATATATATGTTTGTGTGTCTATGTATATACACACATACACCACACACACATATATATGGCACCAACAACCTCCACAACAGCAACTGAGCAGTTGCTACATTTATTTTAAATGGTCACACCTGCTGATGTCTTAGGAAGAATCAATGACACAAACCTCAGACACAATTGCAGACCCTGCTTCACCTAAACCTTTAGTTTCTGACTATTCTGGGGGAGGAAATTTTATCCTGCAAAACTGGGAACCTTTGCTTTAAGGCTTGTCAAATGATTAATACATATTTAATGGATGATTAATACATATTTAATAGATGGCCCTTGGCGACCATAACCTATGGTTTTATTAATTTAGGCAGGGATGAATAAGTAACATTAAGGTGTGGTTCTTCCTTTATCTTATCACTACACTCGCATGCATGCTTTGTATGGAAAACTTTATTTGATAATAAAAATAGCATTCACAGACTTTCTCCTTCTTTGTTGCTACATCATATACATAGTGTCTGTTCCAAGGAAAGAAGCTCTTACTGGGTAAGTCCATATCTACTCATCCTAGTGTTATGTATAAACCCAATTAAGTCAAATAAAGCTATGAAAAATGTAGTATTTATATATGCATAGTGTTTTATAAAAAAGATTGGCCCACATACTGCTTTTCATCAACACAGAAAAGAGCATTATGCCTAGAGCATGTTGCAAGAAATGATGATTGGAGAATATAGACTGCATACAAGTGCTTAATAATACATAAGCAGGCCCACCATGAAGAAAGAAATGATATTCAAACCAACAAAAGCTTTAGAATTACTGATACAGTCTCCCATTTTAAAACAGCTTTACATACCTGATTCAGTTTACATTAAAATATATCCCCTGAATCAATTTTTTTCCATTTTTAGAAATATAAACACTTAATCACATTCCTCACACCTAAATTTTGTCATAAATCCTCTTTTATACAAGAAAAAGGCAACAGTTTTGTTTTTTTTTCCAACACGCTCTATTAATTACACTTTCAACTGTACACACAATGATTGGCCATCTTCTTTCTTGGTTTTGTTTTTACAGTACCATGGCAACAACAGTGATAGACTTGCAATGGTTTTGTGTTCATATGGAGGATGTGAGTCAGTATACATGTACACACCAATGCACTGGAAAAAGCAGCAGTTTACTTTAGTGGTCCAACAGTAACGGCAAACATTTTGGCTCAGCTAGGCAGTAAACCATTAAATCTTAGACCAATGCTACAGCAGACTTACCACACAACTTGCAAATTTAAAAATACAACTTAGAAACTTGCAGGTTTCCTTTTTGCTGCTGTTCTTAGACTCAAATTTACAGCATATAACCAGGTATGGATAGGCTTCTACAACAAGGTTGTCACACTGATTGCCTCTTTTAGCTTGTTTTTCCTTTGATACTTTTTTCTTTCCATTTTTTTTTTCTCAGCAAGTGCACTCCTTTTGTCTCAGTAAGGATGAACCAGTAAAACAAACAAAAAAAACCCCTTTAAATACAGAGCAAGGAGAATTGAGAGCTTTTGGAATTTGGCAAAATAAATGCCCACTGGTTTTTCCTGAGCAGAAGGAATACACCTACTCCAAGCAGGGGGACTGTGCTCCCACTGCATTGTGCCTTGTCCCAGAACCCCAATCCCTTCCCTTGCTTCCAAGCAGACACACAATACCATGCATGCTAGGGTTGCTGTCCATATACAGCTGGGAGATGAGCAGGGCTGCTGCCTTAATGACATATCATTGTTACATGTTGCTGTGGCTAATGTGAGCTCAACAGTCCACATTATTGTGTGACACAGGCATGGTGGTGACCAGTCCTTCTGCCTCTGCGCATCCTGTCCAGGGGGCCTGAAAGTATAAACTGTTCATGGAACAAACTACAAATTCCTTATCGCAATTCATCTTGTGCTGTGTGGGTTTGGTTACTTTTTTTTTCAATTATTTATTATTATTATAAATATCCTTCATTGAAACAGTAGTCTCTTCAAACAGTTCTTGCAATTTTAGGAACATTTGTCTCTTTCCTTTTGAATTCCTTCAGCAGGAGTGCTCCATTCCTACTGAGATGAACAATTTTCTTCCTTCCCCACCCCCAACCCTTAAAAAATTTTCTACATACAGTGTAGCAGTGAGTCACTAGAGAACAGTCTGGATCAAATTATTCAAACTTGGTCATAAAATCCTTTGCCTATATTATATTACTGGCTACCCCCACTTACTATACTGGGGAGGGGGGAAAGTAGCCCAATAAAGGAATTACTTTAAGAAATCTACAAAGAATGTAGAAACAAAATTTTATAATCCTTTAGGACCAACATTTGGCAAGTAATTAAAAAAAAAGAATACACTGAAAAATACTTTCTTTAATATTATACATCAGGCACAACGCTTTTTTTTTTTGTTATAAGATTTCATCTGCATAAACGGTTTGTAGGCTCAGCAGGTGCCGGATGTCTCCTCGCCTGTGAAAGACAGGTGGTTTCACTCCCTCCTCTGCTCCCTTGGTGTGGGGAAGGCGCCAGGGACCCCAGGGAGCCCCTCAGATGCTGAGATCGGTGCTGCACTCCTTGTAGGGCCGCCTGCGCTGCTCGGGCGGGTGCTTGCGGCTCGGCTCGTGCTTCCAGCTGGGGTCTTCCCTCTCACGGTGGCTGACTCGTTCCTCCCTGAGCCGTCTCTCGGGCGACCTCTCCCTCCGCCGGTCGGACGACTTGGCCCGTCGGTCGAGGGAGCTCTCTCTTCTCCGCTCAGGGGACCGCCTCGGCTCCGTGAGTCTCTCCAGCGACCGCCGCCGGCGGCCGGGTGACCGCTCTCTGCGCCTCTCCGGAGAGAGGTCTCTCCTCCTCTCATGTCGCTCCCGCCTCTCCAAAGTGTTGTCAGCACTCCTTGTCCCCTCCCTGCGCTTTTCGGGAGACCTCCTCTTCTGCCCGTTCACCACCGCCCTCTCCGGCTGCCTTTCGTGCCTCCTCTCCGGCGACCTCTCCGTCCTCCTGCCTGGCACGTGGTCGTTGGTTTTAGAAGTCCCATTCCAAGTGTGGTGTTCATTGGGATGTCTGCTAAACTCTCTGCTGCCTTTTAGGTCTCTAACGTAAGTCCGCTTGTCCCCATGTTGTGATGGTTTGTGAAGGTCTGGTGGATAACTGGACTCCGATGATGGGTGCTGCCGTCGGTCGGATGGCGTGGGTTTCATTTCCGATACATTTTGTGAACCTGTGGCGGGACTGTTCCTGTCACTGCTGGGGTCTGAAAGAAAATAACAGCAAAGGGTTTGGTATTGATGCCTTCCGTGGTGCTGTGACACCACTTAGCACTCTTCAGACTTCATTAGTGACAAAAACAAACAACTGTTAAAGCAGTCAGCGAAGGCTAACAGAAGCTTTTGTTAATTTAACTGTGAACAACGAGAATTACGGTTAGTACTGGTGCAGCTCTGATCGTTAGCCATGTTTTGGTCCAAGCTGATCTCATCTTTATGCTCTTCTGGGCATGGGGCACTTTACATTTTTCCCCAAGCCCAATTCATAATGTTTCGGTTACATTACATTCTTTCCAGTGGAAAAAAACCCATTGTAGTTCAGGTTGTTGGCTGCTTTTTTTAAATAGTTCCCAATACAGAGGGCCTTTAGGAAACAATTTTTGTCTTTTAAGACATTATAAAGAACTGCCTTCCAGGTGTAGGAGGCCTTGGTTCAAATAGCAGAAAATGTACAGAAAATAGAATTGATTATTAAGTTTTCACCTTGTAAAATAACATTTTGAAGATGTGAGAATTAGACTGTAATAATGCAATTTCCATTTCATTTAAGGCATAGCTCAATCTCACTTAGTTCTACCATGTTATGTAAAGTCCTATGGTAGATTTTGGTTTTGCCACAATGATTCAAACAACGATGACAGTAGTTATGATTTTTTCATATCAAAGCAATGGAAAGATATTGTAATATGTAGGATGGCTTTGATTCAAATCTAATCTCCAATTCATTATTTTTCATGTACTATTTGAGGTAAAATATAGGTGAACTACCTCTGCAAGACAAACTGCAAAGCAGAAGTAGAAAAAGAACATCCAAACTAAACTCCAGCCCTGCGCTGCAGCTAAGCTACAATTACGCCCGTCATTTGTAACAGATGTTTATGAATGATTCATTGCAAACATGAAAAACATTAAAGTAGCTGTGCTGCCTTAATACAAGTGCTGCTTTTATTTGCTTATTGTTTTTTTTCTTAAAATAACTCCTTCGTGGCAGCTTGGCTGGCATTAGCCACTTCCTGACACTCACACCCCGACACCCACCTTGAGGTGGACTGTCCTGATGGCAACGACTGAAAACCCTCACAAATACTTATGAGGACAGACCTCTTTTTTCCCTCTTTTTCTCCTTTGTCTTTCCTCCCCCACAAGCCACACACTTTAAATTCCTCCTGCCATCACACCAAACGTCTCCCATTTGATGGCATTTCCTTCCACTCCTGAGCATGGGAGGGTGGGTGTGTGCATGGGCTGTGATTTTTGTGAATTCCAGGTGAAACCCATGTTGCAACTCACGTGTGGGCAGTTTTGCTCTATTAGCATTTTCAGGCCACAGCTGGGGATGGGACCACGCTGCTTTTCTGTGGCTGTAAGCACGTGGCTTGTGGCAACCTGCCTATCACACAAGGTACAAGCAAGGTTCAAACACGTCCTGTGGTGTGCATACTTACAATTCAGGGGACGCAGGGTGTTCGGGATGAATTGCTGTACATATAGAATATAGCGAAGCGGAAAAGCAATGTGAGGGAATTAGGCCACAGCACAAAAACACCTAATATTGATTTTGGCTACAAACCGTAGTTTGATTATGGCCCATAAGGTAGAAGCAAGACTCCCCGAGCTTGTCATTTCTCATACATGCAGCGATATTAGGAGGTATCATCGCTGAGGAAGGAAGAGCCCAGCACCAAGAAAAGTAAGAGAAAGAGAAAGAGAAAAGTAGAAAATTTAGATTCCCTATAATAAAGATGAAAGAAAGAAAAATCTTCATATTTTATCTTAGAATAAAGAAAGTTTATTTTTCCAGTCAGATTGTCTAGGCTTCACCCAAATATAAGGCTGCAAAGACAGCAGTTGTTATTATTGTGACATAAAGAGACATCTAAGAGGTGATTCAATAACCCAGACAACGAGAGCATCCATTCTAAAAGACAGCTGGAACAGCGACACAGAATGTCATAGAAAAAACATTAACAATCAAACAACAACGAAAAATAAAGTCCACCAGAGACCACAACATTAAAAATAAGTACAAAACTCATTACAAAAATATACAGCCTCATAGAGAAGCACGTTCCAATCAAGTCAGAAAAATATTGGAACTTAACATTATTAGAGGAACCATTTGCGACTGCAGCGAACAGAACGAAGAGAGAAAGGAGTCCCAAATGTTACAAGGATACTCTTTACAGTAGTGCAACCCTGTATATTAAATCCTTGCTTGGAGAATGAACGTTTAGTGGTTAGCATTAGCCAAAAGAAAATTGGTGATGGATTTCCATCCTCAGTGCAACAGACATATGCTTTGAGAAGTGAAGCACTTAATTTACAGGGTATTTATGCAGTCTAGCATATGATACAGTACTGTACATCCAAAGGAGTATAGGAAAAGACAAAAGTAGAAAGAACATTACAGAATTTCAGTGCCATCATTGAACCTTCTGGTGTGCTATTTATATTACAGAAGTGTAAACCCACAACTTCCCTTCCATATCATTAAACACTTTAATTTTTTGTTGGTTATACTCTGAATTGGTCATTTTAAGTTAAATAATGAACAGACTGAGCAGAAACTCTCAAATGTAGTACAGTAAATGAAAAGAAAATCTAGTTCATAAATTGTGCAGAAGGGTTTCGTTTCTGGTGTTAGGGCATGGAGAGAATGATAAACACAGAACTTACTGACACAAAAATAACCCAAATACGAGGAGGAAAGTATAAAGGACATCCCTTCAATCATCAGTTTCTATAGAAACCTCAAAGACCTTTGGTTGGGAGTAGCCCTCCATCGAGGGCACAATATTTGACAATTATCTCAAATAAATAAGACATAATTATAATATTAAACAGTGTGCTAAGCTAAGCCACCCAGCAATCCAACCTCCAGGGGAAGAAAAGGAAATCTAATGCAATTCTTAGTAAGAAACAAGGACTGACTGTTTCCCCCCAAGACAGACACAAGAGCACCTTTTCACAACCTCCTCACCTTTTCAGACCTTACAAATTAATTAGTTGAAACCAGCAGACTGTTTAAGGGGGGAGAAAAGGGCTCAGGAGGCCAAATCAATATATTTTTGCAGTAAAGCTTTTGCTTCTCCCTTCTTTTTCTCAAATAACTTTATAAATATTTACATAAATATTAAGGAAAGGCAAAAATCTCATAAGCCATCTCGGCATTGATGTCTGTGGACACAGACATGAACTAAGAGAGAAAACTAACAAAAAAAAAAAATCACTGCTTCAGAATAGTAATTCGGGATCCCAGTTTTTGCATTGATTAGAAGAAGAGACCTATGTGAAACAACAATTCAGCTGCTGAGAAACAGTTTGGCACAGTTCAATGACCTTCATTTTTTGGCTGGACAAGACAATAAGGTTTGTTTTGTTTTGCTTTCCTCTCTGATCACTAAAAAATACTGCTATGATGATCTTGCCTTACACTGCGCCCCAAGTCCATGGAAGCAAGCAAAAGATGAAATGTGTAGAAAATTCAGCACAAGCGAGGCAATTATATGTTGCAAAGGTTGGTAAGACACTGGTGAGAAAGGAAAATAAAAAAGAATTCCCGCTTCAGATCTTGAGACAAATCATTCATGGAGTGATGCCAGGGAAGAAAGGAATGTTTTCATAGTTTGACCCACCATATTCTGGGACAGAGCCATCTCCACGTTTCAGAAACAGGCGGACCTTGCGGCCACCATTTTTAATCAGTTCGATAGCCCGAGCATGCTTCATGTTCTTGGTAGTTTCTCCGTTGATCTCTAAGATTTCATCACCAATCTGCCAATGTAATAAGAGACTAAGATTAGGAACAAGTCCCCATGAGGGTCCCCACCAGCACACCACAAGACAGTGGTCATAGCAAAGCTGGAACAACTATACACCAGGTCAAGCTAAATACGCCCAACTCCTTCCAGTGATCATCCACAGTGCCCAGTGTGCAGGAGTCTGGGAGACATGAAGCCGATGGAGAAAGCTTGAGGTATCAAAATATTTCACTGCTGTTCTGCAGAATCACATTGCAATTACTCTATTGCTAAATAGTAAGTGCAGGGTTAGAACTGGTGCTATTTTATTTAATTTTGATTATTTTTAAAGTCTTCAGTCAAAGTGCTTGCTTGTTTCACAGTCTGCTCCAACTGGGATGTTCACAGAGCTTTTTCAGGTCTGTTTCTTACTTGGATATAGATACCTACCATGAATCAGCAAAGCTGATTTTGTAAATATAATCATTTATCAGGAGAAAACACGGCTTGGAAGAGATTGTCAAAGCATTGACTTTCACAGAGCAGCACTGGTTTTTCATCATATTTTCATCAGCAAAAAATCTGGGACCCATAGATCTACCCCTAGCACAAAAATTTTGAAAATGCCCTGCACATGACATATCTGGAGATGACAACGTACGTGGGAAAGTTATAATGCATCCTCTAACACAGGTCCAAGGAGTACATAAAACTTGTCAATTTAATTTTTCAGTAGGCATTTTATAACATATTCCCTTGTTATAATGTTTGTCATTCAGCTTATATGTGACGTTAACAGTTGATATTAATCAAAACCTACATTATAATTTTGTAACCCATGGGCCATGGACATGTTCTGTCCCCTCTTCTGTCCACTAGCAGGCAAAGACTGTGGCTGTTACATTTTCACTGCTACATGTATCCCACTTAGGCTTTAAACAACAGATCATGTACTAGATTTCAGAAAGCAGTGTTGGAAGAAGGGGGTAAAGTCTTCCACTGAACACACACTGCTATACACTGCGTACCAAGAGTGACAGATGCCATCGACAGAAGTAAATAGGAACCACTTTCAGTTCACATCTAATTTCCCTTTCAGCTGGCACAGCAGAAGGGAGAGGCAGGGAAGTCAGCTTATTCCAAAGAAAAGTGGTTTCCAAGTCAGTTTGTGCATACCCTCATTTTCCCACATCTCTCAGCGGGACCATCCTCAGCGAGCCGCAGCACGTACAGATCCATGTTGTACTCCCGGCCACCTCGCAGGCTGAAGCCAAACCCTTTGGCTCCTCTTTCCAGCTCAACAGTGTAAAAGTCTTGGTCCTGCTGGAGAGAAGACAACACAAATGCCCAATTGAACAGAAAGTCAAATGCTGCTCTGCTCTCATGTTGAAATTATTCAACCAATGTTTTGTGAGTAATAATTAAAAATGGAAAATCTGCTGAATTTTCACACATAGACCAGGATTTGCTGCTTCCTCAGACCCCACTCTGCAATTTGGAGTTCTGGTGGTTGGTGAAGGGCTGTTGGAATGAGTGGGCTTGGCCATGTCCTGTGGTGCATTTTTGGGCACCCCCATTACACAACACCTCCCGTGTCCAGGGCAGGAGGGGACATTTTGGGAAGGTGGTTAAAGGTTCTGCCAACCAGGGGAGGCGAGGACAATCTCCCTTCCAGTGCCAGCTTTAGTGCAATGGCACCTGGGGTGAGCCTGTGCCATGGTGCTGGCTTTTTGTTTTGTTACCACATCATCTCTTCGTTTGCAAGAAGCTCAGAAGCCTTTGCATTGATTTTCTCAAATGTTATTGCGGGGATGTTTTGAAGTCCCTAATGGAAGATGTTACTTCTGGGATGGCCAGTGGCAACGAAAGTTAACAGTGAGATAGATAATCTCTCTAATAAGATGCCATCTGTGCAAGCTGGAACACTCCAGCTATCGCCCCTTATTAAGTTTTCCTCTTTTTTATTCTCTGAATTTATCATTTGCACACAACAATACTTTCTGGAGAGGCCCCTCAAAATATACATCTCAATAAACAAACACATAAATTATTACTGCCCTAAAAATGTCAGCTTTTTTTTTCTTTATTTTTACTCCCTCAACGTCTCGATGAGAATGTGTTGGAAATGTTTCTCAGCTGAAACAAGAGCAACACATATGAAGAAACTAATCAGTAAATTCCTCTTTCTTTTCAGCAGACTGAGGACGAGCAGCTTCTCAGTAGGAATTTTCAAGGGAAATACTTGAACATAGCCCTCAAGCAGATTGGAAACAACACTCTGTAGTAAGCAAAATAATTAGAAAGGTACTCCTTACCTGTGCTGCTTGGGGTGGTTTGAAATCAAACTGGGATTCCTGCTTTGGTTTGGTGTTGTTCCTGCTGTAACAAATGAGAGAAAGAGGGAGAGAGGAAAAATACAGCTCATGGGATGTGAAAGTGATGAAGAGTAACCGAAGAGAGAGCATGTCAAGATGCCCTCCTCAAGGAAAACAGTCTGACCTGGTCTCCTGTGGTATTTGCTGAGGAGTATGTGTGGTTGTGATTGTAGCAATTTTTTCTGCATTGGTCAATAAAGTAGCATTGGAGGATTCTGCAAAATAGATTTTGTTTTTATTATGAGGGAAGACCACTGGCTATTCACTGAAAGAAAAGAAGTTTCACAAAAGCATTTCACTGAAAAGCATCATTATGTTGTTTTTATAGAATTAGAGATGGGATCAAATTTCTTAATTCACCAAATTAATATAGTAAGTATGTATATGAAACTGTACACTCAATTTGAAAATGAAAAAAAAAATTAGGAAATCTGGATTGGAAACCCCTCTGACCATTAGACACACTCATGAAGACTCACTTGTAGATGAAGGATTGAACAATGTTTTGTCTATGGTCTAAGGACATGAATTCCAATCAATTAAGTCTCTAAATATTGGTTGGGTGGATTAATTTTATAGTAGCTGTAACTATTCCAGGGATTATAAATTTATCATTCCTCCATCAGAAACAGCAATCTCCAGTAGAATTGAGATGTGGCTCTTATCCAATACCTCACAAGGTGATTTTGAATGTGGCTAAAATCCAAACTCACTGAAATCGTTCTCTGAAACACAACCCACTGCTGCCTGAGCACTGAAAGCCCGAACTTGGAGCTACCTGTACCAAATGCATCAACAGCTCTGGGCAGCACTTACAAAAGGGTGCACTGAGAGAATACAGAGCACAGGATTAACTTCTAAGCTTAATTTCTGCCATGGTAAAGGGCTCTCAGCTCAGCATTATCGTATTTCTTTAGGCATGGAAGGAGGGGCTCCAAGGAGAGGTCCTGTCTCCTGCTTCCCCCACAACTGAGATGGGAACAACTGAAAAGGGCCTGTGTAGATGTCCCTCACAGTATGGCAGAGCAAAATATTCCCTTGTCATTCTGAAGCTGTATCACGGACTTCAGTAGCACCAGAGTTAACCCCAAACTCACTTAAAATTCTGCCTAAAATTAAGGCCACATCAATGCTGTTAGCCAAATATTAGCAACACAGACCTGGAACTCTTCCGGATTGAATTCAACATATTTTCCAGAACTACATATTGTACCAATCCTGAACTGATATTAGTACTGAAGAGTTTCAAATGCTGAATTGCTCCAGAAGTCAGCAGTTCCTGAAAACACCCTTCCCCTCCCATAGGAGTTTGACTTCAGAGGAAGTCTGGGTGGTAGTCCATGTACCTTGATGGTGCTTAACCACACATTTTGTGTTGGGGGTTTCCAACACAAAATGTTCAACAGTTATGTTGGTTACACTTGGAGAATGATGGGCACAGTCAGCAGAAACACCCACTCATCAGACATGGCATTCCCAGATAAAGCCACTGCAGTGGCAGGTACCTGCTCCTTTGCAGAACAGCTCTGTACACAGGAGACCCCCTCTTTGTGCCTATACCTACTGCATCCAGGAGAGAACCACAGATTGCAAGTAACTACAAAATACTGACCATGATCCACCTTTCAAGACCAAAATCTAAACTGAATACACAGCCACTAAGACAACAGTGACAAAAACTAGATGGAAACATCTGGCTATCCAACATAAAATTACAAGGTCTTCTACCCTGCCCTTGTTTGCCTCTCAAGCTACAGGTATCCACTAATTCATATTACTGGCTATGGAGAAAACTGCCATTATTAAACAGAGTCCAGCTGTAACACAGAATTGCAGAAATGGGAGGATTTTTGCCTGAATTAAGACGTGGTGGTCATGGACTTACTTGGTCCTGGGAGTTTAATTTACTTCATGGATTTATTTTAATTCTGGAGAAATCTAGATAAGGGGAAGCTTTTTCCTTTCTGTAGGTATTTGCATGTCAAAGGAAATTCAGGAAAAGGGACAGAGAAAAAGAAGAACCACTTAAACAGATGGGTGCAACAAGAACACAGCTCCTTTGCCTGCAGTGCTGTGCCCAAGTTAACATGCCCAAACCCTCAGCATATGGAGCTGAAACATCTTCCAGACCAGAGCTGGCTTGTGTCCAGTAGCTCAGAAAGCAAGAGATGCTCCTGGGTCTGACTGCACCTCTCAGGGTAGGCCTGACCAAACCACACCCTTCTGATGATGTGCCACTGACAGCTGGCTTGTGTAAGAAGGAGATGTCCCTATGTGTAGTTACACTGTTGGGGTTTAGAAATAATTATGTTTATTTTGTAAAGACGCCTTGATGTTAAAATCTGTGTCCTACATAACAAAGCCCCAAGACACGGTTAAGTGTTCTGTATTCATCCAGAAAAAAAGCCTCTGAAATCCTCCACAAATATTTGGAGATCAGATGAAGATGGGCTTCAAAGAGAATGCAAGATTCCTACCCTTTAGTAGGTCACACTAATAATACCAAGCAGAGCAACAGCACATCTTTGGTACTGATGTATCTTCACACCACTGTACTGCATCTATCTTTAGCCCACCCTATCCCATGAGTCAGGAATTGTGCATAATTTTGCCAGTGTTTTAGACACTGGTTCGGGACGCATGCCAGCCACCATGCAAAACTGGAACAGAATATAGCAAAAATTATCTTTAGTACAATTATAATTGCATTTTCTAAACCCTACATATTTCACTGATTCCTTGCCCTGTTCTGCCCTAAAACTCCCAGTCACCAGTTATATGCCTAATGTAAGCTTGTCCCGTTCCAGCACTCTGTATCCTTGCATCTGCTGGAAGTGGGGTAAAGCACCATAATTTCATTGCAAATACAATCCTGCAGTGGTCTGTGACAATTAACTTGTGCAAGACTTATTACAAAGCAAAAATTTGGTGTTTTTAATAATGTTAGAAGAGATTAGCAGAGTAAGTTTATTGTGAGTCTTGTGATGAGCCTCAGTTTCATGTTTATCTGACGAATGGCTTCTGATTTATACTCCCCCCTCCTTGAAGCACACAGACCATTTACATTTGCCAAAAAGGCACTCAAAAGGAAACAAAAGAAAACAACAAATCAAGAAAAGCATACAAAGATGTCAAAAAGAAAACAATAGTGAGACCAATTTCTTGTATCTCATGGGGTTTTAGGGCAAATCCCTCAGAGATTTTGAGAGTGTTGGGTCTTACTGTCTTTTGGAAAATAAATGCAGGTAATACTATGCAAAGTTGGCAATCTGACTCGGAATTTCAAAGTGACAATAAATAAAAAGACGCCTGAATTGCTATGAAAGCAGAGCTGATTCCCTCCCTAAAGAACAGCTTTCCATCTTCTCCAGGAATACGTGATGTCAATCACATGTACATGTTTCCCTAACCTAAGCAATTTACATGATACTTGGGACACATAATTGCATGAACAAGACTGGCTGAGCATTTATGTCAGGAGGTTATATTTAAAAAAAATTCTTCAATCATTCAGAAGTTGCTTATTTCTCAGATGGTTTTGTTTTTTTAGAAAATAAGCCTTTCATTTATTTAAAGATTCACCTTCCTTTTTATCAGATACTAAAATGCAGGTAATGAACAATTCTTCTCTCAGTTTATCTTCCAAAACAGGCATGCACAGGCCAGCTCAGATGTTAGCTTGATTCACAGCCATTTTATTATTCATGAACACCCTATTTGCAGCAAGCAGCAGAGGATCATATACCATTTGACCTGGTACCCACTAGACAGTAGGAAAATAAAGCTTTTGTGCAAAACAGATCACCATAAACAGAAATAATTTATAACCAGATCATTTCTCACCCTGGTCTGTGGGGAGCAATGTGGAAAGGTTTCTGCCCAACAAGCTCTCACTTTCAACCCATCCATGGCAGAGAAGCACAGTAAACAAAGAAAATACTTAGAATTTAGAACCACAGCAATTTTAGTTCTGCTGCAGATACTTTACCAGGTTTCTGATCAGTTCTTATCTGGGGATCAAGCTAGGGATTAATTTAATGAAACTGATATATAACACAAATCCTTATTTTTATAAAATACTTCAGCGACCTGAAATCAGCACCAAGGGTCAGCTTATTATTAGGGATCCTGCATGTTCCCTCTCATCTGAAACAGTGAGATCCTGTCTAGGGTAACTCTTAAAATGCAGCCGCAGAACCATCACCATTTAAGCAGTCATTTAAAAATGTACTGAGCTTGCTCCCAAAGCAACTTACCCAGAATAAAAACAAATCTGCTTTTAAAACAGCTTAAAACATGTCAAAGTGTTTATCCCTTTCTGTAATCTCTTTACTCTATAGCCTGCTTGTGTCTATACAAAGCTTCAGGAATCCCACATACTAACAAGTGATTCCCAAATATTCTAAAGCTGCATTATTAAGCTAAGAATCAAACCACAGTGTATCAAGAGATCCATCAAATTTACGGAAGAACATTTTAAGCAGATACATGAAATGGAATGTTATTTTTTTAACACTGAATCAGCACCTCCCTGTTAAAAACCATCCATCTCTATAAAAAGAAACAAAAAATAAAGCTACGGCAGACTCACAACCTCCCTCACTGCAGATTCCCAAAGTGGGAGCGGAAATGGAGTCCTCCATGACTTTGCAGCTCCAAATGACAGAAAAAGCCCGGGGAACACAACCAAGAAGAGGGTCAGGTAAGACAGCAGGAAACAGATACTTTACCATCTCCTGGAATGATGCGCAGGGTGACGGTGTTTCCCGCTTCCTTAATGAGGTTGACGATGTCTGAATGCGACTTGTTGGTGATGGAGCACCCATTGACGGCCAAGATCCGGTCGCCTACTTTCAGCTTTCCACAGCGGTCTGCGGGGCTCCCTTCAATTATCCGACCTATTTTGTGAGGCATGGCCACACATGCATTTCCCGCTTTTGTATTGGTTTGGGGGTTGTTTTTGTTTTGGTTTGGTTTGGTTTTGGTTTTTTATTGTTTACATATGTGGGAATATGGTGAAGGGGAAAAGGAAAAAAAGGGTTGAAAAGGGAAAGAGAAGGTTAAGGGTTAATTAATTAATGCATCAAGCAAAAGTTATTATAGGATAGCTTTGCTGCCAGTGTTCAAAACATTGGCAATCAACTAGTACGAGTGCACAACGCTTTACTTCTTCCACAAAAAGGTGTTTTGTTAATTCCTCAAAACTCCCCCCAAGTGGGTTTCTGTTAATAAATGGCGAGATTTTTATTGACTACAACTGCATTTAGCAGCCCCATCATAACCCAAATCTGATTTGGTTTTTGGAGAAAAAATGGAAACTATTTGTAGAAAACTCAACCTTTCTCCTCCAAGATTACATCAGTGTCAACCTCTCTAGTCCTTCTCTAAGCCAACTGCTGTTCAAGCTTCTGCCAATGTTTTGTTCTTTCTCAGTTTAGAAAGATAAAATCATTTTAGGCCTAGGAGGGAGTGTGGCTCCCTTTCTACCACACAGACCCACTCTATCAGCGCTGGATGGGGAAGCAACATGAAACATTTTTCTTCTACTCTGAATAAAGGTACTACCAGGGAAGGTACAGGACCACTACAGATGGGCCAAGACTGACAAAGGTAACCTGTTTGGTGCTGGCACCCACCTCAGCCTCTACTAACCCTTCCCCTTTTATGATCTTACATGGCACCGGGTGGGAACAGAGAAGGAATAAAGACCTCCTCATCCAAATACCTCTAAAACCACACAAAAAACCCATTGAGATGTCTGACACACAGAGTGAGAGCACTTTAGGATGAATGTGTTCTGGAGACAAAATTCTCCTCCTGTTCCATGCAGCTGTTTTGTTTGAAAAACACAGGGTTGTCCATAACATGCAGAATTGGGACACAGAGGATACACAACGTCACTCAGATAAATCCAGTGAGCTTTTTTACAGCTCCTTGCCTATGCGGGCAAGAGGCCTTAGGACACACAGCATATGGTTAAAGCCATGGGGTACACAGAGTGGTCATCTCATACATTCACCCTCAAGATGCACTTTCCCATCTCTGCCGTAGTCTTTATTTGATTAGTAGTTTTAGAGATATACACACATGACAACACTAGAAAGACCATAAAGAAGAAAAGGCTAAGACAAGGACATGTGAGGTTGGAAAGATGCGATGAAAACTGGCAAAAAGTGTTAATATTAGTTACAAACATTAGGGAGATTTTTTTTTATTTTTTTACTATGATGTTAGAAAGTTTCTCTCTCTGGTAATACAAAGCCTCATCCAGTTTGCAGGCTGTTTTGAGGATATGAGTTTCTACTCTATTCAATCCACTGAACACAGATGACAGAGCCCCAAAGTGACCAAGGTGGGTTTTAGAACCAGTTTGGCCCATCTCTAAATAGTACCAATGAATGAAAAAAACTACAAAGCAGGTCCAGAGCAAGCACCAGACAGCAGAGGGTACACATCTCATGCGGAGTATTAGGAAAAAACTGAATATACTTGAAAAAATGAAAGGAAAAACAGTCACATATCAACAGATCTCCTTGGGAGCCCCTGCACAGAAAACTTCCAGTTAGCAAGTATTTTGGGCTAAAGCAAACACAACTTTTTACAACCTCAGGTCAAGGTTTCTCTGTGGAGAAGAATTACAGCATAGTCTTCATGCAGTAGAAGTTATTTACACACGTTTGCAAATCCGTTCAGGAGATAAAAGCACTCCCTCTGTTCTAGACTGTGTTCAGTTTAATCTGTTTTATATTACACCACCGTGTTTTGGCACGAGAACACCTATTTTGGAAGAGCAGTTTCCAGCAGCAAGGACAGTGTGAGAGAGCCCAGAACCTGAGAACTGACAGTACTCAATGCCCTAGTTTTATACTACATATCTCCCCCTTGAAATCTCTGCTGCCAGACTGTCCAGAACAGTGTTAGAAATGGCCTGTTCTACATCAATACCAGCAAAGGAGGTGGTGCTGCCTTGATGTATTACTAAGGGCGTCACTGATGGGCAGTGGCAAGAAATGTCAGAAAATAAAGCCTAGGAGAAAGAGGGAAAGGCCCCTTCTCGCACCTGCATGCCCCAAGACCACTCAAGCTGCACAGGGAGCCTGCATTTTCTCTGCAAACCACAACACTGCTGTGGGAGGTACTGTGAAGATGGCCAAGGCAGTGCTCTGTGTTTCCTTTCCCTCCACCCCTATCATGTGCCACAGAGTTAAGGGAACACCTTCTTCTTCCTTTACAAAGTACAAGTGGATGCCGCCTCTGGCCTCTTTTTGGAGGAGATGGAAAGGGAAGAAAATAGCATCTCTGACTGGTTTCCTCCTTGCAATGACACTTCTGCTTGAGTACAGGCTGTTCCGGGCATATTTGCAAAACCAGCTTATGTACATCTCCTTTGCAGCAACCCCTAGAAATGGGTGTCTGCCTAGCAGAAAGACTGTCTTCAGACAGAAACCATGACCACCTCTGTTAGGTCAGGATAGTATGTGTGACATAGCTTAAACTTAATTTCTTCCTACTCTGAAGAAATGGATTTCGGAAGAGGTGAAATGGGTAAAAGAAACATTCTGGTTTTTTAACAGTATTCCCCATTTTATGTCTCACCAGCAAGCACTATTAATTAAAACTTTCCAGCTATCAGCATGCTCACTCCATAATGATGATCAGAACAACCCTGATTGCCAAAGAGAAGTTAATCAGTTTAAGCATTACTGATTTTAAATCAGCTGGCTTGATTCCACCATCACAAGACATATTTCACTCCACCTGCTACATTTCTGCACTGGCAAAAGCATCACTGGGAGGATCCCCAGCTGCTTCTCTGAGAGCAAACCCCCGAGAGGCTCTCCCAGAAAGCAAGCATCAGGAATTGCCATTGGTGGCACTTTAGCCCTTCAGGCTGGGATTTCTTACTTTGCTTTTCTCGACTCAATGCCGAACAAAACCCAAGAGGCAAACACCTACCAAATCTTTGCCTCTGATTAAGGTATTAATTACATAAATTGGGGCACGCTCATGACTTTTAATTAAACAGATCCCCACTCGCCTCCTTGTGCTGCACACCTTGCGTCACACTTGAGGTGCAATTAAAAACCTGCAGGACTCACCAAATGTCGTCCCTGCCTCAGGCCTGCTCACCGATGAGACGATGACGAAGCCAAAGCCCTCGTTCTCTCCACGGCGGATTTCCACGTCATAGGGCTGGACCACAGTGCTGACGACCCCACTGCCCCCGCCACCACCACTGCCAATGCCACTGGTACTGCCGCTGCCTGAGCTGACCGTGTTGAGGGAGTTCTGGCTGCCCTGTGGCGTTCGCTTCTCCTCCGTCAGCGAGGCCGGCTGGTTGCTGCTGTGGTGGGAGGAGGCCGGGGATGGGACTTCATTCTCTGCCTTGGGAACTGGGGAGGGGAGAAAAGAACTGTTTGAGCAGGCTGTACCATTTAGTGCTTGAAAACAGCTGTCTACTGAGAAAAGGGTAAAAGAAAATCATCTGCTTTAGTCTATTGATCATATCATGGCCATGCTTTCAGATGTCCCCCCCAATATCTCTGCTCAGTGGTGGCACTGCCCACACATGCTCACTCTCTCCTGTGTGTGGTCACGCAGCCAAAACCTTCCACTGCCAAACTGCAGCCTGGTTAAACCAGTGCAGTGCTGTGTGCTTGGATGCTCTGTGGCATTTTAAACCTGGATTACATTAGTTCAAAGGTGCCTCCTCTAGCTATCGCATCCCCACTTCAGTTATATATGTACAACCATATGTATGTTGTACATAGATATGCACAAGTCACAAGGAGAGACAGTAATATCTCACAACATCACCTTTTGTGTAGTTTTAAATGCAAAAGTATCAATTAGTTGGCACTGATTGCCTTTGATGAATGGGATCTTTAGTAATAACAATCTCTCAACATGAGCAAAACAACTTGTGAACCTAACTTTTCTGGATAGAAGAACCAGCAACTATTATCTGTACAGTCTGGTACAGACAGGGGAAACCGTTAAACATTGTTAATATTAAACAAGTGTTTAACAGCAACTGAAGTTGGAAGGGATATTAGTTTAAAATCTAATCAGCTAACACAAGGCTTGAAGAAATCTCAAAAAAATTGCTTAGTCCAGACTCTGCTCGAGTGAGGGCCAACTATACTTAATGTCAGATCTGACAGATGTTTGTCTAATCAGCTGTTACATATCTCCCCAGGCAATCTATTGGTTGCAATATCTGACTTAAATCTTCCCTGCTGCTACATAAGGCTATTATTTCTAGTGCTATCTAACAGGCATATGGAGAACATATTATTCCCTTCCTCTTTGCAGCAGCCTCTTACAGACTTGGGGAGTTTAATACCTCCTTCCCCTCCTCTGCTTTAAGCTAAAGAATCCAAATTTGTTCAACTTTTCCTTTCAGACTGTGTTTTTTAGAGCTCTCCTTATTTTCCCTGGTCCTCTGGACTCTCTCCAGTTGGGCTCTCTCCAACTCAAATATGTCTTTCTTGAAGTGCTGGACCATATTGCACTAAGCCATCATCTGCTGGGAAATCAGGAGAGTCCCCCCTGCCTACATCCCAGCACAGTGTTTTTCTTCACCTGAGCCAACCTCAGCATAAAGCTCGTGGCCCACAATAGCTTCCACTTCTTGTTACTCAGCCTGTTCCCTGCAGCCCATTTGTGTAGCTGAGAGCAGCATATTGCACTTGTCCCTGCTGAATGGCTGCCTCCGCTAATCAGGTCACTTCACCAATTTGGTGAATCAAAATTAAGTTGAAGATCTTAAAAGCATCAGCAAGAAAATGGATGGCAAATGAAATCTAAACCTGTAAAATCACAATGCAAAAAAAAAAAAAAAGCCTTTAAAATATCCTTGGATAGAAGTCCTGTCTGCACTTATATACTCAAAAGTACATACTAAATATATAGCATTCTTCATATTAAGAACACAGGAGCATAAAATTCCCCCTACATGAATCTCAGGACAGAGAGTACCCATTTAGGTGAACAGTCTTTTTCTACCGGCATACAGATGACAGGAGGAACAAGGGACCAAAATTCAGGAACAGCCTTCTCTACAAAGTTATGCTGAAATTTAAAAGCCTGCAAATATAAGGTGAAAGAAGGGATTCTGAATAATTTATCCTAGAGTAAGTGTCCACATTTGCAATGATTCAGAAATAGCTCGATCTGCAGTAACATGCCTCTGAATGAAATATCAAGAGAGATCTCATGCATCTAAATCTTTCATGGTAATTTCCAGCCTGGAGGCTGTAAAACTGCATAGAAAATCTACACACAAAAACAATACCAAAATTCAACAGCCCTTCCCCTTCCTCCCAATGCTTTTCTAAACCATTCTTCTCTCACACTGCCAGACCTTGGTCAGGAATTAAAGACAGGCTGCCAGAGGAGAGACATAACCTGGCATTTAATACACATTGGGAAGAAGGAAAGAAATGAGAAGTGCACCTTTATTTATTGTGCAGAAGGAGCTCAGCCTTGGATAAGAACACAGAGCTATTTTTGAGGTACTCTTCTAGTCCTAACTTCCACTGAGGGCCTAATTTCCAACCTGAATGTTATTTTGATTCTCTCTAAGATCAAAGTACATCACTGCCTATTTATCAGATGATGCCTAAACTTGAAAAGCTACATAATATCCCTTTTTTTGAGTGAGCTAAAGCAAATCCCACACCTGAGTTCCTAAAGGGAGAGTCCGAAAGAGTAACCGAAGTTACTCTCCAGTATTAAACATAAGGTCACATGCTCTTTAGAAAGCTCATGCTCGTGTCTTCATTTTCTCTGCTCTCAGGACACTTTTCAGTCACTCATCTGGGTGCCAAAATGGTACCAGGCAGTGTCACTTCTCTTTGCATCTTTGTCTTTCTGCCAGCTCCCTTTTTTCCATTTAGATCCTACACTTGTGCAGTGTGTGCACAATGCCCAGCATAACTCAACATACAGAAACCTCTCTAGACCTGTGGAACCCGGTCTAATGGGAGGTGTGCCTGCCCATGGCAGAAGGGTTGAAAATGGATAATCTTTAAGGTCCCTTTCAACCCAAACCATTCTATGATTCTGTGACAATAAACACGCACACCCTGGCCCACCAGAACCAACAATCTTGACAGTTTCCCATCCTCAGGTCACTTGACTATCTGTCGAAGCTTCCCCTGAGCCTGGGACACCAGCGCCCTCACCCGCTCTCTGCCCTTGCCTCCCCTCCTGTGGACTCTTCATCATCATTTCCCTCACTCCCATTTTAAGGGTGACTATCAGGCTGCACATTTATTTTGGAAGTATACAGAAAACACAAGCAGTCGGTCACAGTGTCTGCTTGCTGCGTAAGTCTAACTAAAAATTATATGTTGCAACCGAACAGTTCCCCATTTTATCAGAAACCTTATGATGACTGGGAAAGCCAACTAAGAGAGTCTTGACTGGAAAAAAAATACTTGAAACTTATTTGATCAGGAACAAAAAAGACTAAAAACAGGCAGAAGAGAAAAAATAACAGTATATCCCGAGTTCTCCCAGAATTACAAGGAGAAGCTTTTTTTTCCCTTAGACCATTTGCTGAACAGTTGGGATCCTGGCAAGAAAATCTACCCCTGCAGGGTGATACTGCAGCCTACCTGTGTAAACCACTTTGCGCCTGACGGTCAGATTGACATGACCTTGTTTGGCTGCCTGTTGCATAAGCTGGACCACAAGCTGGTGTGATTTCCCGACCACAGGCGTCCCATCCACACAGATCAGTTCATCACCCGACCGCAGGCGGCCGTCGGCATCAGCAGCACCCAGCGGCACAATGTGACCAATGTAAATCTGAGGAATTAGCAGAGGAGGAGAGAGATAAATGAGAACCAGCTCAACAGCCAGCTGGAAGCAAGGGGCACTCGTAGTTAGACCTGGTTTAGTAGGGACATGAAATTGCTGACAAATGTCTGCTGGTCATGAAAGTAGCTCGTGTTAAAGCACTTCTATGTGAATACAGCACATTGTGAAATTGTAATAAATTGACATTTTGTTTCTTTAGGCAGTCCATTCACTCTAAGGATAGACAGCCCTGGGAAATGTGCTCAACCAGACAGTGACCAGACAAGAAGATGGTTAAAAGCACTGAGGGTCTTGTCAGGGAACCTGAGACTGAATTACCCTTTCAGCTGTCTCCAGGGTTTACAAGCTCTGCACCACACACTTGCCCACCGACTCAGTCTTGGTTTATCTTCAGTGAGTTCTGTGGATTTACTCTAATATGAGACAAATTCACGGTCTCTCTTCCCATAAATGAGCAAAACAACTTTGGCAGGGAAAAACATGGAAATTTATGCTGCCACTATCTAGCTGTGACCTGTGCAGCACATGAAAGGATGACACTTCCCACAGGCACTGGATTTATGGTAAAGAAGTTAACTGAATTCAAGGAGAGAACTGAGCATTCTAAGATCTGAGAACCTGGCATTCTAAGATCAAAATATTTGCAAACCTGACCAGGACATCCTGTCCTCAGTGTCTGAGGACCTATGTGTTTTCACTCAGTTTAGCATTAAAGTAGAAGGAGAAGCCAAACCCATTTCAGTTATGGAGTTGTGGGGTGGTTTTTTTGGAGGGAGGGTGGGGAGGAGATGCAGGATATATATAGTCCACTAACTATTTTAGCAGTGATGCTACAGCATAGTTCTGCACATCCATACATTCTACTGCTGTGTTTCTGAAAGATGTCACAAGCTAAAACATGATACTCACAGGCTCTCCAGGCTCATTTCCACCTAGAATCCTAAATCCAAACCCGGTTTCCTTTCTCCATAGAAAGATATCCTGCTCTTGATAATCTGGAACTGAAGGGAAAGAAGAAAAACTATAATTTTTAATCAAAATACCACACCTTTTTACCCAAATAAGGACTACTCAGATGTACATAAAAGGATGTGCCATGCAATTTTAACCTTTAAATGAGGTAGTCTTGAAGACCACCTCATTTTTACATAAAAATAGAGACATAACTATGAACACTTATAGTTTTAAATACTAAAGGGTTATTATTTAAATCACTATTGAAAGTTATGCAGTGATTTCTAGTTTTTAGGTATCTAATTGTGACTTGCCATTTATTTGTCACTATAATATTTCCTTCTGTCAATATTAGCATCATTACCCAGAGCAAGAGCATCTTCCAAATCATCAATAAATAAATGTGTACAACAGAGAACTACTCTGCCAGAAACAATACAGCTGCCTCCTCTTTCAAAGGAGACAAAAGAGTCATTTGTTATGACTTCTACTGTTTAATTAATTTTCCCAAGCATAGTTTGCTATCTGTTTACCAACTCTGCTTTAAACAACTATGGGACAGATCCCCAGTTGGTGTAAATCAGAAGGGCTCCACTCAAAACAGTGCAGCTCTCCTGACTCTCACTTGCTCATGTACAAGCTCTCCAAAAACACAGAAGAGATAAAACCAGCTGGAAACAAAAAAAAGCCCAACCTCACCTACTCATTAGTATGGAACACCAGCAAGGTTTTTACAATGAATATTACATACAGTGAAGTACTAACCTTGAAGTGCTGTTGAACAGTAATGTTTTATATTAACTTACTCATGCTTGCTTTAATCCCTTTTTTAAAAATGCAAAACTAATTGCTAACATTATATCATATCAGAAGACAACTTCAGGTTCATTTAATATTTATTGGATAGTATCTGTAACATTGACTAATTTTGTAATGATCCCCTCCCAAAATTTATAATTAATGATAACAAAAAGCTGTTCTTTTACCAGTCAGCTGCCTATAACTTCAGCAAAGAAACTGAAGTATATCGTTCAGGAATCCAATTTAAATAAGTGCCTACTCAGACACAGGATGCAGCACGTTTAATGAAATATCATCTAGCTTTCTGTATCTAGAAACAGGTTGTTTTCCATTGGCTTCTGTGAATGCCAGATTGGGTCCTAATTGGATTTTACACTGTGCTTATTGTGCAAAAAATTTGGGTCTGCTCTGGTGCTTGCTAGTGGTAAGACTTTGGTTACCTCTGAGGGTCTCTCTTCAAATTAACATGAATTGAAGAACTGGGAATACTAAAAATTAAACAAATAGGTGAATGCTAAGGTACAGATGTCTGCTTTGACATTTTAATTTAAACTGGCTTTACAGATAATATTTTCACATTTTAATTACCTGCAATTATAAGCTAAGCTTAACACCCGTGCCCTCACTGAATTAGAGGCTGATTTTTGTCCAGACACAATTACAGAGCGCTCGGGTGATGAACACGCTGGGTGCCTGTGTGGCTCTGGCTGAAGGCAGCTCGCCACGCACAGACGTGCAGCACAACAGAATTCAGACAATGAATTAATTGCTGTTTGTCACTGCCTTCAGCGAGGGGAGCGTGACAAGCAGACACAGCCAGGAATATCTCTCCAGCCCTTCACAGGCTATTTTGGCAAAGGCTGGCCCTAAATAATTAATAGTGTGTGTTGGATCTGTCAGAGGTAAAGTGGCTTCTGCAGAGTTCCTGCGTGGGCCCGTGTCCTCGGCACCTCTCAACACCTTCCCATTTGTCACCCCTCCAGTCTCACTGAACGATGCCGTATGGCCCTGGTTTGGGTCCCAGCTACACAATTAATGGTGCTGGAGGGAACAGCAGGCCAGGCTGGACCAGCTGTATCAGACCAAAGCAACAACAAAAGACAAGTCCACCCCCAAAGAAGACAGTTCTTTCACACAGCGCTCCTCCCACTGGAAGGATTACAGTGAGGTGGAACACAGATACAACAGACATACAGACAACAAACCCTTACACAGAATGAGTCCAAAGCTCCTTTTACCACTTTTTGCAGCAGCTCTGCAAGGCAGTGATTCACTGGCACAATCCAGAACACTCATCCATCCCAGAGCTTCAGAGGTGAGACCCTCTGAGGCTCCATACTGGAGACTTATTTTGGGTTCTCCCATTATTCAGTCGCAATTCAAAGGAGCCACTTTCCTTACTTAAAGAGAACATGGTGCCGCTGAAACTTTGTTGAGAATGAATGAAAAACGGCCTCTAGGAATCATTCACTGCAACCCTGCACCTTGACCGATGTCAAGCATATCTGACTGATAAAACATGTACGTAGCCCAAATGGGTAAAATTTAACAGCAGTCTGCTTGTCCCAAATTAAACCAGATCATTTGGAGAGCAGTGCAAAAGTGGTAAGAAGAGTTCTGTGAATGGCTGGAAAGGTGAGTGATGCAGCCCTGTTGATGAGCCACGAGGGCAAACTCATGAAGGAAACAGGAACACAATACATCTGTCCCCTGCCACCTACGCCATCCAGCCAAGACAGTAAAGCCAGACTTTGCCCCTTGGTGGCTAACCTTGGCATATGGCCCTGCCAGACTCCCTTGGTGATGAAGAGCCCCCCATCACAGAGCAGCAATGACACCAGAACAAGACATCACAAGACACAGATACATTCTTGGCACAGTCTTACATTCTCCAAAACTCGTGGAATTGATTTCTCTCTCTCTCTCACCCTTGCTCAGTCCAGTTGCAGGTGAAGGTGACATAGCTGTAATATTAATTTTACAATTTTGCAAAGCTTAATGTATCTGCTTTCTTGTTAGTTCATTTAATTAATTGTGACTTTACGGGTCATGTTAGGCTTTCATGCACAATTTGTTAAGGTTATAGCTACTATGGATTATGACATACTAAGTTTCACATCTCTCTGCACATGCCTGTGCACACGTGGATATAAAATACACACACATTTGAATTTATACATTTATGAACATGCATGCATGTATATTTGAAAAACCTCCTTTTCTCTTCTTAGAGGAAAAATTCCTGAAATATACTTTTCTAAAAAAACCTTTCACCTTCATGACACGAAGTAGTTTTCCAAATGGAAATATCTTGGTCTAATATCAAAAGAAATTCTAAATACGTGGTGATGAACAATGAACACAGTGCCTAATTACAGATAATTTTAATCAAACTTTACTATGCAAATTTTAACATGCTATATATAATAGAAATCTGCCTAGTGTGATATCAATTTTCAACATAAGAGGGATTCAAGAATGATCAGTATGAGTTTGCTTTAGTCACTCGCTCATTTGAGGCCGCAGCACTGTCAGTGACTCATAGCTTGGCAAAGCACAAAACGTTTAAGGCCCAGATTCAGCAAAGTATATGAGGACAAGCCTGAAATTAGGAGTGGACAGTCTCACTGAAGCTGATGGAGAGTTTCAGCGTTGAAAAGTCCCGCAATTTAGACATGGACCTCATAAGGTTCCATGTTTGCAAGAAATCAATTTTCTAAACTATCCCAATGCAGGAGAATTCAATTTTTTTGTCTTTTCCCTTTAACCGACCCTTTTTGGTGGCACGGAAAGCTTTTGAAAGATGGCTTCAGCAGGAGTTCTTGACAAGATGAACAAGCTCACGTGATGAGCTGGGAGTACCACGGTCCTTTTTAGCAACACATTCTCTAAGGGCATGGATACATCTGTGTGCCCAAGAGTATCACTGCAACTGTTTGTCTACTATTAATATAACAAAAGGACATAACCCTACCAATGGGCTTTTACTGAACATCATCTTTCAAGTCAGTCCGATCAGATGGCGGCTGCAATTTCGGGAGAGTATTCTTTTCTATTTTAAGGGGAAAGTATCTAATGTTTGTGTTATTGTGCAAATATTTTTAGTTCTATGTAACTGCCAGTGAGCGAATACGCTAGGGTCAAGACTTGCTTGTATTATTTTAATTAGATTTGGGGAGAGAAAAATCCTCCCAAACAAATTATGTGCCTGAAAATAAAATTCAAATATTAACGATAACTTGGAATATTTTAAAAGCTTTAAAAATTCTCTATCGTGTTCTGCTTTACTTTTAATTAAATGCTTAAGTCCTTCAAAGGGATTCATTAACACATCTGCAATTCAGATTAATTCATTTTGTCACTGCTGTTTTGACAGATGGCCATATGTAGGATACGGTATTTTGCAAAGCAATCAGGCCACATGAGAAAAATTTGACAACAGATTGTGTTAATCTTTAAGGAAGTTTAGTAATACATTGAAAAGTAAAAAGCATATTATAAAAATATATTTCAATAAAACGGTGCGAGGTTTCTGAATTGTGGTTCTCTGCTAAGCCATTCAATTGCTGTTTCTCTCTCTGAGTGCTCTTCAAGTATGTCATTCCTGGATCTTGGAACTGCTTCAGCTTTTAAACCTTAAGGGTAGGTCCTTCTCTCTGATTCATGTACACAACTCCCACGAGCAGCAATGAGTTACCCATAATGAGGAGCTCAGGCAGCTAAAACTGAGCACCAGCAAAGAGTGCATTTGTTACCACCACCAAATGCTCTGTTTTCACATTCGCACAAAGCCGGCTATTCTCAAACATCTTAATCCAGCAAAGACTGGTGACTCTGGGCCAGATTGCAGCAGAGCATCTGAGCTCGGTGTTAACCTTAAAGCATCCCTTTGGGTTTACAGCTTGAAAATAAGCTGCCTTGGACCTGAGCCCAAACACTCAGCACCTTGCAGGGCTGATCCCCTCACCCCAGGGAGCTCCACATGAAGGAACTTTAACCCACATTTGTGGAATAAAGTTGCAGGTCTAATCTGCTTCCCCTCAGCCAGAGTCCAGAAACAGTGATGGAGCCTTTGCTTAGCTTTGCATTATTAATTCTAGCTTAATTTTTATTCTTTTTTTTTCTTCCCCTAAACAAGCAACGTCTGTGGCTCTCCCTCACAGAATTGGAGCACTTTCTGATATTAAGATGCATTGGGTAAATAATAAAAACACATGCTTTTACACAATTATGGGTTAGATGGTGCTTTTCAACCTAATTGTGCTCTACCAATGACTTCAGTGAGACAGGTCACATAAGGCAAATATAGTCTTTTTTAATAAAATACTGATCCAAAGACAACTCAAGTAGAGGAAGAAAGAATTTTACCAATTCTGAAAAATTAAAATGTTGCCTTTGCTTTCTGTGTCTACATTCTTATTATTAATGTAAGCAACAGTGGGATGCATTCCCAGAGAAAAAGGCAGTAGGTATTCATTACAGATTCAGTACTTCTTAGAAATATCCTGGAGAAGACGAACTCATATATTGAATAAAACCTTTTTACATTATTATTTTTAGATGAAAAAAAAATCTGTCTGGGCTGAAGCTAATGAATTCATCTTCTTGTGTCAACTGCACTTGAAAAACTGCACTATGTTCTTTTTATGCTCAATAATTCCAAAAATGGGACAAAATAAAATACTTAAGATGACCTAATGCTCTAAAATTCTGTCCTTTTAAAATTCATCATAGACTTTGACACAAAGGGTTGTTGCTGTTTTTCAGTCCACTTGTTGAGGATTCAAAACCCTGTCTCTCAAAAGAACATTTTATAACCCTTTTCAGGCTTTTTTAAAATGTAAGGCCCGCAATTAACAGTGGGCAAACCCTAGCCTGAGTAGCAGAAGAGCTGTGCTGGGGCTCCTCAGGTAGTGGAGCCTTCTAGAACCCACCAAATGCCCTGGTTACTGGATGTGTCACCCACCCTCAGCTCTGGCACGAGGGTGACACCCTCCTGCTGTGCATGAGCTACTCACTTAGCTCTGCTCACACCTCCATCAGAAGGTTGCAGAGAGAGTCACACCCAGCACCGAAAGCTATGGATGACATTGGAGATGACAGTCCCAAAGCCCGAGGGAATGGGTGCCCAAGCAAAGGAGAAAGCAATGACATGACTGTGTTCCCACCAGCCAAAGTTGGCACTGGAGGTAAACGCAACTGCAGCTGGGTAAAAACATGAAGAACAGTACACGTGGAGCTGACAGACAGCGAAACTGGAGTTCCAGGGAACGGTTTCTCCCATCACACACTCTGATGCTCAGTGTCAGCAGAGTTCCCTACAAATGACCCAAGAGCCATGCACCCAGCACTTGGGCAACACTGGGAATGAGACTCAAAGGGATGATTCAGGTTCATAAAAAGGAAAAGAAACACAGTGCTTCACCCCAAGCCCCCAGGGCAGCAGAGCCAGGCTTCAGCTGTGAACCACAGACTCCACTTACGAGACTGGTGATAAATAAGGGCTTGGTGAGGGAAGGAGGAGCTGACCACTGACCTCTAAATAAAACCACCAGTCATGCTTTGGGATCAGACCACAAAAGTAGACAGAGCATGTCCTACTCCATTTTTCACTTATCTTCCCTGCTTTTCTTCACATTTCATTACCCACAGCAAAGCCATGTCACTAGCGAAGAGTGCAGGTTAATCCCCAGGGAATGTGTTTCACTCCAGCTAAGGGTTGGAAATTCATAGGCTCTTGGACACTTCTAATGGTTTAAAAGGAGACATGACCGTATCACACTTCCACCACCCTCCAAAAAAACCCCTATCTATGAAACCAAGAAATCTCATAAAACACCTTCCTGGAAGGGAACAGCAATGGGATGAAAAGGTCATAGAAAAGCACCAATGTTCAAACAGGTCTTTTCTGGTAGAAGAGGCAGGAGAAGGACTGAAGCAGTAGAAGAGGATCAACCCCAGTACAGAGATGCTGGACTATGGAAAGGTGGGACAGGGAAGCTGAAGTGGTGTAGCAGATCCCAGTCTAGCAACAGGCCCAAGCAGTGAGGATTGTGGCACAGGGAAAGATGGGGTGTGGGAAACCAGCAGGTCAAGAGAATGTGAAAAGGCCTCTGGAAGGGCTCTAGTCCCAGACAAAGACAAAACCTCTACACGGTAACTGCAGCCATCAAGGAAGGAGGGAGGATTTAGCACATGGGGTTGGAGGTGACACAGAAGGATGACTGTCTGCCTGTGCACTTCAGGGTTTCTCCAGCTCAGTCTTGGGTTTTATCAGGAAAGACAGGCAGGAGTTAAGGCTGCTAAGCTGATACTAATGACTAATTACTATGAGTTAAACAGTTAATTAGAAATTAGCTAGGTAGCTGCAGGGGGTCAGAGGCAATGGCAGCACAATGGGAACCACACAGACTGGGCAATGGAAATACCAGTGTCGTGGGACATTTGTCCACCCAGGCAGGAGAAGGAGGAGCTCTGCCCTCAGCTCTGCAGGGCTCAGGAGTTGCTGTCCCTCAGCTTTCAGCCCTTTTTCCTATTTCAATGAGCTGCACGTACAAGTTCTGTCACTGCACTCTGCAGATCAACGTGACCTGGCCCGAGAGCCCTCAGGGTCAGTACACCTAATCCTTAGGAAAGGATGGGAAGGGAAGCAGTTCACAGAAGCAGAGACACCTACAAACTGCATTGCTGAGACATTCAATCCAGAGATGCATCTTCAGCCAAGATACTGTGACTCATGATTTAATTTTTCCAGGATATAAGACTTCAAAGTGATTCATTTGGTCAGAAAAAAAAGTCCTACCATTTTTCATTCTGAGGTAAAGGTTCATTTCTTACTGGTTTTATCAATTTCCAGTTAGCACAAAAAAATCAAACTGCAGGTGATACTCTCATAGCACCAAGACTTTGAAGCTCCCTTTTCTGTAACTAAAGTAGCTACTTTCAAAATGAACCTAATACTCTAACTCTTTAAGAAGTTTTTACAGATTTGATCATCTTCAGCAGTGCAATTAAAGCAAAGTCAATATGTTTATTTTGTTTCCAGAGAAGAAACTTATTGAAACCATATTTATAGTCTTGGAGCAGAGTCAAAACCCTGCTGAACTACTAGCCAAGTGTGCAGATTATTAATTGCCATAAAAGCCACTTACAATATGCATTTAATATCTGTATTGTTAAAGTGTCCACTCTGGTCAAAGTAAAATGGCTCAGCTGGATTTTCTCCTCCCCAGGGTGAGGCTGAAAAGCATCTGATATGAATTTCAGCAAACTAAATACTTCCCCTCCTTACTGAAATTCCTGTGCATATCACATAATGAGTCTTAACCTTAAAAAAGAGTTTAGGATCTGGATAACAAACTTGAAAATTCTCCTTCAGCCTAATTTAAAAGCACAATAAAAATATAGGGGAAAAGACAGTCTTTAATTTTAAAGAGATTTTCATATTAAGCTTTGGTCTAAGTGCCCTTTCCTAGAGATGATCTAAATCCAATCCTCATGAGAGAGCAAACTGCACCTCTCCCAAGTGGATCAAATTGACAGATACCAAATTAACCAGCGTATGCCTAACATTTCCAAACAAACCTAAAAGATCCAGTTCTTCACAAAGAAAATACACAGGGAGCAGCTGCCAGAGCCGTAGCCTTAGCAACTACACCTGCTTCATACTCACGTCGGCTTTCATACATGCTCCTGGACTGGGCCCAGATTTTGAATGGATCTGGCTTTTTCTGCCCAGAAATGTCCAGTTGGTCGGTGGCCGGTGCCTCTGGGGTGGCGTAGTCTGGCAGCACCTGGGTGCTGTGCGCGGGGGACGCGGTGTGCCCGCTGCGGTGGCTTGAGACGCTCTGCTGGGAACTGTTTTGGCTGTCTTTCCTTTCAAGTGGCTGCTGTAAGGAAGAGAGCGAGTGGAACGAGAGAGAACAGACGGTTATTGGTCGCTGAGTGGGTGTTTTCCATCAATTTTTCTCCCTTCTTTGATCAGGCTTTTCTGCATGCACATAAGTAAATATAGAAGTCACCGTTTTGCTGCTACCCAGTTAATGGTGGGTACAGTTAAATTCCCAGTGACAGATTCTGATAGGCAGATGGACAGAAAGAGACATACAAAACAAAGTCATTTATCATTTTAAAAAAATGCATTTTTCCATCTCACACATAAGACAGATCTAAATCTCATTAAAGGTTACTAGTTTCAGTGCACTTATTTTTTCCTGAATTTAGGCAGAAAATCTCAACAACATTCTATTCAGGTAACACTTGGGTCTAACTTGAGCCTGAAAGAAAATGGAAAAACTACCAGATTTCACTGTGAAAACTCAAACTGTCCCTCTAAAACAGATTCAAGCACAGCCCTTGCTATGCAAGATCCCTTTTTCTCTGCAGCTCTTGCAACCCCCCACATTACAAGTGTGTGGACAACGGAGTACCCCTTTAATGGCTCTGCTCCCCAGAGCATCCAAGGGATTTCTGCAGACCTTAACAAATGTGAAAACGTCTATTTGAAGTTTGATTTGTTTTAATTAAGCATATTAAAACAGGAAAAAATGCATCCATCTAAACTCAGGGCTTATTCCAAAGTAGTGTGCCAAGAGTTCTGACTGCTTAATATTTAGCTAAGCAGGGTATATAGTTCTTAACTCAAATTCACAACTGTGTGCTCAAATGAAGCACAAGTCACATTTGCGTTGCCAGGATTTGTACAATTCAATATGCAGCAAAATCCTCAACAAGAGCTCCCCACAGTGTGCAGCAAATGCTTTTTAATGCTCTTTTGAGATGACCTTGGATTGAGTGCAATCTCCCACCTGCTCTGGCACAGGGAACTGCGTTCCCAGGGCTGCTGTGGCACAGAGGGTGGCTGGAAAAACAGCATCCCACAGGTTATTTTTCCAACATCCATTATGTCCCAACTAAAAGGGGTCAGCCACTCACATCAATAAACCTCAGGCAGAAATTTAGGCCTCCTGCTGGCAGAAGGTACCTGAAAACATTCCAACAGTAGTCTGTGCTTTCACGTACTTCTCTCTAGGAACCCAAGCTGGGGTAGGGAGAGAAGCCAGCAGCAGACACAGATTGGATCAGCATGGGGGGGCTCACTGGCCACAAGTCTGGGCACCCCTTGGCTCACTCTGAACATGAGACCTCAGGCAGCTAATGCTCCATCATAGAACAGCTGAATTAATTACAGAGGAGAAAGTCACCATACAAAGTGCCCTCTTTTAGAGTCTTAAAAACCCCTCAAAACCCAGGTAAGATTATTGTTAGGTTGCACGTACTTCAGCTTTACGATGAGAAAAAATCCCAGCTTCAACAGCCCAAATAATTTTGACCTCTCAGCCTTGCATTGGCATTGTTGATCCACTACCAGCATCTTTTTAAAAGATATCTCGATTGACTAGAATGTGAAATTGCCTTTGTCCTTTAAAGCAATTTTGAACAAAGCTTACCTGCTGTGATTACTCATCTGCAGACTTTCAAATACAAATATCTGAACCAATTTCCAACATTTTTAGCTTTTTAAGTGGTAAATGAAGCTAATTCACATGCAGCCCTTCAATTTTTAATGAAGCCATTTTAAAACAGCTACGCTGCGGATAATCAACTTTAAAAAAAAAAAACCTACATCTCTCAGTCCAGCCATCTGGATTGGTGTGTTTGGCCAAACTACTAAAATAACTACAAGCATCCTTGCTTGAAACTTCAGGCCAATCCCACTGGAAATAGCTAGTTACAGAATGTGGAGGACAGGGACTAAACTTCAAAACTTTATTTAGCCCTTAGGGAAATAATGAGAACACTCTGAAAGCGTTCTGATTTAAAAAGAAACAAAGTTTGAACTTCAAAAAGTGCTCTCACTTTGTGATATGAAAGGTTTAAATTTTGAACAAACTATGAATTCTGGTTTGTATTTGGATAGCAAATGGAAGTGTCAGCATATCTCAAGCAAAACTACCTCTAATTAGAGTCGCAGTTTCAAAACCAGGTATTTTTCAAGAAATAGGTGATAACTTCTTTAGCAGGACCAGTGGTTTTCCAAAAAATAACTCCTTCAAAAAGCCTGAAACATCTCTGTTTAGGAGTTTGAGAGGGGATCAGAGAAAGGGGAATGTAACCATGGTAATAAGGAATGTATGTAATTAAATTATTCAAGACAATATTTATCGACTTTCATATCATCAGAGAAGGCCAAAAAGGTTTGGGGCCAAACTTCTTTCCACATGTTGTAGCAGCTTCAGCATGTCATGCCCATGAGGAATTGCAGGGGTCTGACCATCCTGGTCCCTGCCAGAAGGACTGCTCAAATGAAGTTTGTGTCTTGCTACACGTAGAGCTTTCCCAAGAGGGATGAGCTGACCAAATGCCAATGAAAGGATGGCTTGTCCATCTCCTGCCTTGTGCCCAGCTTTAGGGCCAATCCTCCTGGGTCTGAATCTTACTGTCCAGCTTGCTCAGTCCACACACATGGGCAGGAAAGCAGCAGATGAGTACAGGGTCTGGCTGGTGACAGAGCAGAAGGTTCTGACCTCACCCTGAGGGGCTGATCATGGTTTTCAGTGTCAAGTAAAGCAGATCAGCTGAACAGTATTGACTTCTGACAGGAGCTACCAAGAGCATGGGGCACTGAACTACCTGAGCCAGTAAGAGCACCCCTGATTCTTGAGAGCTCATGATCTTCTCCAGAACTGCTGATTAGCATCAGTGGCTTGCCAGAAAGAGCTTTACCAAAAGTGGCTAGAAACCAAGACTATGGTGACTACCTTGAGTCCATTTAGGCAGACTGAATGCTTAAATACAGGTGACGGGATAAAATAATCACCTTGATACTGTTTTACAGCCATGACAAAATAAATACGTGGGAAGCCAGTGCTTGTCACACCCTACTGAAGCCCCTGGGCTCTGAATGAAAAGGGATGTCTTGTACAGACTCTCTGTGGAACCAATTTCTCTTCTCGACAAAAACAGGACAGTGGCAGAGCCCCTGGTGCTGCTTCTCCACCCAAAAAATGTGGCAAATCTCTTGTCTGGGACTAGCTGTGCATAGGAATTGCATTTTTGGTCACAAGTCAGCTATGCTGACAATGCATTTATTTAAATCCAAAAGAAAAAAATCAGATTTTTGGAAGAGCTTAGCACTTTATCCCCCCTGCAGTGATCCCATCTTCTGATGATCTAGCTGCAGATTTTGTGCTGTAGAGCTTTTTGGAGAAGCTGGTCCTGGCAGCAACAGCAAACTGAGCTGAAAATGAGAATCTTTGCCCCCTTGTGGAGTATTTTGATGCAAGCAACAAGGAAAAAAAAAAAAGAAAAAAAAAGTTTGTTTTCATCCATGTTAAACCAGAATAATTGCAGGGGAAATTGCGATACTAGAAAATTTCCATGCTTAAAATGTATATCTCTGGATGGTTAATACAAAAATATTAACCATTTTCATCTAAAAAAGAATGAGAAATTAAAAAAAAGGAGCAGGACAGAGAGCTGCTGGGAGCATGTCCTTGGTGAGGGGAAAGGGAATAAAGAACTTGGAAATATCCAGTCCCATGTATGGATGGAAAGGGGTTTTCTACTAATTTAGCTCTTTCACCAAGGCTGAAAAACTCTCCTTAAAATCTGAGAAGAGCAAAGTTTGTCAGAAGATATACACAGACTGACAAATACAGCCCAGCAAAACTGAGCTGAAGGCAAGAAGACTCCCCAGGCTGTGTCACAGCCCCAGCACCTACAAACCTCTCCAAGGGGCTTTAATATGTCATCACAACCAGGAGGTACCAACAGCCTGAAGTTGGCCTTTGGGGAATGTGGGACTGGGGGCTGAGAACAGAAAACAGGACTCATTTAAGGAAGAGCAGCCACTGGCATTAAGTGGGGAATGTGTCTGGGCTTTGGGAAAGGATATGAGGCAATGAGAGAGGGCTCATCTCTTGAGCAAAGCAGAAGAGGATGGACACCTGAGACGTGACTTCCCCAATGCAGCAGAAGAAACAAAAAACAAGCACAAGTTAAGATCAAAGCCAACTGCTCCCAGCCTCGGTGTGTGCTGTCCTCTAACTGCAGCTTATTATACAAGGAATGCTGGCAAACAGTCCCTGTGTGTTGAGCAAAGGGCATGGGGGAAATGGGCAGCATGTCCCCCCAAGCCCCACAGCTGTGCTGTGCTGAGGACAGCCCCTGGTACAGGGCTCGGATGGCAGCTCCTGCATTCACCCCATCGCTGCCAGTGCGACAGCAAACTGGGAGTCCCTGGGATTCAGGGCATCCCTGGGAAACACAGGGGCAGAGCTCAGAGAGATGGTATCCCACACAGGGACCGTGCTGGCGGCGGGGGCAGGTCTGGCTCTTGCCTGTCACGAGTGGGAATCCTCATGGCCAAGAAGGTCAGGCTGGACTCCCCCCTCCCCGCAGTGGAGCAGCAGCCCTTTAACAAACCAAGGAAGGACAGTGTTAGACACCCCCACTTCCCTGCTTCTGACTGTCGCCTTGGCCATATGAGCTTTGGGGTTGGTGTAAACCCAGCCCAGAGAGCCCGAGGGGTTTCCTCCTCTGCACACAGATGCCCCGAGGCACTTTGCTCCAGGTTTCCATGCTCAACCCCTGTCAGCGATGCCTGGGGAGGAAGGAGCGGCTGCACCAGCTCTGCCATGCTGGCTCTGCCATGCTGGCTCTGCCCTCCGAGGAGTGGCCGCTCATCAAAGCTGCCGCACGATGCTGCAGTGAGTACAACATCGCTGCTAATTGCGCTGCCAACGATCCCGTGTGCAGCCAGGGGAACAGAAGGCTCCGGTTTTTGGGAATCCTGCATTTTAGAGGCAACAGCACCGCCTACGACCGTAGGAAAAATTACTGAAGGAACCCTGAAAAGGCCTGGGAGAGGCACGTGAAGGAATTTCAGCTTTCCCCAGAATGACAGGCTCCTCAGAGCAAACAGTAAAGAGAAATCTGCTGCTGCACAGCTACACCTGTTTGTAAGCAACCTCTTTGTTCACCAAGGTGGGATTATCCTGACATGGATTTACATGCTGCTCAGATTTTTACTGTGCATAGCTGTCAGAGAGGTGCCTGACACAGCAGGATCCCGTTTTACCCGATGCCAAACGTGCGTGTGGCAAAGTGGGAGCATCCACGCTTTGGAAAGACCAAGGCTCATGGATTACGGCTGGTGTAATGACAGAAGTCAGAGTCCGGATCATGTGCAGACAGTCCTGCTCCGACCGGGGGAAAAAGTGGAGGCAGAGAATAGAAACGTGACATGTCTGTATTTTACACACTTGCTTCTGTTTCACCGAAGGCTGAAATAACCCCTGCCTGTGACAGCAGAGAGTGGGCAGGGGCTGACAGGGCTGTGATTTGCGAGGAGCACACCCCGCACTTCTGCCTCCCAACGTTAATGTGAGCTGACAATGGTAGAGGCCTGGGCTCACATGACTTTAATCAGTGCTGCCCTAAGCCATCAGAATCACATTAATTATTTCAGGGCTTTCTTTTTGGATGAGCAGAGAGCTCGTATTAAAAGCAAGAGCCTTCTGCTCAGCTGCTTCCTAAACCTCTTGCCCAGGTTTGCGGGGAGGTAGGCTGTGCCCAGCTGCCGGTTTTGGCACCACTGGGGACTGTTGGTGAAGTTTCACACCATCTTACAGCACGGCAAATACGTCACTTGCTCTGCTTCCCCAAAGCTCCTGGCAGAGAACTCTGTCTCTCCCTCACTCTCAACAGAAAACTGCAAACTTTCATGCTTTAGGTATTTCATTCCCTTTAAAAATAAAACATTTCTTTTTGTTGCATACAAATAACACATTAATTTCTTCCATAATATCATTCATGGAGCTTTAATGATACTTCAGATCACAGCTTCCGTGCTGCCAGCTAAGATGCCATCCAGGTAACAACTTTACATGGAAATACATCCGGGAAGACAAGAAAATATTGTTCTGTTGATGCTTTTTTTAAAAATGAGGAATCTTACACCTGCAGCACAATCCTGCTCAGTATGGAAATGCCTCCAGAGCAGGCACTCCAACAGCTGACTGCATTCCCTGGGAACTGCAACCATGCTCTGTTCATGCTTTGTCTCTCCCGACAATGTGCATGCCTTCCCATTCTGTTAATAATTCAGCCAAGGGTACTCAAGAAAACTCAGCAAGTTAATGGAAAAGGTTGGTGCCTATGAGCACCCGACAGGAATTGCTATCTGGCAAGAAGGTGGAGCCTCCCATCTTTCCGAAAGGAAACAATAGCTTTTTTTTTGGTAAGTTAAACGACGGAGAAGCTCATCTGTCAGGGAAGCGGTTTGTAAACCTGAGGCTTTATTTGCAAACAAGTCCTCCTTCCGTCCTGCATCCCTCTCTCTTCTCCCCATGCAGCAGGAGCCGTGCAAGGTAATCATGGTTGCAACAGAACGACAACTTAAAACAATTGAGACCCAGAAAGCAAACAAGCCAAACTCATGCCTTTTTCCTTCAAAGCAGACAAACAGACAGAAATAGTAGCTGAAAAGTGCTTACCGACTTTGGGCTCTTCTTTGGGACTGGCAGTCCTGAAAAATGGCAACAAGGGAAAAATAAACATTAGCATTAAGCGTTACCTTCCCTTAAAGAAAAATGCCTAGGTGTATCATCCGAACATAGCCATCTGCAGAGTTATGTCAGCTTTCGCTCTCACATCGGAGTTACCAGTCTGTTCATATTGAATCAAAGCCCAGCGAGAGGGAGAGCGAGCGAGAGCCGGGGAAGAGGCAGCGGGGGGAGAGCTCTCTCTGCATTAGCTATGCTGACTTGTGCTGCAGCAGCCGGGAGGCTGCGAGAGAAACCCACAGCCCTCAGCGGCTGCCGAAACCCAGCGCCTGGGCAGAATCTCAAATGCTCCCCTGGATTACAGGAGACTTAGCTCACAATTAAGCCGAGGCTCTTTCCTTTTGACGCGATCGGCTCGGCGATTTTATCGGACCAATCGCAGCGGCGCAGCGGAAACAGGTTGATTTTTTAAAAAGTATTCCTCTAGAAATTGGTTTTTGAACCGAAAATGTGCAATTGGCTTGAACAAAGGAAAACAAAAGCGGGAGGAAGAATAAGCTTTTCTTCCTAAAAATATGAATGTTACTGGAAAACCACGTTTTCCTTCCTGTCCATCCTAAGTGTAAATCTATGAAGCCTGAGATTTTATCTCAGAGAGCTGTGGCTTGAGAACAGCACTACCAGTGCCCTGACCCCTGGGGGAGATGCTAGGGAGCTTGGAGAAGGGGGGCTTACACAGGTTGCAGGTGATGTAAAGGAACAAACAACTGGGAGGGCACCGGGGAAGGTTTTTCCAAGGATAATTTTGCATTTTGAAGCAGCGTCTTAGTCTGTGATGAGCAAGAGAACTCAAATGAGATTTCAATCAACTACTTGTGCACAGATCCCAGTTGCCAGCAGCAAAGGAGACACTTATCCAGGGATTTACCTACAATGCAGGGAAAGCTCTTTCTTGGGGTCAAGATCTCCCTTTTCCCCCCGCTGTTGGAAGAGAGAGGAAACCCCCTGTATTTTGCTCTGTGTGACACTCCAGAAACAAACATAAAGCACAACACAGATTACACTCCACATTAAGTGCTCAGTAATTCAGATGTTTGAAATCTGCTTTTGTCTTTAGGATGTGATTTATGTGGCATTTATGCTGCATTACGTTTTCTACTTTGTGCATTTTGTTTATTCTAAACCCCATGCCCTCATCTAACTTTTACACAGAGAATAAAATAAGAAATGCAAGTGAATTAGAAATCTGTCTAGGACGATGCTTATTTTAAGGTAATTTGGGAGATGTCAGTGCTGAATACGGAAGATCCACAATTAAAAATGATAATCAGAGCTCACTTTGCTGCTGCTCTCAGACTGGGATGCATACTGTAATGACTATTTTAAATGAAATATTTTCAAGGTTTTGAAGAATATCTGTGCTCTGCATGTCACTCTGATGCATTCCCAGCCAATAGCTGATACCCCTCCAGGCACTGATTGATTGAGGGACAATGAAACATCAAACTGTTTGAACTAAACAATCAAGACTGCAGCTTCATTTCTGCTGACGGGGACTGTGTTTGTATAATACCCTTAAAGAGGAAAACACTAATAATGTTCATGACAAGTCACATTTTTAACAGGCATCATTTATCACAGAGATAAACACAGACACAGAGATTCTCCTCTCTCTCTCTCTCCTTCCACATGCATGCACACACGTTTACTCTCCCTTTCCAAGAGATGCTCTTTCCTATTAAATCAATAGATAGGAGAGATCCCCATGCACACACACACCCTTAACAGACCAGCATGAGACAGAAAAGATTTAACAACATTTTAAATGTTCCCTCCAAAAAATAAAGCGGAAATGTAGGTGAGCTGCTGGGTCAAATTGTATCAGAATTCAGTCTATTGCATCACAAGCATTAAATGTTAAAATTTAGTAAATACGAACTACTGAACAAACCTTTCCTTCAAAGTTTGTCATTAATTTTGGCTGTTCCAACCCCAAAGAGATGGAAAACAGTTGAAAAATAATGCAAAACACATCAAGGCTATTGTTTGGCGGGTCCTTCAGAGGCCAATGAATCTTACAGTGTCACTGCTCTGTGCCAGACTTTGCTGCAGAACAGGCAGTAATTTACTTCTTACCAAAATAAGTGACTGCAGAACATGTTAACAAATGTTGGTAGTTTTTCATGGGACGAGCTTATAGTCAGGGGAATAACCTGCCTGTACATTTTCCTGTGAAAATATTATTTATTCATCTAATTAGGGTCTCATTTTAGAACTCCAGTTCCTGGTGCAGCAGGCCAAATGAGCAAATGATAGGTATAATGGGGAGTTTTCATGCTCAGATGATGGAATGGATACAGTATTTAACAGCGATGAACACGAAGTGCTTGAATAACCCCCAAATCCTGGGAGCTCCACTAGCAAGGAAATGCCGAGCTTTTCCAAAAAGCTTCTGGCGAAAACATTTCCCAAGCCTCTGAATTTGGGATAGTGACGACTGTGAATTACAACACGGGCCTTTTGATTCCATTAATGTGTCCCATCACTGCTCACGCCATGCCTTGCTTAGAAGCTCATCCTTCCTGGCCGCCCCATTCTCTCCCGAAGCCTCATTGCAACTTTTTCAGAGGTAAATGGGCCAAGCATGGACAAAAGACCCAGTCTGCACCTTCTTAGCATTATCCAGCTTTTTGGTGGTTGGATGAATGGCTTCACATCACTGGCTAGGAGAAGCCAGAAGGCTTGTCTCTGCTGTGCCCTCAAACTCAATAATAGAATTATAATAGTTTATATTGACATTGTGATATAATTTCCCTGTGATTTGATATCCATGGACATCTCTCACTAGTACCAGAAATGCATCTTCTAATTTTGTGAGGTTTTGGAGATACAGATTAGAGAAGACGAAGGAGTCAAGCAATCAAACAGGGCTGTTGTCACCACAGAGTTAACGATGTTTTAAAACAAATGAGCACATCTGGTAAACAATGTCAATATGACCTAAACCCCCTTGAATGGGCTCATTGTAGCTACTTACTAAATGTGCCTGGAATTAAATTAATTAGAAAACACAAATTCCTCCCCTCTAAATAACAATGTAATAAAGCAACTGCTTAATGAAAAATATCAGTGATCAGTGAGCAATCCACAAGAACAAAAAACCGGATTGTAATCAAACTAAATTCACAGACCCATCAGCAAAGCAAGAAAGACTTCATACAAGGTTAGTCAAAAATGAGTCAGATGCAGGGATCTAAATTAAACTAATTATCACAGAGATTATTACATTTATCTTAACAAAACCCTCTCTCTTTTCTCTCCAGTACTCCCTAAAGCTCTATGTACAGCTGGCTGTATCCATCTGCTCAACTACATTTTGTAACATAGGGGAAAAATGCAAATCATTAAGCAAGTTTTGCAGCATGACTGCAGCATTCGTAATGCCATTACCCATGAGGAGCTGTATTTCTATTGCGTGACACTGTGTTACGTTCTGAGTGATGTGACCCGTGAATTAAATCCATAATTCAGCTTATTTAATATTATTTGTGTTAACTGTGCAGTCTTGAGCGGTAAAACTTTTGGGAAGCTGTAAGGTCACTAACCCTATTTATGACGAGTTCATGGAAGAACACACGGGACAAAACTTGACCCCAAGTGCTGCTGTTTCTAACACGCAATTTTTAAAGGAACATTTTTTTTCCTCAACTCCTTTGTCTTTATGCAACCTAAGTAACATGGGAAGACCATGACACATGGCAAACTCTGCTTTACTGAGCATATACAGAATGCAATGTGTGACTACAAACCCACACCACAGCCTGGGCCTGGTTCTGGTCAGAGCTCAGAAGGCCACAAATGCCCCAAAATTAACTAAATGGACACCAGACACAACATGCCCTGTTCCACAGCCCCATGTTTTAGAGATGGTAGGTCAAAATTATCTGAAGTTGAATCCTAAGGAAGACCTATCTCTAGGCACCACAGGAGTCATGCAGTCAGCCCATCCCAACAGCTTGGACATGTGGAGGCCAGCTGGTGTGAACACTTCACCTTTCACCACACACACACACACAAATGATATATTTCAATGGGATTTCAACTGAAGTTGGAGCAATTCAGTAGTTTGCACAACCCACCCACATGACAAAGGCTCCTGGAATTGCTAAGAGCAGTCTGGAGGCCAGACTATCATCTTTTTTATGGCATACAATGTCTGTGTATTGCTCAACATTTTTCCGTTTTGGGGTGGTTTTGCACATGAAGGAGAAGAACAGCTGTTTCTAGATCTTCACTTCTTCTTCTAGATCTTAAATCTTCCAACCTGGACAGCTTGTGGACCATCTATATCCAAGAGCAAAATAAGCCATAGGTGAGTCTAAGAGGAAAGGTCACCCGTAAGGTTTTGCCCTTATATCACCTGCAGCCCAGAATGCATCAGTGCTGAAAAATATTCAGAGATGAAGAAAAACACAAGAAAATAAAGATTTCAGACTGTGTCCCAACATAATATTTACAGAGAAAATGTTCCTGCCTGGAAAAAAAAACCACCAACCTTCAAGCTTTCCAAATAGTGCTTACACAGTGCTGGATAAAACCCAAAGGCTATATCAAAGAAAACAGACACTTTGAAAGATGAGGTTTAGGTAAAGTACTGAAGTCAGGGGGTGCACAACCATATACCTGTCATTGAACATTGATCGCTGCTTTCTGTGTGCAAAACAAGGAACTTTAAATAATTAACACTAATGGCCATTAGTGCTGCTGGGGGGGCAGGGGACAGGAGATCGGTGGTGACAAAGCAATCCCCTTGATTCTGTATGATCCACTGCCAAAGAATTTCTAACAAAGGACAAATACTATTTAAAAGAGTAGATGGAAGTTGATCTTTTCCAGACCAGAACAATCTGCAGCAAGCGAGGCAAGTCTGTGCAGGCATAAGGAGAAGAAAGAAAAAAAAATCAAGAAGAAATCCCCTACCTGTCCCTGCCAAACTTTTCTGCTTGTCATCGTGATTTGCATAACAAGAGTGTCATTGCACAAGCAAAAAAAATTAGCTATGCAATACAAGCTTTAAGCAAGAGAATAATTTACACTGCAGTAATATAGCCTTGCCATAAATCAAGTTTGGTAACTACCAAATGCAGTGAAAAATGCTACATTTCTAATGCTAATGTTCAATGCTAATGTCAAGAAAGCAATGTCTTGAAGAGATCATCTTGGGCATTAACCCACTGTCACTGTCGAAAAACATAATGAGGCATAGAACATTATTGCCACTAAGAAGAATTTCAGTTTTAGATGCTCTAAAGATGCTAAATTTTATTAGCCTCAAATAGTCATTTTTGGTTAGGATGCTGAACAATTCCTCGCCATTAAAGTCTCAGTCATATTTTCAGCATCTCAAATGAGTATTGATTTTAGAAGCGATAAAAAAAGATACAGGCTAATAAAATGCTATTTAATTACTATGAAAATATAAATTTAACTGTGCAGTAATATATATATAAGGTAATGCCAAGACAGTAATATAATAAAGAGATTGAGAATTAGTGTGACAATTACCCATCTAGCCTATGGTTGAAAGCATGTCAGCAGTTCTCGTATTTTTATTTTGAATATCATTAAATGAAGTGCTTATCATAAAGCTCAAGCTGTTGGAGTCACATACTTAGGTGAGAGCTTTTGTTGATATTTAAACAAATATGTACATAGACACTGCATTTCTGATATATCACAAATTTCAGACACTAAACACTGGAATTGGAAAGTAATTAGAGACCCCCACGTTCTTCTTACACAGGCAAGGATGTATGTATACACAGTATTACGTATCTATTTTTCATATACATAAGCATACATATGTGGCTATCCATGAGGGTACCTATCCTTGCCCAGAAGCCCACAAACTCCATGACTTACGAGCTTTATTTCTGGAAAATGTCGCACAGTTTTTGGGGCATGCTGCAGTTTTGAAGATGCCCAGTCCCATGGCTCCTCTCCCCAGCTGGCTGTCCCATGGCATGACCACGCAGGTGCCAAAGGGCAGCAGCACCTCCAGGCCAATCCTGCTGTCACTCCAAGCTTAGTATCGAGGACACTAGAGAGGAGAAACCATATTTTCTCACACCTGCTCAGTGAGAGTGTTTGTCTTCAGACTTACCACTGCACTGCTACAACGTGTAAATCCATGTGCTCAAACCCGGTGGCTTATGGCAGATTCTCATATTTAGTATCTGGAGAGCAGCCTGCACAGAGGGGATGCCTACAAATAGGGTCCTCTTGGCATTAGTTTGATGCTGCTATTAATATATAACATCCCTTAATAATAAGCTTGTATTTACAGAATGCTTAGCCAGGTTCAGACCTGGGGACTGCACATCCACACATGGCACATTAAAAAGTTCTACTAGAGGACAATGGTTTTATGGATGTTTTCACAAAACATAACTTTATTAGTTTGAAAATAGTTTTCTATTAAAATAGATCATAACTTGATATACTTCCAAGGATGCAACCTGTACATCTCAGAAACTAATCCTGAAGGATGGAAAGAAAATTTCTGAGGACTGATATCTACCTGCACATCCCTACCAACATAACCTTCATGCGCCCCCAGCCACAGGGTCCTGCCTTGTCCCAGTGTCCTCAGCCTGCTGTGTCACCTCCCTGAAGCTCAACCTTCTTTACCAAGTCTGTCTGGCCTACAAGCCCTGACAACTTCTTAAGACCAACTCATGGTGCACTGCAGGTCTTCTGGCACAAAAGGCACAGGTTAACCGAATCTTAAAGCTGGTATAACCTAATTACTATCACAATCACAAAAATAAGTCTATCTGACTGAGACAAAAATAAAAATTAAAATGAATAACATAACATCCCAATGCAGAATGGGAAAAACATTTAAATTCAGAATGGAGAGACTTAGAGACATGCAGATAGATATTTAAAAGCAATCAATTTCAGAACAAAACCATTGACTAGTCCATTATAATGTCATCCTTCTTCCTCAGTTTTGCCCACCTGCTACTGCTTTTAATGACTCCTCGAATGTATTTAATTACAGTGATAAACAAAGACCTTTCTTGGATTTCTGATACCTCATTACTTCTGTTATGACTGGTTATTATAATGCCAAATCAAGGCAGCAGCTACTGCACCTACCTGCAGTGTGGCTGATAAAAATTCGTTATTTACTTGCACACCAAAATGTCACCCAGGCAGCATGTAAGGGTAGGAGGAAAAGCTGAGTGGAACGAAACCCTCCTTGCTGCACACCTCCAAGTCTGCTCCATTTCCTGCCGTGCAAATCCTGATGAAGATGTGGGAGGCACATCTCCAGCTAAATCTGCCTTATCTAATGCACAGTATTAAGTTCTGCTGTGCCACCTTGTGTTACATCACATCACATCAGATATAAAGCAACAGTGTGTGGGTTTGAGCTGCTCCACTTACACCACTTCAGCATTTAATACCAAAACCAAATCAACATAAGGTGAAAAAAAAAGCACCAACTTTCAAAACCTCAAGCTAAGGAGGGAAAAAAAAACCCTTGGAAAGAGTTTCAGAGCTCTCATCTTTCATTTGCTAAGCAACCTCCTGTTTTGTTCTCATCTCAGAGCCTACTGCTTTCTGCATGATAAGGTGGTTTGGGCAATAAAACATCCTGATGAGGAGATTTCAGCCATTTTTTTTTTTTCCAGCATTCAGCAAATGCCTTGGTTTTCTTACTGATGCTAAAGCAGATCCAGATTCCCTGCCACAGAAAGGCAGCCAAGCATGTAATGTGCACACCACCACTATTGTGCTGTCAGCATGCAGGACTACACAAAATGACATTATTTCCTTATTCCAAACATGTTAATTGTTCATGTCCTTAGTAATTAAAGTGCAGGTTTCCTCCTGGCCTTAAAGCATGTCTCATGAAATAGCAAAAAACTTCAGAAGATTATATCAACCCTTGAAATAAATGCAAAATGTGTAACAAAATGCCAAATAATGAATCAGCAACTGTTCTATCCTATTTTACACTTCCAAGCAACTCTGGAGCTCAGATGACACATATATCTGGGGGACACAAGCTATAGCACAGATAGGCCATGCTGCCACAAAAATGCAGGGTAGCTCATGTAAAGCTGAGGCTGACCCAAAAAGCAGATTTCACAGGCATCTCTACATTTGCTTACTCATTTCTAGGAGAGAATCAGTGCAAATGGAGTTAATGAAGGGTAGCTGAGGGGAAAACACTTGTGCCTCGAATGCCTAACAGATTAGTGTCAGCACTTCACATGTATCACACCAGCAGTAGCTGGAAATTCTGCAGGCAATTAAAATGTTAATACCCCAGCAATGCTGAATCTCGTTCATTATCAGAACTGTAATATTACAAAGCTGCTGGTTTTGGTGTCCATAGGACAACTTACTTTGTTTGGAGTTCCTTGGTCTCCCGTGGTTTAGGAAAGGCAATTGGATATGAATACTAGACGCTTGACATAAAAAAACCAGAAAGAACACTGATGTGGTATTTTTTCATCTGGAATGTTGGGAGCTTAAGGTAGGATTTTTGCACACATGGGATTTTTGATATTTGGGTTTGTCAATTATTATTTCAACTGGATGCCTTGTACTGAAAAACTCCAGCAGGACCTGGCAATGTTAATTAATTAGTTCCTGGAAATGCATTATTTATATGAACATTAGTGGCATACATCAAACTATTTGGTGTCTGAGCAAGCTAACAGCAATTACCCTTAGTGGCTGTAGCATCTGTAGGCATGAAAAACCTGGGTGAAACCCTGCTGCCTCCTGGAGTCTAATGGGAGCCTTGTCATGGACTTGAGCTGCACCAAAACCTCCTCTTTGTGTTTTGCTATGCAAAGTCATCCCGAACCTCACAAATTCAGATCATCAAAAACAAACAGCTAATGTCACTAAGATTAACACCTGTAAAGCACTTTGAAGGAGAACAAACACCACGTAATCCCAAAATATTACATTATTTATAAGACGACCTGATTTTAAATATTAAGTTCGGCTTATTTTTATCACAAAGAGAAAACAAGTTTCTGCTCGCTTGCTTTACAAAACCAATTACCAGTGATCAGTGTATGGTGCTGCATAACAATACACAGCATTGTCCCAAAAAGGCGTATCTAACACTCTGGAGCTGCTGCAGGAAAATTAACTTGCACAGTGGATTGAAACACATGCACATAAGCAATTCTAATCAGGGGTATGAACTTCAAACTTCTTATTAAAAATACCTAAACTTATAACAGTTCCTTTATTTAATCTTTTCCTGACTTCAACTGATTTTTCTATCTACTCCTGGATATACTAGTGCCTAATCAGAATAAGGCTGTGAGAGAATAGTAAATATGACATCAAACTTGCTTTAAACTTTCTTTAAAGTCTCACCAGCTTTTTTTGGCCTTGTTAGAATATAATTCCAGTCAACAGAGAAAAGTGAATAACAAGGAGTGACTTGGTGGTTTGGAAAAAAAAAAGATGCAGCTACTCCCAACTAAACATTCCCCCAGTCCTGCTCCTTCCCTTGCACCTAAATTTTAAAAATGCATTTTTTGCTAGGATTGTCTGTTTTCAGAAAATGGAAAAGGCATAATGCAAGACATTTTAAAAACATCTCATTTCTAACACAGTTTGTAAACCAACTTACAAACTTCACTAATCTGATTGCTTTCTCTCCAGGCAAAGCTCTTTAAAGGAAACAGTAACAAAAATAAACAAGAGGAAATAATTGAAGACAGATTTTTAAATGCCAAATTCCAAGGTTAATCAGGAAATCCATAGCTCTGGAATTACTAAGTAACAAGCCTGGAATGCAAAGTAATGAACTTGAAACATAAATCTTGGCCTGACACATGGACATATATTTCTTCAAGCATACTACAATTCTGATTTCCTAAGTATGATTTACTAACCAGTGGGGGGTGCCTATGAGTCTGGATGGTATTATTTGTACCATAACATCAGGTATTTTTCAGCATATAGCTCAAAACAACCTCTACTGAGTGACAAATTAAAAGATTCAACAAACAGGTTTGGTGGAAGATACCTGAGTAGAAGGTACCAGGAGCTTTGGTAGCTGGTGGTGATGGGCAGAAAGAAGGACAAGGAAAAAAGAGGTGATTTGAAAAGGGATTTTTAAAAAGTTTATTAGTCATTTAAGCACACCAGAGGGCAGAAAGGAATTAGACCTGCCCCTGTTCTGGGCGTCCAGGGAAGGAGCTGCCACAGCATGGTGGGCTGTGGAGCAGAGTAAGAAAACCAACCATAACGGCGGCCCAGGAATGGTGACTGCACCAGCAGCTCTGTGCTCGGCGAGATGGGGTCCAGGGAGTTCCTATAGATACAAACACAGCACAAAGACCTCAGTATAAAGCTCTGGTCCCTCTGTACTTGAGCTGAAAACACTGCTGGAAATGGGGAACTTTTCTTCCCATTCCACAAGCTTTGGCACTGGCAAACATGCTCTGTGGTAACCATCAGATGACTCCCAGGTTGCGATTTTTGTCCCAAATGCAGTTTGGACTCACTTTCTCTCTAATTCAGCAGCTGCTAAGACAGTTTGAAGTTTCCTGGCAGCTCAATGCTTAAGTGGCTTGACTTTCAACTCACTCTTCACTGCAAGCCTAAAGGGCAAAGAGAAGTGAGTGGCTTGTTCAAAAGAGTTCAAGTCTGCACTGAATAGCTGATTGCAGCTCTAATTATACCAAGGTTTTACATCATTAGGGATAGCGACTGAAAAGGAGCTCTAATTCCAACACTCTTTTTTTTTTGCTCTTACCACTCAATGATCCAGTTCCAGCTAAGGAAAGGAAGGGAAAACTTCATTTCCAGGTGGGAATTCCAGCAAGGGAAGGTCCATGTAGCTAAGGAGACTTGATAGGTTTATTGCTTTAGAGCTTTGTAATTTTTTTTCCATTGTTGCAAATTTTTGTTGCAGTTACATGTGGCACAAGAACATCTTAAGCCTACTGACTTGGGGACCAAGTGAGCAGGACTACTGGAATAGACCTCTCCCCATTTCCACCAACCTCACTGCTCCCCACAAACACCTTCCATTCCATTGAACCATAAATAGGGAATTTACTATGGACTTTTAAATGGAGGTAAGACTCCAGGTACCCACTGATGGGCATTTAGACAAGTAGATGTTGCACTGATTCTTCTTCCCATAAAATACATTTAGTTTTGACACTCTAGCATATATCTATATATCTATCTAGCATATATATTTTTTTCAGAAGATATATTTTCCAGTTTAATGTGAGTTTGGCACTAGGGAAATCCATTAGAAATGGTACTGATTTGCACATGACATGTGAGTGACATTTCACCTGCGTGCCTTTACTTTGATCTGGGGCAAAGTGGGAACACATCTTCCAGGGGATTACGTAGATCAGGCTCAAGGTTTATGCTATTTTTGACCTTCTGGTGAATAAAGATGCAACTGAGCACTAACTGTGAGAGCTTTGAAGGTAAATTGTCCATTCAAACCCACACAAACACTGCTCAGTGTAATTCTTGGAATTTAACACAAACTAAACATGTTTATTTTGGTTAATCTGAAGACTGACCTAAAAAAGAGGAAAAAAAGGAAAAAAAAATCCTCTTTAATCAGAAGCAATTCACAAAATACATGAAAGTTTTCACTGAAACAAATATTAGATCTTAGTGATTCCAAAAAATACAGCACAGTAGTTTTGCAGAATAACTTGTTCTGACACAGCCCCCCACCTGTCCCAACATAGACACAACTTCCAGAATAAAAGCCCCTTGGGAAGCAGGGAAATTATCCTGACAAAATGTTGCTTTTATTATGAATAGAGTCTGTGCAGAATGGAGAGGTATTTGAGAATCGCTTATTTCAGTTGATTACAGTGCATAGGCAAGGCTTCAATGACTAATGGATTTCAAGTGGCAAATAATATTACCTTGTTTCTTTGCCTTTTTTTTTTTTTTTTTGGAAAGTATATACTCGTTTGAAAGAACCTTTTCAGCTACAAACATTCAAAATAAAGTTGTACCTTTTGTGGTCGCATTAACAATAATTCTTTAAAATAAGCAAAGTATGTAATCACAATTCAGTGCAGGGACAAAAACATATGCTTAATTCTGCATTTTGTACAGGCAGCACTGGTTTACTTTCAGATGCAGAGCCCTCAAATGGTCCTGCTGGGTTATCAAGCACTTCCTCTGCTGTTGCAGGGACCATGTCCTGTCCCCTTCAAATGTGCTGAGCTTCACCTTCAGGCAGCAAAGCCTTCATGCCTCCTCCAGTTTTACTTACAGGCTCTAATGGCTTGGCACTCTCTTCTCATTTCCAGTTTAAATTACCCACAGCCAAACAACACACAGTTGTTCAGCCAACTCCTTTGTTTAAGTACCTTCTATCTCTCCTGCCTAATAGAGACAATAATTATTTTGTCCCCTCTCTCCCTTCATTTTGCTAAACAAAAGCAGCTTTGCCAATGGGCCCAATCAACCCTCTGCACCCTGGGGGGGCTAAACTCTTTCTGAACCCCTCGAGATCAGTGAGTTTCATCCAGTTTTATCCACATATAGGTGAAACAGGAAAACAACAGCAATATAATTAATCCTACAGAGGGGAGGAGGGAGAAGAAAACAAAAAATTAGAAAATAAACCAGAACATAGACATGGTAAGTTTTCTACAAGATCTCTGGAAAGCAAATTCTCAATGATCTGACTTTGTATTGAAGTATTTATCCCTCTGCCCCAATCCTGCATGAGTTCTGCAAACGATTTTAGATGACACATGAGCACACAGAGGGGCATTTCAGCTTCATCCCTCCTGAAATCATCCTTGTGTCCTTCACTCAGAGGCAGAGGCAGGATTTGCCCTCTCCCATAAGCCAGCGCTTCAGCTGAACACACTTCACAGTAAATATTTTACAGGCTGTTCTCAGCAGCTCTGGGTTTGCATTTTAACAATTAGACCACTTTGTTGGGAGTGCACCAGCAGCTTGGAGCAGGCAGAGCTTTTCCTGTGTATTGCACATCTCCTTCTGATATTTTTCTGCTTGATTAGTAATCACTTCTGAAAACCCTTTCGACAGCTCTTGAATACAAGCCTTGGTGCTGCAGGGATGCTTCCTGCACAGCGGGACTGAATGCAAATGTTGGGCTGAAGGAAGAATGCTGACAGCATCTGAGCACTTTCCTCACTGGACACCAGAGGGAGGAGGAGGAAAGGATAAGTGACAGGGAAGCTAAAGAACAGCTTCAAAAGCCCTGAAGGAGCTTATCAGACACCCGAGCTAATTACATTTCTGCAATTGGACCAAAATAAATAGCGGTGCCTTGTCTGGGGATGGTGCTGCTGAGGAGAGACTTGGCAGGGGTAACACGAGGTAAACTTAGAGGGGAAAGGACCCAAGTGCAGCAGCACTGAGTGCCAAGTGGATTTTAGCCAGTTCCACACCGTCTTCCCAAATAGCTTAGATTTGAAAGGACCTTAAAGATCATCTAGTTCCAACTGCCCTGCTGGGCACAGGACACCTTCCACTATCCCAGGTTGCTCCAAAACCCATCCAGCCTGGCCTTGGACACTTCCAGGGATGGGGCTGCCACAGCTTCCCGAGGCAACCTGTGCCAGGGCCTCACCACCCTCACAGGGAGCAACTTCTTCCCAATATCCAATCTAAACCTACCTACTTGCAGTTTAAAGCCATTCCCCCCGTCCTGTCACCACATGCTCTTGTGAAAAGTCATTCTCTAGCAATCTTGTAGGCCCCTTTATGTACTGGAAGGTGTTATAAAGTTTCCCTGAAGCCTTCTCTTTTCATGTTGAGCAACCCCAACTCTCAGCCTGTACTCACTCATAGCAGAGCTACTCATAGCTCCATCCCTCTGATCATCTTGGTGCCTTCCTCTGGACTTACTCCCACAGGTCCACGTTGCCCCAGTGCTGGGCCCCCAGAGCTGGATGCAGTGCTCCAGGTGGGGTCTCACAAGGATTGAGCAGAGGGGCAGAGTCCCCCCCTCACTGGCTGCCCATGGTGCTTTGGATGCAGCCCAGGACACTGGTTAGATTTCTGGGCTGTGAGCGCACATGGCTGGGGCATGTCCAGCCTCTCATCCACCAACATCACCTTAGAAGCCTTAGACCAACCCGACTGGTTTTGGTTCTGGGGCTACTACTGTGCATACTTGGCTTCTCTGCCACAGCTTGAGCGCCCTTTGGTCCAGCTTTTCTCTGGATGTGAGGAGAACCCTGTTTCAACAATTAACTGTGGACCAGGGCCACCAGGATCTCCAAGTTCTGTACCACGAGAATGTGAAATTTGAAACTGTAAGTGCTCTACGCTGAGATAGAAATGTGAGGACCTTGAAGGAGGGAGGGAGGCAGTTCAAGGAGACTGATATGGTACCTTATCTAGGAAGGTGATAGCAAATGTGGTTAGTATCTTGATTAAATTAAAAAAAAAAATAGAGAGATTCAACAAGATTACCAGGGAACTATTTACTATTTTATTAAAACTAGGCCTTTATTTCCTCATCAAAACTTTTCATTATGCCTTCAAGGCTTTAGGAGGATTATTAAATGTCAGGTACAATTCAAATAATTAATATATGGTGTTACTAGATATATACACACTCTCCAGGAGGATTAATAATAGCTGCTATTTTTCTTCCAACCATATTTTCTCCATAATACATATATTAATCATGAGAATGAAGTGCGTTTTTTAGATCTCTCTAGTACTGAAAGTCTTTAAGGAACTCACACTTTGAAAATTGGAGAATTCTTAATATATTCTGTTCTCTACTTTCTAATTTACTATCAAAATATGAAAACACAGTAAGCACTTGGAAAGAAAGGAGTATAGGAAAGGCAGTGCTTTCTCCAGAGCTGCTATTAATTGCATAATCAATGTATTCAATGCCTTGAAATAGGTCTTGGAAAACAACAAACCAGACTTATAAATTCAGGAAACAACTTTTCCCTTGTTAAAATGGACTGGTTTTTGGTGCTTACTACAATCCAAACACTTTAGAAAAGTCAGCAGGAAAGTACTTTTACAGCACACACTCCCCCCAGGGCTGGCTGGGGGCTGTGTTCAGCACTTCCTTGGGGGTTTACCCCTGCCTCTGTAGCAAGATCACTCCTGTGATCCAGTGGGCACATGTGTGTGTTGTCCACAAAAAGTTGCATGGGACAGGGAGCACAGTGGGGACAGCCCTTTGTCCCTCTGAGAGCCCCACTGTCAATGCCAGGGACGGAGGGAGAGCTGACCCCTCTGCTCTTGACTTTGCAGTCAACAGCTGACCTGGACTTTGCCTGTGAGCTTGACCCTATCCCAGTAATCTCAATCCACAGGCTAAAGGGGTGCTACCTCAGGTTACTTTACACTTACTATGTGCAGGGAAAGAGTTCCTGTGGATGGACTGACCACTGACAGGTTACTTGCCAGCCATGCTCCATATGGGCTGCAGACATACTGCCTGTGGGAAGGGTTTTGTACCTGCTGGTGGCCTCAGCAATGCAACCAAAAAATTAGCTCAGCTCAGCTCCAATGGCACAGTAAACAAATGTACAGAAGTCACATCTCAATTGCTTACAACTCGGAGAAATTTAGATTCTCGCAAATGTATCCTAAGTATAATCCTTCCCCAATGAAAAGTCATTAAGTATCTGATTTTGAACACTGCAAATTACAGAACATATTACCAGCCTTTTCCATATCCCAGAATAGCTCAAGGAATGTCCATGTTCTATTTAAAATACTCAAGTTTTCTGAGCATGAGACCAGGGTTTGTTATATAAGCAAAGGTGTAACCACATGAGTAACCATACCACCCTCCTGCCCCATAACAGTGTTGTGTGCACGTGGGAACCTGAGCATCCCCCCCAGTGCAGCAACACAATAAATAATTTTAACCATCTATGTGACCTGACAACTGCCAACTTGGGGCAGTTCCTACACCTCAGGACAAAAATCATTTCTACCGAGAAGCTTAGGAGAGCAGATCTTTTGTGACATGCATTTTTTTCTTTTTTTTAATTTCAAGAAGAGACGTTTTAAAAGAGTTTTGAAGACTTACCTCCTCGCTGCACCAGCAATGTGACTTCGCTTCCCTTAGGACATTCAATCAGCATATCCACCACCTGGTTGTGAGTGAGGCTCTGCACATTCTTCTTGTTGACTTCGACTATGAGGTCGCCCTCCTTCAGGCCGCGGCACCGTGGGCTGTCCACAATTTGTTTCACTCTTTGGCCGCCCCCACCGGGACTGTCTGCTATAGTAAACCCGAAGCCCATGGGCCCTTTCACTATGTGCACAGTTATGAGTTCAGGTTGTGTTGCTATGGAGGATGCCAAAGATACCGTGTCGTTGGGGTAGCCATGGGGTCCATTGGAGGAGACCTCAGCTGGGCTGCTGGGCCTCGCCTCCTTTGTGCCATTTACTTTTCCTGTTTTACTACTGTGGCTCGCTGGGGAGTCGTAGTTTTCCTGCCCGTTCACAATGATCGGCTCTTTGTCTAAAATTGCCACAGACGTGACCAGGCTCGTGTTGGGGTCATCGGGGTCAAAGGGCAGGGGGTAGCCCCGGCACAGTTCGAGGTCCACACTGGCACCGATGGGGATGGACTGGAAGATTTTCACCACTTGAGCATGAGTGTGCCCCAGCACACAGGTGTCGTTCACGCTGACTATGACGTCCCCTGCAGTGGGCACAGACAGATAGACCAGGAAAATACATTTTGCACACTGCAGGAAGGTGAGGACTAGAGCCTGAGAGCAGATCTGCAGCATGCACAGGTACCACTCACAGGCAACAGCAGCATTTCAGCACAAGAAAAAGGAGTGGTGACACTTGGGTGAGCAAAAACTCTCTGGATTCATGGCATAAAGCCTTTATGTACATAAATGTTTTTGAAAGAGAAAATGGAATTGGCTCATGCAAAAAATTAATGAATTTAAATGATGGTTTATGGCCCATTTCACAGCTATTCTGAAGTCCGGCTCTCACTGTTACACGTTGACATATGATAGAAACAAAATTGAGAGCACATGGGAGCTGTAACAGAAGGCTCTCAAATACCAACTGCTCAAACACAGTGAGTGCCACATGTCATGTCTCATACTTCAGCCTGAAATCCAGATATCGATTAAGTTATGAGTCATTTTATTAACACTGCGGCTGCAAAACAGGGATGTTAAGTGCTGTGATACTCCAACTGAAAGCAAGGAGTTGTGACCTCAGATGAAGCCTAAGAGGATTTCATGGAATCAAAGTGGAAAAATACATCCAAGATCATTGGGTCAAACGATTAGCCCAGCACCGCCATGTTCACCACTATTTTTCAAAAATATATTTCAAAATATTTCATATTTTGCCACTAAATTGTGGTGGACCTGGTCTCTGGCAAAATGAATTTGCCCTTGGTGCCTCCACACAGGGAAATGCAGATTAGCCCACTGCTCTGCCCATTTCTTGGGAGTAGCTTTGGAAAGGGGCAAGCAGCATGGCAGAGACACAAACACATGGTGGTGCAGCCCTACGAAAATCCATAATCCATTGCCACAGCGGGGAGCAGGAACCCACAGCCTGATGTGGAATCCCCACAACTGCTGGCTCCTCTCCTCAGATCAGTGTGGGGAGAGCAGGAGCTGGCAGTGTCCCAGCTGGGTATTTCGACACTGAGATGGAATTCCAATACATGAAGTGTCCTTTTCCAAGATTCTCAATGCATCTCACTTCCTTACTAGCTGATAAGAAAGCTGAATGCCTTTCTCTAAGAAGGGGATGAGGGCTACAGTCCTTTATGAATGGCACTTAAAACCAGCTGCAAAAACACAAACCAAAGTAGTAATGACGATTTTCATATAAAGCATCAGTACCTGTTTCCATTTTGCCATCCAACGCTGCAGGACCGTCAAGCACCAAACTTTTGATTTGGAGAAATTCATCTGGCTCATCCCCTCCAACTACGGTGAAGCCAAACCCCCTGCTGCTTTTCCTTAGCTTGGTGTGGATGAACTTCCCTTTCAACTCAGAAGGGTTTCGTGTAAAAAAAGGTTTTCCTGTATAGGAAGTTTGGAAAAAAATCTATAAGCAGGCAGGCAAGAGTGTTTGATCTCTTTTTCCTCTGCCTCTCCCCATTCTAACGAGTCCATGGACAAACACAGCAGTATGCAGGGACAGGAATGCACTTCACTCCTGCATCCTCTCATCTCATCACACTCCACCTGTCTCCTTGGATCCAGGCATGGAGTAAAAGGTGTGAACAAAACCCCAGTACCTGGAACTTTGTTAGCTGTGGTCGTGCACACCAAAGCCCCAAGGCTACAAAGGGGAAAACATGCTGCTTTAAAGAATGGAATATATTAAATCTGGGAATGCTGGGCTAGATGTGTGTCTTATCTCTGTCCTGAGGTGGTTATATCCATCCCAGGAAGGATGGGGCAGGGTTAGGGGGCCTCCTCCAGAAGGAGTCTGTAGTGAGAGTTTCTGCAGAAAGAAGCATCATTATGTTTTTCCCCACCTGACCTTCTCCCAACCCACTGAGCAAGATGCAGCTTCTGAGCTCTGACAAGACACTGATACCCTTTAGCATAACCCCCAGCCCCACCATTGCTACCACCCTGTGACCTCCTCTGGTGAAAAAGGGGAGGATGCTGACATTGTTCTTCAGACACTGTTTGAAGTCTTTTCTCTTCCCTTTCTGCTCCTTGCCTGTTGTGGATGAAACACTTCTGGTGTGAAGTATGAATCAAAGAGCAGCCCAGGACCGGAGCAGCTGCGCTGGAGAGCTGGGAATGCTCTCTGGGAGTACAGTTAAGAGGGAAAGAGGTGCTCCTCAGACAAAAGCACATCCTTGCAAAGCATGTTGCACAGGCTCGGAAAAGGGATCATGGCTGCTGCACTTCACAGTGCCAACACTAAACACCTTTGCACTTTTAATTGTTTTTAACGCTCAGCCTATGCCACTAAGCCCTCTGGTGACAGCTTGGGGATCAGCAGTGGATATCACAGCCAGGAGAGCTGGCACACTTTCAAACACCTCAGCAGCATTGCCGTGGGCCTCTGCTCAGAAAGGAGACCTTGGGGGAGAGCGAGAGGATTTGAGACTCGTAAGCCTTTGACTGGGGGAAAAAAATGTGTATTTGAAGATTATTCATGAGGAGGCAGCGTGAGGGCTTGTAGTCTTCTGCCTTTGAAGGGTGGCAGAGGAACACGGTAATCCTGCACATCGTGGGCAGTGTTCTGCTCAGACCCCAGCCTGCAAAAATGCCCTGACTATCAAAGTGCAACCCAGTGTCTTAGCTAACAAACACAGTCAAGAGGCAGACTGCCAGCAGGGCTCATTTCTGGTTCAAAGGACAAGCAGAACAAGAAGAGCTTGCTAGTGTTTGCCCACAGATATAGGCTGAGCTTGCCCGGCAGCAACAGGACAGCAGCACCACAGGCTATGTCCCACCTACAGCATTCAAGAGGGTATCACATTTGAAATTAGTGTATCTACAAAACCCAGGCTGTGAGAGTGTTGCCAGGGACACAGGGAGGGCTCCTTGTGCCCACGTCCCTGCCAGCAGTGTCATCAGGGAGAGAGATGGAAACCTCTGGGCATGGAAGCTGGAAAAGGTGCTGTATATGGGGAGCGGGAGAAGAGGGAGCAGCACTGAGAAAGGAAGAGGAAGGAATGAAAGAGGGGAGGAGTCATCAGCAGGTACCAGGACATGTCACTCAGAGTGATGCTGAGACAGATTAGAGCTCTGCTCTAACACTGCTGCACAATTTTGGTGGCTGAGTAGGCTCCCAACATCACCCCTGCGTTACGGGTCCTTTGCATCGCCACGTGTGGATGGTTGGGCAGCCTTTGCTTCACCCTGACTGTGGAAAAGGCAAAGGTGGCATTCACAGACACCTCCAGGAAGAAGATCAGCCTTTTTGGGGCACTCTGATGACATCTCTAAACCCAGGTGCCTGATGGTCAGGGTGCCATCCTCAGACTTCCCATGTTTTTTCCTTGCTGCCACGTTGGACTACTCTAATGTACTCTAATACCTCTTAGGACTGTGCTGAGGGCTTTAGGTCCTGTGAAATTCCATATGTCTGTTTTGGAAGGGCTGATCTGCTGCCAGCTGCTGCAGAGAGCACTCCCTGGGTCTTCCTGGCAGGAAAGGCTGCCTAGGACCGCAGCACTCCAGTCAGGTTTGCCTTCGGAGACCAGGGGGGTACTTCCCAGCTCCCAGCTGCTCCCAACTCTGTCAGGAAGATGCATTCCAGCCAGATTCCCCCTCTCACCTTCCCCAGGCTCTGGCTCCTGCAGACCAGGGCAATGCCACTCACTTGCTGTGCAATCCAGATGTAGTCAGAGATAAGCCTACTTAAAACCACTTGTAACCAGAGAGCACTTTACTGCCATAGGTACAAGTGGAACTCCCTGGCCCTTGCTGGCAACCTGACTTGGCAATGTTTCAGCTCATGCTGCAAATTCAGGAATGATTCCTGTCCTGTCTGGTGAGTTATTTAAGGCAAACGACTGGTCTGGGAGTAATTGGCTACACAGACCACTGGCACAGTAAACAAGGCTGTAATAACCCGATGTACCTGTACAAAAGTACAACTTCTGAGTAAGTCCACTGTGTTTGAAAACTTGGAACACTACACAGAGAATAGCCACAATCCTCTTTTGGATGCACATAATCTCATTCACCTCTTGCATTCAGCAACAAATGTAGTCTTGAAACAACTAGTCTCAAAATCTGGGAATTCAGATAAGCAGGCATAGGCCCTGGTGTGTCACCAGTCGTGGAAATACCGCCCTTGCGGTGGCCAAGGGAATTTCATTCTCAGGAAAAAGAACTTGTTGCTCTTTTACAGCTGGTTTAACAAGGCTGTTACCTTGTACTGGTGCTTCCCGAACTGCCTCTTGGTTGTTTGAAACATGGTTTGGAGCAGCGGGTGGAGGGAGAGATGGACACTCCTCTGTCCATTCTAGAGAGGGCAGAGAGGGAAATGTTACTGGTTTCACAACAGCACCATGAGCTGCTGCATGTGCACACACTGGGAGTGTGGGGGTCAAGCAGAGGAGATGTGAAAAGCATGGCAAGAGAGGAAACAGACTCACAGACAGAGGGAATAAAATGAATGGGATGTCCAAAAACCAGTCCTGAAGGATCTCTATATCCAGGTCAACTGATTCATCTGCTGGGACATCCTACCTCACACTCAAACTTGGGACTTGATTTGCATCTAAATGGACTTGACATTTAAATGAAATCTACTCCCTGTGCCACTCATGGCATCTAAGTAGAAGAACAAACCCAAATGCCACATGGCCCTCACTGCAGCTGGGCTGCATTTGAAGAAAAAAAATGTAAAAAGTAAGAAAGAAAAAAAAGAGGGTGGGAGGGAGGAAATTAATAAAAACAAAAGTATTTCAAAAAATGGAAATTACTTCAGATTTTAGAGCCTAACAACATACAAAGGCCTCAGTTTAAGAAGTCTCTCACGCAGGGTTTGTCTAGTGCATGTAAGTACCTACTCCTCATCCCCTTTGATAGCCTGAGACCCAGTGCAGATTGGAACAACGCCAGCTACAGTGACTAACTTGATGGAGCAGACTGAAGAGGAAAACATGCTTTAGTTGTTTCTGGGAAGACTAGAAACTTTCCAGAAATAAAGGACACATAAAGAAAAATCTCTCCTGTTTAACAAGGTTGAAACCTTCTATGTTTAAGTGATACAGTTTAGATTCTCTCCTTTGCTGCATCTTCTATGAAGGCCAATCACAGCCTTTCCTATGCACATCACTTTGCCTTTAAACACTAAGGCCACGGAGGGAAGGACAAACACATTGGTGTGATGCTGCCATGGCAAGGGGGGCATTCCCCCACAAACACCCCACACACCATGCCCTCAACGGTGCCAACCTTCTGGAGGCTGTTGCTGTTGTTCAAGCTGCTTCTTCCTCTTTGCTTCAAGAACTGGGTTTTCATACTGTGTCTTCCGGTTGATGTGGCTGGAGATGAAAGAGAGCAATGAATTAGGAAACCCTTTGTGCAACAAGCAGGAATGAGGGCCAGGCACTGAAACTCCTCTTTCTGAGAAAAGAAGTAAAATACCAAACACATCCAAGAGTGGATGCCGAGCAAGGCTCATCTAGTTGTGCCAAAAAGAGTATTTAGAAAAACAAGTGGATTCTGGTATTGATATGATGTCTTGAGTAGGAATGGCTAATTCCTTCAAATACATTAAAGTAGTGATCTACTGGTGAAAAATGAGATTAAGGCAGGAAAGGCTTTCTGTCTGACTGCATTTTAAAACACAGGCCTGTATCATACCTGCTTTAATCAGATTCCCAGAGGTGCAGTCATTCCCTGGCTCACCCAAGTTAAAAACAAAACAAAATAAAATAAAACAAAACTAAACAAACCAAACCCCAACATCTGTCAGCGATCTGATCAATGCACACAGGGTATCTTTGAAGCATCTGCAGGGATGCAGGCTATGCGATGGGCTCCGAACAGATCGAAATCTATCCAGCATCAGCCACCAGCAAATACTCCTAGTGGAAACCAGCATTTAGTGAAACTTAGCTGCTTTCCTTAGGCAGCTTTTAAGCACTATGAGAGGTTGAGAGCCAATACTTCTTACCAATTTCAGGACAAGAAAATCAGCCCAGTCCCAGCATGGCAGACAAGGCATGCACTCAGCAGAGGATTAACAACCTTATGAAACCAAGTGATGAACTGCAGCCACAGATGCTGGGGTGGCAGGGGTAGGTTTGGGACTTCCTGAATGGCTCATCAACTGTTCAAGAGCCATTTTCAGTAGCGATTTTGCTACAGCAGAGGAACAGGTAGACCTTGGAAAATATATTGCCTTAAAGCCTATCTTTGTATGCAAAGCAAAGTTTACTGTTAAGAACTTGCTATCCAGTATGTCTTTATAAAAAAACCCACATGAAAACCAACCACTTTTTCAAATAACTGTGACAGAAGCACTCCAGGGATTCATGTTCAGAAATTTTTCTGCTAAAGATCAATATTAAATCACTAGAAAAATATTTAACTTACTAAATAAAAAACAAGTCAATGAGTTCTGTAAAAGATTTCCCATTTCAAGATGTCTTCGAAGAGCTAAGAAAAAATGATAACTACTTTAAAAATTATATAAAATTTTGTGATACAATTGTCTCTCAATAAAAGCCATTATGTAATAACAGAGTGCCTGGTTTGAAGGGACAGAAACAAATGCTAAAATTATAACCATCTTGCTAGCTTAGAGACAGCAAGTAAAATAAAACTATGTCTTATTGCAGTTACTTTTTGATTTAATTCAATCAGTAAGGAGTGCCACAAAACTAATGGGCATGTGTATATAAAGTGACAGGAAAAAATCCTGTAAAGACCTCTTCGCATGGCATTTAATAGCCAAAAAATATTCTTGATGTCTTTGGTAAATAAATGTCAAGACTTAATGACACAGTTTGCTAACCTTGTTTCCCCAGGCACAGATGGTAGTGTCAGAAATGAGCCAAAGCAGACAGAAACTGTATTCCATGTCTATTCTGAGGGCTATCATAAGCCATCCTACTAGACAGGAGTATATACATAATTAAAAATTCATTTTATGGGGTCAGTGATGAAACAAAACTCGGATCTCTGGTTTCCCAAAGGAGCAATCTGACATCTCGATAAAGGAGAAGCTGCTCTAATTCCACAGAGAGTCCCATTAAACCTGTAATTCTATTCACAACAACACAGCCTGATGGAAGAGCCTCTACCATGGCTGTTTGGTCACACCATCTTCTCCATCCTTTTGGGTGTCTTCTGGCACAACTGCCTGGTGGATTGCTTTGCACACTCATTTTGTGACCATAGCACTGCATGAGGGCAATTGAACTCAGTTAATTGCACACATTTTAATGTTCTCTGGATAGAAGTATTTTGTGAGGTGTTGGGGCTCCTGCACATCCCAACCCTGGATCGCTCCTGTCTTCCTTGAGCTCAACCCCCTCCCAGGGCACTCCTGTCTCCCCTGGGCCCATTCCCACTCCAGAGTGGATGGGGAATGGCCAGACAGGGCTGCCCTCTCCCAGACCCTGTAACATCCCCCAGCCTGCAAGGAGCCAAGGTCTCCTCCTCCTTGGTCTGAGATGTGACCAGCAAAGCACACAGTGGGGTGCAGGGAAAGCCTCCTCCACCTGACAGCCACACTGAAACAGGGAGCAGCACTTACTCTACATAGTAGACACCATATACGGGATCCTCAATTTTCTCCCAACCGGCAGGCAACTCTGGAAATAGAAAAAGCATTACTGAAGCTTCCAAGGCAGTTTTTTTTTCTGACAGGCAGCTGCTCCTGCCCAACGTGCAAAACTCATCAGTAGCTCAGACCTTGCTTTGGATACTTTTCAGAATGATCACAGCCCCCTCTGAAGGGCTGGCACAGCACGACACCAACATCCCAGCCTGTGCCCCCTGTGCTGGGTCAGCACATCACTGGGAAGACACAAATAATGGTCAATTTTTGATTTGCTTTCTGCATTAAATGAGCAAATGCTCAATAAATTTCCTGTCTGGGACTGCCCCAAGTACCCCCCTCCCCGGTTTCTCCACCATGATCAGTGGTCCTGGATGGAGCACTGCAGGGGAAGTCGATGCAGAAAGGCAAGAGGCATTTTAACACCAACCCATGAAGATGGGTGAGGCTATGGCAAAAAATTGTAGCCCACTGACAGAGACCGCTTCCCTCTCCTGTACCAGGGCCGAACCATTTATGCTCACCAGTGCAGAAAAGAGGATTTTTTTACTCCTTTCTTTGGCATTTGCATTGCTCAGACAGGAGCCCAACACAAAACCAGGACAAGGTAGATTTAACATGTATGCCACCATATGGAACCCACCCAAGAGGGGCTGGCACGCACGGTGTATTTCACTGCACAGTACTTCATGTAAGAACACACATTGCCATAGTCACATGTAACAGAGATTTCCTTCTTTTCATTACCATAATTAACAAAAAGCAGTTCTGAAGATGAAATTAACATTTGGAAATGTATCCGCTTTTGTTCCTGTTGATTTTCTAGACTGTAGGTAGTACTTTAACTATAATTAGTGAATGTAATGCAATCACTTCAGCATCCAATTGAGGCTTATTAAAGCTGTATGTGTTACTTAAGGGCCTGATCCTTGTGCCACTCATTTATACACAATGTTCCCATTGGCTGAGGGTCACAAAATAATCATCCTGTTAACAATACAGAGTGGTGTGTTTGACTAATACTGTGAAACAACTCAGAAAAAACTCCACCACACTAAGGACTGTGCACATGTGGTCCTACCAACTCTGCACATTCATTTAAATTTAGAAAAATACAACATTGTTGGATAACACAAGTTCAAATACCCCATGCGAAATAATTCATCAAAATTTAACAAGAAATTTGTCAACACTGACAGCAATCTATGTTTGTTCATGATCAAATCCAGAGATTTATTTCCATTAATGGCATCAATTGCTGACCCAATACAATCAACAATGGCCCACTAATGAGAATAATGTTGCCATAAGGATAGAAATATCTCCAGACTGGAGAGGAACAGAATCTATACAAACACACATGGACTAATTACTCAAAGTTTATGTTTGTGTTCAGAATTGGCTGGAGATCAGATGAAATCAATTTTCATGGGTTTTGCTCCCCATGTCCCTCATTTATAGGTAAAAGGTAGGTTTTCCATTCTTATCATTATTTTATTCTCATTGTGTTTAACTTAATCTTTGGATTCCTTGAGACATAGGCCATTAAATGCAAGCCAATGCTAACTTTTGGGCATGAAAAAACTCCATCATTTTATCAGCAGATCGAATGCTTCAGAACCAGATATTCCTTTACATCCCGCAAGTTTATCTAAGAAAAAGTCAGAAAGCTAGAGGCCAATCTTGAAAGTTTTTTTGCAGAGGGAACTCTCAGGTTTGCAGAGGAGTCCCAGAAGGTGAAAACACCGTGGGACTGGCTCCAAGAGTTTCAGCGGAATTTGACTAAGACCTAGCACGCAGTGGGAAAATCACAAGCTGTTGCAGCCGTTTAGTTTGTTGCACTATGGTGAAAGTAGAATGGTAAAGAGATCAAGCTGGGGTGAAAGAAAAATAAAAAGTCAATGAGGGAAAGGAGAAGTAATGCACAAATGCCTTCAAATGAGTTCCACCAGTTTTCATACTAAATATCTTTTGTCTATTTTGGACTATTAAGTGCTTTTCTCTTTTTAAAGTTTAAGCAAAAATTTTTGGTTTTTTTCTTCTTTTCACAAAAGATTTTGATATTAAATTCAATTTTTTTTCTTCCCTTTTACAGCATTTTCACAAAAGAGCAGAACACTAGCACTTTCCTAACCCCAAAAATGGCACTATGCCAAAATCCTTCCAGTTTACTATCTCTGCAGCTTTTCATTTAAGGAACAAATCTCCATGTTTTCAGATATAACAACATACAAAACTGCAGCTTTTAACACATTTTTTGTTGATTATGTAGATGCATTTTTCAACTTCTACAAGCTTCCAGAAGTTCTCTAAAGCAAAAGGCAATATTCTCCATAGCTATGTTGCAGTCTAGCTTCTTAGCTGCTTTAAATAATCTTTCTCTATTTCTCCTGCCAAACTGAAGATGACCCAGAGCATCAGATTTTATCACAAAGATGAGATTTCAAAAAACATTTTGCATCATCAGGAGCCTGAGTGAGCCATATGATTTTTATTTTGGTACATCCATGCAGCACCAATGCAGTCTCAGAGCATCTATCAGCAGGTAAATTCAATGGACAAATATCTAATTTCACAATTTCAGGCCTTGGATAAGTACATGAATTCCTGTTGAGATGCTCTAATATCCTGCCCCACATACAGAGGGGCTGGATGGATTCCTAAAAAATTATTTCTCCAGCCACCAGGCATTTCAGTTGCAGCCATGCAGTACTGTGAAGGAGCTGAAGACAAACTCAGCACACTCAGCTCTTACTGCTCCCTGTGAAGCCAGGAGGGTCAGTCCAAGCGATGCCAAATTCTGCTCTGAAGGTTACATTTTTGTGTCTGAAGAACAACCTTCTGTTAAAATGAGGTGACCTATTACTCCATAGCTCTTTAGAAAACAAGAAGTTGTGAAAATGCCTCAAGTCTTAATCTTCTTATATTCAGAATAGAACCTGTTGATAAGTTAAGGTGCTAAATAGCTGTTGCCAACCAGTTTTTACTAACCTGAGTTACTATAACTATACTAAGTTTTCATGCCCCCTCCCTAATGTTGCTGTAACCAATTGAGTAATTTGAAAATATCTTTCTTTACACTGCAACATTTGCTCATCTCAACAGTGTATTGATGGGCTGTGAGCTCAATAAAGCTTATCTGCATTGAAACAAAGGGAACATCTCGTGATGTTTGAGCAAAACACTTGTGTACGTAAGTGCCTGCAGATCCGGCGTCAGGCTTATCAATTAATGAGTTTTCCTGCATCTATTTTTTCAGCTCTGCTCTTGCACTAGTTCCTGATAGCAGATTGAAAGAAGGGTAATTTCTGTTTAATATTGCCTCTAAATTTGCTTTTTTAAAACCTCCCTCTCATTTTAAGCCACTGTTGTGAAGACCTTTGTGAGAACCCTTTGCAGATTGTTGATGTGCATCCACCTACTTCTGATGCTATTTGGTCTGCACGTAACACTCATGTACCACTAAAAAGACTGCATTCTTCTTTAAATTGTCATTTCTTCCAAATTCTTGCTCTGTAAGGAGTTGGGCCTCCAACATTATACCAGGCATATTATTCAGAAGAACCATTTGTGGAGCAGTGTTCCAAGTCTGCTGGCTGCTGATGCTGTATCCATCACACAGAAGCAGGGAGCAGAATACACTTACTTGCAAGTCATTACAGAAACCAGAGCTTAATTCTCTGGTAATCCAATTCCTCCAGTATGCAGTACTATGAACTGTAAGTAAAGGACTGCCTTTTTAAAAGCAATAATAGTCCTAGTGGAAATAAAATCCTATGTAACCTCTTATCCTTTCAGCTCTCCAAGTGCACTAGAGCATAGCTGAACAGAAATAACAACTACCTCTGCCATCAGTATAAACACAATGAGCACTGCTGAGATTAGATATCAAGACAGCATCCTTCACAAAGAGATGCAGCAAATAAAAGTGTACCACATCACTGAAAATCATCTGTTTATGAAATCACTGACTGAGGGAAAATTTTAAGCTGTTTCATTCACAAGGTCAGCCAAAGCATCCGATGTAATACTCAAACTTTCTGAATCACACTTAGCTTCTATTGTCTGGGAAATGTCTTTGGCCCCAGTGAAAAAGCATCATGAGCTGCATCATTTCAGCTTTGGCATCTATAAGCTTTTTCCTGGAGCCAGAGATGCCAAAGGAAAAGACCCTGACTCCTGCATAGTCCAGGAGGAAGTGGCTTCGAATCAACTTTGCAAGATTAGGGCTCTAGCTTTCTTCAAACTTTGAATCAGTAAGAAAACCACTGCAGATCTGAAGCTAGGGAAAGATAAATGGTCTTTGTGCTGGGGAAGTTTTGCTGATAAATTACTCTTGTTGAAAAAAAAAAAAAAACAACTGAAAGATGCAAAATGATACAAAGGAGAAAGTAAGTAATTAAAGGCTCAAAACAGTGCAGTTGAAGTCAAATATCAAAACGAGAGATGGATGATTTACCTAGTTCACTGTCCAGTTCCTCCGTGTGTACCCCTTCTTCTCCAAGGGAAGAGCAGTAAATGAGACAGAAAAAATTAAAAGAAAATTTCAGATACCAGCACCAAGCAAGAAATTCCCTAGAGGCAAACAGCAGAACCAGCACTAATTTTCTACACACCAAGCCCAAGCTTTCCATTTATCACACTCCAGTGATCAGAATATTGATGGATCTGATGCAGATAATGAAAGAACTGGTTCTTGCACTCTCAAAACATCTGCATCAATGGACTACTTCCATGTCATGGCAAAGTCATGCAATTGTGATGTTCTCACTGTAGTGAGGCTTCCCCCTCAGATCCATATGGTCTGACCTTCACAATCTGTTCTACAGACACATGGATCTTTCAGAAGGCCAGACCTGGATACTAATGAAGAAATCTGAGAGGAAAACCTTGCACCTAAATAAGGACTAATGTAGCAAGGTTTTCAAGAAAGCACCTAAATTTATGTGCGCACGAGGTCCAAAAGACTTCACTGTCCTACTCAGATGATTTAAGATAGACATGAAGTGAAGCGCCTTGTTTAACTGGAGGCACAGACCCACAGTCCAGATGCAGTAGTGAGGCACAGACAGGAATGCACCAGTTTTAGCAGGACACCTGGGACAAAGATCACATAATTTTTCAAAGACACAAAGCCATCAATATTCGCTGTTGCTCCATTTATCATTATCTGCTCCATATTCATAAGTTAACAGTGACACAGATGATTAAAGTATTGCTTAGCCTATAAATAATAATAATGCAGTCTGAAAATGAAAGATGTTGACAAAACCAGAACAAAGATGGTAAAAACAATCTTGGACCCAAAGTTTAAGACACATAAATGAATGACAGAAGCAACCAGAAAATGTAGGGTTGCAACATCTGGACACCCGAAAAACCACTCCCACGACCTCTTTGCAAAATATTCTATCAAAGCAGTTGTTTGGGACCATTAGTGTGAAATATCAATTGCAATCTCCTTTGATAGCCTAAACAACTGGAAACAAGCAAAAACTTTGTTAGGGACACATATCCTGATGAAGCAAAAGCACAGGGCAACTGCACCCAAACAAATGTGAAACAGCATCTAACATTTATAAAATCCATAAAGAGGGTGGGATGAGCCTGACAACTCACCTGCACACACCCCAAACAAAACAGAGGAGTCATCCCACTGACTTCTGTGGAACGACACACAACAGCGACTCTTGCCAAAAAACATCCAGCTTCTATGATGCAGCAGAACTAACCTTCTCTCTGTTTTTTGAAACATAATTATTCTTATGTGCCAAGCAAGATTAGAGCAGCCAAGCAAAGCAGTGCCAAGCACTGCTGTAACTATGAAGCAACTGGTTTAACTATTGAATGTCACAAATATCCATTAATGAGCAACTTGGTGAATGAAGTGAAGGGGTGTGTGGGAAGATGGAATTAGCTGATTTTAAGGAGTTGATAAACAAAGATGGCACTGCTCTCCAAAACTGTGAACTCAGTGAAATACAGTAATACCAGCTGTATGTTTCTATTCCAAATTAAACAAATTATTCCAAAGTTTGCTTTACAATTGCTAAGAGGACAAGAGAAAGACTTTCCCTTCTGCAAGGAGACTTAAAACTGTGTAACAGAGGAGCTCAATCACCCTCTGTAGCCTCGTGATACCGGGTGCTCCTCGCCTGGCACATCCCTGTAGTTTGAGGGTATCCCGCACTGTGCACTAGGAAGTGCACCTGCTTCATCACAGCAGCCAAGACTGCAGAGGTAAATTCTCACACCCTGCAAAATCTCACAAGTGAAAGACAGGAGAGGATGAAAAACTGCATGTGTTAAAACAGTAACAGCAGTTCTGGAGGCCGGAGTTGAACCTAACAGTGAAAAGGGATTAAGTTGATTCTTTTCTGAAATAAAATTGTGATTCTTACTGAGATGACTGACACCAGTAGGAGGCTAATCATATTATGAAAACTGATTTTACAAGGACAGCACCAACACTGATGAAGGAAACCCTTCCACATTTAAGAAGTGTCTACCATGATAGTACTGTATTAGCCAAGATTATGTATTTGAATACTATCACCTTTCCTGGTCAGTAGACCAAAATTCCCTCACAGGTTTTCCCAAACATTTAAGTTATTTTCATAATTCCCTTTTTCTTCCAGCATCTCCTAAAGGAGGCTGGGAAAGAACCTCCTTTTAAAGTCCTGCATTTGGCTGCTCTAAATTGGACAGTGGCTTGCATTTCCAACATCTCAAGGAATACAAAATCTTATCATCGCAAATTTTCAGTGTCAGAAATCTACACTTTCAAATGGAATTTGTTTTCAGCAATCACAACACTGTGCAGACTGTCAGCATTTAACAGTAGCAGTGAAGCAATTGAGTTATTTCTGCTCAAACAAGGAAATAACAACATAACTCTTTCAATCCATGTGAAGCAGGCGGTTGAAGCGTAACACAGCGGAGCACGAAGAGACTCAGTCGTTCCCTCCCACACAGTGATCCAAGGAGCAAACATGTCAGACAGCTTTGAGTCTTGTTCAGCATCAGTGACTTTTCAAATGACTTTGCAAAAACAGAGGCCTCTTACTTGTAGCACCTCCTTGATTTTTATTAAATCATCTGGCACCTCAGTGGCCATTCTACATTCACAACGATTTTCCAACATACTGGATATTGTCTCTATGTACTTACTAATAAACCTCTTTTATAAAAAAAAGGCCTTCTGAATACTAGATTAGACAGAGAGAAGGAAAAGGAAAAAAGTCACCTAGGAAGAGACCAAACACAGTATTATGTCACTATTTTAGTCTCTTACCATCATCTTCACATTCTTCTAGAGGCTTCTGCTGTTTGTTCAGGCACCGTGGATCTAGCCAAGATGTTGTTTTTGTGTTATGGCTGGAAACCAAAAATGGAAATATGACCTTTGTTAAGAAAGGAGAGTTGAAGTATCCGTGACATAAAAGTATATATCCTCTTTATTATTCAATAGACCTGAAGGCATACTTTTGATTCAAACAAACAGCTCTACAATTTGATGTTGTGCAAACTAGTTGACCAAATCACAAGAACTTTGGCACTGAAAAAACAAAGGTAACAAGTGAAAATATACAAATCAGCATTCCTGACTGGAAAGAGGCATGAGAATGCTCCAGTATTATAATATTAATTTCCAAATTTTTGTTTTTGATGGCTTGTTTTTTAATTCCAAGAGCTGCCTCTGAGCTAAAGGCAGAAGTTTCCCTTCCTCATGAAATTATGCAGTGGTCTTTGTTCCTACAAAAGACCTTTGACACGTCTAGAGTTGACCCAAGCATTAGTCAAAAATAGTTTTGATTGAAAACTTTATAATTACACAAATAAAACTGTTCTGTCTAAGCCTTTGATGGAAGTTGAACAGCTTTACTTCCAACTCTCCCTTTCCACAAGTCCCCTGACAGCCTCATGATGCCAGTCCCAGAGGTGAAGGCTGCACAGTAAACAGGCTTAAAATACATTTTTCTAGAAGTTATTTTCTGCCATAATTTCATTTGCATAAGCAGACAATCTGGTAATATAATGCCTCTTCTACAACCTGGTGTCATCTTAGACACAACCTGCAAAGATATCCCTCCAGTCCCTGAGGTATCACTTATCTAGCTTAGCCTTTAACACTGCTTAACAGTTTTAAGTTTCAATACCATAGTAATGCTATTTACTTCTCCTTCAAGGTCTCAAAGAGGTTTACAAAGTGAACTTTAGCCTCACAACAGTCTCATGAGGGCTCTGTAATGAGGGCCATGATCCCTGAAGAACTAACAACCAACCAGCAAACTTGTATTATACTGGAAGAAAAGGGCCAGCCCTGCTCGCAGGATCTGAGTGAGTAAGTAAAAGGTCCTTGTTTTACACATCCTACTACCCAGCCCTCCCAAGGCAGGATGAGCAAATGTGTTTAATCCTTATGTGTGCTTCAGGGCAATTAATCGGCACCTAGAAAACTGAATGGCAGAAATTCAGCAAGTCAGGCAAATTAACAAAAATAAAGCAGAGGGGGTCTGCCACCTTATAAATAAGCAAGTCTGCAGTCTAGCTGAGAAGGAGGGCGGTGGGAAGAGAGCAATAGGATATTTGCATATTTCTTGCATTTTTGTACTTGCTAACCAAAGGCTCAAACAGTGTAGTTTGCTGAGGCACAGAAAATTTTGCTAAACACCTTTCAGATCACACACTCAGATGGAAAGGATTGTGTTAGACCTGTAACATGCACAGGTAACAGGAGACTGGGATATGCTCTGTAATGAAAATCCCAATTAAAGCACCAGAGAAACACACCTCAAGAGCCAAACTGCTTCAGCTACATGGGGATTGGTTATCTGACACACAGCCCTGGCCCCACTGGACCTGCACTGGTTCTGTGCAAGAAGCTCGTGCTGCCCTCCACAGCACCCTGACTTGATACCCAAAGCACCACAGATGCTGGAACAGACATCTGAGCTGGCTTGGGTCCACACTGCTCATTAGTTCACTTTCTTAATCTGATACAAATCAAACTAAATGGTTTCTAGGCTCAGGGTGTCCATAGAATTAATAGAACTGCAGTCATTCAGTGCTGCATCCACACCAACAGGTTCATGCACAAAATCAGCCTCATGGGAATGTATCCTCAAACTGCACTGCAGGGAGGAAGCAGGTGCTGCTACCAGAGCTTCACATCACACAGGCCTACGTGTACAGGCTATGTTTTCCCAACACATACATGGTTCTCCTGCAAAAGGTCTGACAACTTATTTAGAGGTACTACAGTCCTGCATTGTGAAGAGAACACAGACACAGCAGGCATGGGGGTGGGTTTGGGAAAACCGGTGGTGGCAGCAGAACTCCCAATGGAAGCACCTGTAAGGAAGGACAGCAGCAGCCCCTGTGGGGTCAAAAAGGGGAGCAACTGACTGCTTGGGCAGCATTTACTGCTTATCATCTGTCCTCCTCCAGAGAGGAAAATGGCAGGCTGAACAGGCTATTAGGCTGTTCTATATATAAAGGCCAGAAAGTACATCAAATAACGAGGCACCCTGAGGACACAGTGAGGGGCAGAAAGCCATGCTCAGGGTAATGTACACATCTTGGTTTCATCAAATGAGAATTTGCATTTTGGCTTCTTGACCTTGTCTTACGCTTGGGGGCTGTTGGAGCCTCTTCAGGTAATCGAGAGTGCCCTGGAAAATGGCCTTTTTTAGAGCAGCCCTCTCCCAGCTGGTGAAGGGCTGCTGTGGTGCCCTCAGTCAACCCAGCTCCTCAGATCTTCTGGCAATCTTCTCTAATGTGTTCCCTTGCCACTGAAGCCAAAGGAAAACCTGCTCTTGAACCTTTCCCTGGCCCTGTCCAAAAGTCCCCTCTCCTGATGACAAGGCAGGGCTGCTGCCCTCACGATCCTGATCCAGTGTAACTCTCTGCAGGAGAGAGGGGCAACTAGCAGAGGAAGTTCTTCTACAGTAACTGGGCATTGGCTTCTGGTACGCTTTCCACAACTGCATTAAACAGATCATCAAATCCAAGATCAATTCCTCACCCCCTCTTCTGCTTGGCAGCTAAGGGCTTGAGTTTCAAAGGCTAATTGAGTGTTAATGTCTAGCTAAACTCAGTGCAAGACACCTCTGACACTAACAGGTCCTATTTTATAAGTTACTCCTACCTCAATAAATTTAGACAAGTATAATTCGAGACTATTATTTATGGCATGAAAAAAATCAATATCATCATAAAACTGCTGACAGCAATCAGCTCTTAGGCAAAGACTGCAGAGTATGAGGTACTAGCATTCCAAACTTGCTGTGCCTACCCTGTGCTGAGCTGTACCTTTTGCAAACCACTGGAGAACATTAACACATTTGGCCCATTTGCTGTGACGGGGGGACAATACACAAAGTCCATGCCTGGCTCTGCTGCCTGTGCACAGGACTGGAGGAATCCCCTCTGCTGCGTTATGCACAGAGGTAGGCACCAGAAATGAAGTCTCAGCCCTTCCAATTAGGAGCTTTCATTCCACCTGTGAAAACAACTGGCCCGTATTTTATAAGTGTCTGTTGCTTTTGTAACTACCCTCATAAAACAAGCGATTCCTGCTGCCTTGGAACTCAGGAGTAATTTGGATGTTAATCCAGTCAGGAAATGCAAACCCCCTTCAGAAGCAGTAAAGAACTAACAGCTCTGCAACATAACTGTATACACTAAATATTTAATACACACACGTACACACACAAAACGCATCCATGGAGGTTTACTTATGCCCAAAGAGAGGGAGAGAGATGGAATTAGAACAACAAAAATGTGCTTTACTCTATAAAATAGACTTCTCCATTCTCCGTGTAGGCCATCTCCCAGTTTTCCGGCAGAGGACCTAGGTTATCCTCGGCAGAAGGAGGTAGGTATTGAGGGAGGTTCTGAGATGGTTCCGTGGTGGGGACGTGGGTGTGGCTCTCAGTTGCAGACGGGGGGGCTGCCTCTCTCACGATATGTGTGTTGTGCTCGTCTTGGTCACCAGACTCTGCTGCAGAACAAACAAGCACAGGTTAAAGTGAGAATCAGTCTTTTTTTCACCCGGTTTGCTCCTCCAGGTTTATCCTACCAGTTTTCCTCTCCTTGCCTTTTAATTCACAAGACACAGCAACAGATGAAGCAGGGGCAGAGCCTCAGCAGTCTCTGTGGCAGGAGGGGTGAGCTCACCTTGCCCACACACACTCTGCCAGCCAGACCCTTGCTGAGCAAATCAGGAGCTGTGATCAGCTCCTGTGTTCACTCCAACAGGCCCTGCAGAGGTACCAAATTCTTCCAAGCTATCTGAGGCTCACTGGTGTAGAGGAATTCAGTGTGCTTTCGAGCAGGCTTACAGGTTCACTCCTGCAGTGCCAAATGTGGGACAGGATTAGGAGGATAAAATTTCCTGTTTGAAGAATGATCAAAAGAGGAGATTTTACAAGTGCAAAATGTTGCCAGAAGCTCAAAGTCAACAAGCTAATGGTGAATGTCTTCAGTGCAGTGCAGTTATTTTAAATTAAAAATTAAAATGAATGTCAGCACTGTACCATGTGTCCACGTATTGCTGCTCACTAGTGCCTGTTCTTGCTGTCTGAGGAGGTTTATTCCATGGCTCGTCAAAGTATCCTTCCAGTCAAAGTCAGTCAGGAGTGTTTTATGCTGTATCTGGCCCTTCTCCCTCTAAGGAAATATTTCTGATGCTTGTATTCATGTAGTTTTGAGCTGTATCCATGAAACACTGCTGCTCATCCCCTTCATCACTAACCCCAGTAAATGCTCCCCAATAAACCAGTCTGTGCCCTCACTCCTTCACAGAGAGGTTTCGGCAACAATGGACAAATTCTAAAATTAACCCTGTGTCTAACAAAGGCATTTTCTCTGTTTTGTTCTTGAAAGGTGTTGAAAATTTATGGCAGTACTTCCACATCCCCTGAGAACACCAGTACAAGCACAGACAACACACTGAGCAAAAGACAGAGAGATCAGTGTCACCCTCTGCCAAGTCCCCAAAGAGTGGGACTGAAAGGGCTTCACAGACAGGACCCTACCCCTGCTCTCCACACCAGAGACCACGGACATCCTCAATTCACAGCCCATAGCCCTGGAAATAGCTCCTTCACTGTTCTAGTCTGTGTGCTGCCATTACCAAAAGAGAAGAACATAATAAACTGGGAAGAACAGGAAGAAAAAGATCTAGACTATATCAGTACCCTCAGTGCTTGCTTTTCAGCCCTCCTGGAGTTTGATATTTTTAGGTAAAAGATGACAAGATAAAGAAGCATGAAAGAATCATCGCCAGCTTAAAACTGAGAGTATAAACATGCCAAAATCTGGAAAACACAAGTTACCGAGAGGTCTCCTAGGGAAGCAGGATCATTTTAATATGGCTAGCACACTTACATGTGAAAAAAGCATAAGGAATCACTTTGGTATATAAGAAATAACTCTTTTCTTGATTCTGTGCCCATTTAATGAAGGCAAGGGGCCAGGGTGTGATAACGTTGTGACAAACGAGCTGCATCTTCCAGTATTTCATCTTGCAAAGGAAAACAAGGAAGAGAAATGATGCTCAAGCTACTTCAGGGCCACCAAACTGAGACGGGCAGGAAGGAATCAAACAACAGATCTCCCACCAGCTTCTTCCCAAAATCAGATCCTGTGACAAAGGCTGAGGCTGCTGTCATGTCACAACATGTGAGAAACCACCCTCAGTGCAAAATTTTGTCAATGAGCTGTCAGCAGAGATAGAAATTCCAACCTGGGAGAAATTAGGCTGGCTAGGAGTGATTTGAGTTGGAAATGTGTAGCAGGTAGCAGCCAAACAGAGCACAACCCTCAAAAGCCATTTGACAGTTTGGCCCAGAGGGGACCAAAACTAAATCTCAGCCTAAATCCTTTTAAAGCTCTAAACAGATGCTAGAGCCAGGACATTCGCAGGTAGGAAGTGGCAGGACAGATCCTCTGACTCATCAGAGGCTAGGAAGAAAAGTTTTCATGGTGATAGAAAGTGATCAGAAGTCAAAGGACCCAGTGCCAGTTATGGTGAGCTCCCACAGCAAGCTGCTAGGAAAGGCTTGAAGGTGTAGATATGCTCAGTACCTGCCTCAAAAGGAGCCCAGAAGACGAATTCAGAGCTTGAAACTGAGCTAACAATGCTCTAAGCACTAACAAATACTAGGCCTGGGGACATGGGGAAGAGTTCTTGTCCCTCAGAGCTTCACAAACTTCCAGTAGATTTCTACAGAAACTCAATGGATCTCCAATAGTGTTTTACTCTGAATCTGCCTGCACAGCACTTGACTTTAGATTGCAAAGGTTTCCAGTGATCTTTCAGCCAAGGCTTGATGGTAGCCATGGTGGGAACAAGATCTGTGTTCAGCAGGACACAAGACCTCGATGAAATACAGAACTTGCACCCATGCTTCAGATCTCATTCCTGCAGCAAGCAGCACTCCATTTGCTGGGAGGTACCTTGGAGAAGAGGACCTAGTACAATACCTGTATGTGACGGGCAGCTCTAGACACAAGGAAGGATAAAGGACAGCAACATATTTAGGAAGGAGCAATAATTAATTTCAAATGCAATCCTGGTTGAGTCATTTCATACTGTTTGTAACTGTCAACGATAGCTCAACTCTTCCTCGACCTTTCTGCAATTAATGGATTTGAACTTTTCCACATTTTTGTCTCAACCAGTTCGATCCCACAAGGCCTTTTTGGAAAGACACAACTGTGCATGGGCTTGTTCACACATGGATGTCTGCCATCCAGGTGTTGGCCAGTTCTGTTCGACATTGACAGCTCTGCAGAAAACACATTAAAAACAACACCCCCCCTTCAAAATACTCTCCAAAACCCTTCCCCATGTATCCTAACTGAAGGACAGTGAGCAGTATTTTTGCTTTACCTGTGAAGCTACTGCTCATTTCAGGTGCATCATCCTCTTCCTCATTCTCTGTATGCACTATGCCAGCATTTTGCATATCATTGTAAGACTTGGTTCGCTTTGGAGTCGACTGCTTGGAGCCAGACTGCAGGTTTTGCAAAGCATCGGTGGAAGTCACTTTCCCACTGAGGGGCTGGCTGGGAGGCTTGGGCGTTCCATAATAGTTACCTAGGCAATAGAGACACATTTGCATCTTCAAAACAGAACAGTTTATAGCAGTAAGGTTTCTATTTCATTTTTTTTAATGGACCCATTAAAAAGTCCATCCCTCCCCACAGATAAGTAAATAAAGAAGCTAACACATGCCATTCCCATTTTTGGGGGTGCATATTTCATCTCCACAGCAGACACAGAAATATTTCTTGCCTTTTTAGTTATTCTTGTCGAATCTAAAAGGAGAAGCAATGGTTGTATTGTTTAGGTGCACCGAGCGTACATGGGCTAAAACAAAAGGCAGTCATGGTGAATAGCAAAACTTCATCTTGTTACATCTGAATTTCAATTAGTAGCCTTTTTACATGTGTGCACCCACACAATGCTGTGGCAGATCTGGAGTGAGCCCCGCAGAAAATAAAAAATTCATGACTGCTATCACCAAGAGAAGTGATGAAAGGCTCGATGGCCTGCTTTAATACACAGGTTCTTTTAGGGGGGATGTTGCATTTGGAAAGCAAAAACTCTTCTCTCTCTAAAAGAAAACTTAGTCAAATGAGAGAAAAGGAAAGATACCACATGGCATTGTTTTTTTCAAAGAGGAAATACAGCAGTTGGGTCAACTTGGGTAGAGGTGAAGAGCCAGACCTTAAAGCTAAACTTGAAGGAACAAAGATGCACCCCCAATCATGCCAGTACACGCTCAGAATCCATCACCAGCTGTGATGGAAACAGTGAAAGTGCTTGGGCTGCTTCCCTGTCATTTTAAGTGACTGTGAAAGAGACACAGAGTAAGTGCAAGTTCATTCTTGCCACAAGAACACAGAGGTATTTCACTGTCCCTGTTTCACTTCACCTCCACACCACAGCAGTGCTAGATTCACCCTGAAATTCTCCACTGCAGCCTCAGGTCTGGAATCTGTTCCTGAAGCACTGGGCATTACAGGAATTCAGACCTATTGCAAGGTGAATCTTTTAATTCTTTACACAATGATCTGTTATATACAACAGTTTTACAGAAAATTCCCCACTCTTTCAGGAATTATTGGTAATTTTTTTTTGCCATCTTCAGATTCTAAGGGTAGACTTAAAAAATTTCCCTATGCTCTCTGACACAACAAAACACAAAGGATGCTGTCGCTGTTGAGTCACCGTAACAAACAGGCAAACATCCTGCAGGTGCAAGAAGTTTACAAAACCGTAACATAGTCTGAGATAGTTTGTATAGAAAGACAGAACTGTCACAAAATGCTACAGAGAGCCAAAGAAATTCTCTGCTGAAGCTTTTTCAGTATCCATAGGATGCCCTCCCATATAGTTCAATTGTGGCAGCAGTGCAAAATTCTTCTCTAAAACATACATTTATTTACATTCTTCATTGATCTCCACATGCTATATATAACCTGAAAGCATTATTTTTTCCATTTTTCAGTACATATTTTCTCAGCAACTGTAGGAGAAGATGAGATTTGAGACCATCTAAGGGACCTGAAGGTGCACAGGTCCATAGGAAGCGATGAGGGGCATCCACAGGTCCTGAGGGAACCTGGATGGAGTTGCTACATCACTTTCCATCATATTTGAGGAGTTGTGGCAGTCTGGCGAAATTCCCACTGACTGTAAAAGGAGAAACATAACCCCTTTCTTAATAATGGAGGACCCAGAAAGAGGCCAGTCAGTCTCATCTCTGTGCCTGGCAGGATCATGGAGCAGATCTTCCTGGAAGGAGGATCACCAGGACCCATCAGGAGCTGGAATCACCCTGACTTGGACTGGCAGAGTTCATGTGGGAAGACCATTTAGGAAACACTTGTAATCATTCCCCCTCACTGCCTCCTGTGAGGTGAAAATGTATTTCTCATAGAGCTGAGACCCAAGAAGCCAGAGCAGCTCCCACCTCCAGGCTTTTACAGCTGGAGTAGTAGGACAGCAACACGTGCAGGTTTGTCTTAACAAGGTGTGTTCCAGCCTGTACACACGATGTGGATCCAGCTCCACGGGAGCAGCAACGCTTCGCAACGCTTTCATCTTCTGTTCATCATTCCAGAATCTTAAATGTACATTGATGCATAATTTATGGGGAGAAGGAAATTACTTCTTCTGGAAAGAGCCTCTAATGGGTACGGAGGCTCTGCAAGCAGGTTGCAGTTTCTGCTAGAGAAATAATTCTTATGCTCTACATACTGCAGGACTGTTTTATACAAAAAGAGGAGGAACAGGGGAGAGAGAGGGCAAAGGGAAAATACAAACATAGGTGGGCAAAAAAAAAAAGGATAATTAACCCTGCTCCCATCAATCTTCTTTGGCATTTCTCATGAAGAACGATACTACTCTGGGATTTTGTAGCTTGGTTTTGTTTTTATTTTTTAGCTTGTTGCTTTGGTTTTCCAGGGAAAAAAAAAGGGATTTTTTAAGGATATTAACTGCTAAGCAGAGAGAGCCATGTGTGTGCCATACACATAAAAACAACTTTTATTTATAGCACTGCACATCACTATTTTATGCAAAAGTTATTTTGGGTCTGTTGCAAATGGTTACATTCTTTAGGATGGAGGCAACAAAGTGGATGAAGGGGATATATAGATGTTGATAGTGTGGGTTTTATTTCCCCTGGACAAGAACAAAGCACAGATGGTACCATCCCTCCTCCAATTACAGAGAAATGTATGATTATATCTTCGAATTTTGTTCCTCTTCAGTTCCTCTAGCAACAGCAAAGCTGGAGTTCCTAGCAGTCCATGGAGAGCTGCTCCTCAACAGAAAAGCAGGCTTCTCTAAAGTATTTCAGGTTTTCTTACACTAAAATCATTAGTCATTTTACAAACCAGCCACAGTTGCTGGTACTAACATTAGTGAATAATCACTTTCTACCAAGACAGTGTGCTGTCTTAGAGGATCCCTGTAAATATAAATGAGCATATAAAAAGAGCAAATACGAATTTGAAACTGAGCATGGCTCTGCATGTGTGAGGTTTATGGGAAATGTAGCCACTGGGGCTGAACTCTTCTTTTTTCTCCACAGGAAGCAGATTAAGCCTGAGTCAATATTGGAAAAAAATCAGAGCTCTTCCTTCAGATTCACACAAGGACAAACAGGTTGGGGAAATAACCCAGCTCATGATGAAAATCTTCAAAAGAATGCTCCAACCCAGCTTCCAGGTGACATGGAAAATGAGAGAAAATGGAAATGCTACCTTTCCCTCATGTTTGCTGGATGCAATCAGCCCTATTTCTCTTCTCTAAGCAGTTATTTTTGAAGACATGGCATGTGGGCCTGGGTGTGGGAGCAGAAACACTGTTAGGGGGGACTGGTAAAAATAATCACCAAACCTCATGCTTCATCCTCAAAATTGGAAATAGAAAATATTTACACTGTGACTCAGAAATCCAAACATGCTCCATTAACAACTGACAGTGAAGAGCCCAGCAAGAGTTTCACAACACTCAGACTTGACATTATTCGTTCAAATTAAATCTATCAATGCTTATGAAAAAACATACATTTAAAAATAGGCTTTAACAGTGTTTTGTGAGCCACTTGTAAGCCTAAAGAAGGGGCTAACTTCATAGCCAGTGTAATTTGTACTGAATATCCAATCAGCTCTAATTATTAACAGCATGTTACATGTGCATACACAAGCATCTGTCATCCCAGAGGATCCCAAAACATTTTCTGAAGTCAGCACAGCAGTTAGGGCAGGACTCCCCAGGGTGCTGAGCTCAGGTGAAGCTCTGCAAAACTTCTGAGGACTCTGAAACCCCACAGGATGTCTCTGAGCTGGGAAGGAACAGCCTGTCTCCCAGACAATGGAGATTTCCGGAACAAGACTGCAGGAAATGCTCTACATTTCTGTGGAAATGCCAGTTGTGAAGCAGCCAGCATGGCAGGAATGGCACTTTCCCATGCCCGATTCCTATGGAAACTGGGCCTCTAAGCCTTACCCTCTTCTTAATCACGTTTGGATCCTGCCTACAGCACCTGAATTAATAGCTAATAACAACACATTCACTCTGCAGATGCACATACCATCAACTGAATCCCTTGTCATCACTTTTCACTAACCCTTATTTTATTCAGTCCCTTGGTGTTTAAAACTTACTTAACCACAGCTAAAGTTTGATGGTGGCATCTGCAGCCAAATCCATGACTTAACCCATGCACTCTAAAGCACCGCCCAGGAGAGTGCACAAAAATAACAATAATAATGAAAAAACCCAAACAGAAGAGCTATTTGGAACGAGTTGGTTTCTTTTCATCTCCTTATCTTTAAGTGTCAGCAGCTTACACATTTTAGCATCGCGCCCAGTAATTAGACTTTGGTAACAGCTTATCACAACAATAAGACAAGTTCTCATCATCATAACACTTCCCGCTCTGCCAATTCAAGCAGTGATCACAATCAATGAAAGCAATCTACAGCAGCTTCCACTCTGTCCTGAATTAAAGCAACACTGTCAGTCAAGAGAACTTTAAGTTTTAGAAACCAAGTGGCAGTGGAAAATTTGTCTTGTATTTCAAATAACAAAGCATTCTTAATAAATATTCCCCTGGTGGGCAGTAAACTCACCTTAAATTGTTTATGTGAGCCGGAATTTAAAATACAATTTAGAAAAATACACGAACTAGCTACCCTTAAGTAAAATAACTATGAATATATTCCATAAAAACCTTCAATTCACACTACTGAATTCAATTCCATTTGAGTTGAAAGGACTCCATCCAGCCAAGATGCTGTTTCTGGAATGGGTAGAAATGCACAAGAAGAGAGGCACAACCTAACAGGTTCAAAAGTAGAATGGATACTAAAGCAGAGAGGGAAGAGGAGACCATGGAGGCTGCTGGGGTGGGGACAGGGAGCTGACATGGAGAGGTGGCAAGAAGAGGAGCTGACTGCAAGGTCAAATATGAGTTTGAGCACTAATTCTAATGGTGCAATTACAGCAATTAAAGAGTGTGGTCCCAAACCATATATTTGAGTTACTTTAATCTGTAGGTGTTTGCTCTGCAGCAGCTATTCTCTTTTCTTCTGGTGGAAAGATGTCTATGCCTGGGACTGGGAGTGCATTTGTGTCTCAGCAAAGGACCAAGAAGAGTTCATGCAGTTCTGAATTTACTGAAGCCTACTTGTGAAGTCTAATTTTGCAATTATAAAAAACCCAAGCAACTCAAAGGCCTCTGTGCAGCACAGAGGGCCCCATGTCCATGATAAGTGCATCTGATCTTCAAAGCGACCACTCTGTGCTAACAAGGACTCCATTAATAGCTCATGTTTTAAAAAGCACTTCATAGCTTTCTGTCTTGGTGCAAATGGCTATTTTGGGAAAGACACTTGGAGATAAGCAGCAAAATTAAGCAAGGCCTTGACGCGAAGACTTGAAATGTAATTATTAATGTAATTGTTTTCTTTTCTGAGATGCAGCTCTTCTTCTCTGCACTGTACAAGAACCAAAACAATTGACCCTTAATTTTAGCAGAAGAGCTTCTGCTCATCTAATCCAGCAAGAGTGCTTGTGTCTGATTAGCACAGGATGAATTGGTTCCTGGGAGCAGAGCTCCTGCCATAGTGTTTTGTCGGTTCTCTTCCCAGATCACATTCTGCTACAGATTTCCACATTTAGATGACAGATCTGGCTGCTGTCTGTGGGATTCACCTAGCTGCAACTGCACATTGATTAGCAATTGCCTTGAGGAAATTCAGAGTATCCAGGCAACCGGGAGGAGGCTGCGGATACAGCATCTGGATGGGAAGGAAAACAGGCAATGAAGGAGAGCTCAGAGAAATTAACCTACAATATATCCATTTGCTTTAAATAGGAGATTCTCTGTCAATTTTTGTAGCTACTCATGGTGAGGTTAACTGAAAGATCACTTTGGGTTTCTTGTTAAATAAGTCAAACTGTTACAAACTGCGCATTTCAATTATGTCAGAAATTTAACATATACTCCAACTAATGTCCTAAAGGCAGCGGCAGCATGGGAGAAAGTCACCCACAGAACAAATCACTCTTACTTATTCTGATTTTTCCTGTGTTATCACCAGGCGTTGCCACATGCTATTGTTAGCACTCATATACAAGTGCATCCAAGCACATTTAAGGCATGGAAAAATCCTAAAACAAAGCAATGATACTAAAAGTAATAAATAAGCAGTATGACCTTAGTAGCATGGAGCAGGAGGGGGCTGGGGAGACTCAGGGTGTTCCATGAGACCAGCTGTGTTATATCAACTGCTACATCCACGTTCAAATAAATTTAAAAAAAAAAATCATAGAGAATATAAATAAACATGTGCTTGTGTATGGTATATACAGAAAGCAGAAGAAGAAGCTGAAAACACCCTACCTAGCATAGGGCTGCAGGAATAAAGAAAATACCATGTCAAGCCATTGCAATATGAAACTCTTCTTCTGGCAAATAGTTAAATATTTATATATCTAGTCCCACCATGAGGATGTGTCCCATTAACACCTTCCCTCTCCAGAAGGCATTGGCAGTGAGCTCTGCAGGAAGGGAAATGCTGCAGCCTGTGGAGGCCAGGCTGCCTCTGCAGAGGAGCTGGGTAACACCAGCAAGAAGCAGCCACTTCTGAAGAGCCCCAAGAACACCCTGTACAGAAAAAACAATACCAAAATGTGCCTGGACTACTAGGAACAGCCTTCAACACATCAAGCTATGGTTACAAAATAAATGATGCCTAAAATAACCTGAACTCTACCTTAAGAAGAAAGCAACGAATTCACCATATCTCTTTTTTTGCCAGAGGTGTTTGGGAACCTTTTCCCTGATGTTTGTGTTTTAAAACGCACGACTAATGCTAATGAACAATTTCTGACAGAGCCCACATTGAGAAACTTGTTATTGAAAGTGCAGAGAGAGGGAGAAGCCAGTCAGGAATGCCATAGGAAATTCAAAGCCACTCTAAACCCCTATCAGATATTTGAATATTTCATTTCAGAGAACAACAGTTACTCAGGTGCCACTTCAGCTGTTTGCAGAATGAAGCATTGTTATCAGATGACACTTCAGTACAGCAGCACTCATGCTTAACACTGACAATCCTGCACATACACAACAAGGTGTTGCCTTTTTTTCTCTACTAGTGGTTTAAAAAATAAAAAAGAAAAAAAACCAAGCAAAGTATTAAGAGCCAAAGATAGAAGAGGAATCATTCTGCAGTGCACAGATATTAGTATGTGGATATTCAATGTGATATATTATAATGGTGCTAAAGGAGCCATTATGATTTATTGAGTCAATCTCTAGTCTGGAGACAAAAATCAGCAGATCTGATCTTCTTAAGCAGAACATGTTCACCTGCACAGGCATCCCCAGCATCTGCCACCCTTCCTTGCCCAATCTTCCCCTCATGTTCTGCCTGCCACAGGCCCAGCTCTCATTTCCAGGTGGGACTGAGTTGGTGACACCCACAGGCCGCAAAGGCACCAGCAAAAAAAATCCACCCATTTTGCTAAAGCAGCTGGGGCAGCGTGGCTGCTGCAGAAAAAACCCAAGGAGAGCCAGCACATCAGATAAATTAGGCTAAAGGCATCTTGATTTGAAGCATGTTGCTGAATACACCTCTCTACTTCAGCTGAAATTCAAACTGCACTATTAATGTAATTTATTACAATCATTAAGTACCACAATCGGAGACCCTGTCTACAGTAGCTAGTTTTATATACTTTAAAAATGTTAGCAAGTCACCCCATTACATCTTAGTCATGAGACTAATGCAGATTACTTATTACTTCTCTTGGCAATCACATAACACTTGTCCTGAGAATGAAAGATGATGCCTTGACAATAATACTCTATAATGTAATAACCCTTCACATGTTATAAAGCGCAGCACTTTTTCTTTTGAGGATCACTAAGTGCTGGGCAGGCATTCATTCATACAGCCTCACCAGACCCTGGTGATACAGCCATCCCCATTCAAAATTCAGCCACCACGCTCATGTCCCCATGTGCCTCTGCACAGGCTGCCTGAATTCAGCGCAGCCCTCCAGAACACCGTTGCTTCCACTCTCCCCCTCCTACTTGGAAGAGCAGATAGCTGCAGGCACAGGGTATCTGCTGAAATATTAATGAAGAGAGAAGTAAGTGTTGTTTTAATATTCTCCAGGCCAGAAACCTGAAGTATAGAGCAGTTACCTGATCTGCCCAGGGCCACTCAGCAGCTGGGGAAAAAATGGGAATAAAATCTGGAAGCAGTGGCTATGCTCAAAACAGCCCTCCCTTGGGGTCCCTGTGAGAGCCCGCCATTCAAATGCAGAAGTAATTGCTAAATAATTAGTAACCTACACAATTACTTCCATGCATCCATCAGTATTTTCTGCCCTGAAGGAGCAGTCAATAAATGCCTGAGACTACAATTACAGTGATTTCCTATCCACCAGAAGGCCTAGACGACGTGCAGCCTAAAAAGAATTTTCCCTCCTAATGAGTATTGTCAATGGGAATTTCTAACTGGCTTGAGTGTGCTGTGTGCAGCACCCACGTGGGGCAAAATCACCAATTTTTTGGGGCAGCATTGCAGCTTCTTGGGCAGGTCTTCCAGCTCCAGTTGCTGGATTCATGTGATCAACATGTAGCTTTCATCAGGGGAAGAAAGATGATGTTTCTGGGCTTTATGGTTAAAAATCAGGTTGTTAAAACCCAAACTGAAAACCCCAGGAATTAAGGCTTGCCAATGCCTCTTCCCACCTGATTACATTTTTTGAAACCTTTTGGGTGCAGAAAACTCCAGGGAGATGAGAGGTGACCAGAACAGCAGCTGCCATGCCCGCTCTGCCTTCACTTGGATGTGAATCAAAAGGTGCCCAGAGGAACCTATTTTGCAGTACACCAGAAGAAATAACAATGGCATTACCAAGCCCTGTAGGTCAGCAACACCTCTTTTGTCCTGTTCAGCCTGCGTTTTCTCTTTTTGCAATTAGAGCACTTTGAAAACCTGATACACTCTCCTTCTTTTTTATGGTTTCCAACTGTTCTCTTCTGCTTGTTCTTTATTCTTTCCAAATCAATAGTATCTGTATCAGCATCAAAGTCCCGTGTATTACCCCTCTTCTGATGGCTCCCTGTTTTCTAATCTTTCTCTCCAGAACTTCTCTTCAGTAACTGTTATTAAATGCTTCTGTTACCTCTTCTTCTGCAAGACGTTTCCCAGCGACAGTATCCAGGTGACTTTATGTCCATCTTCTCCACCACCACATGCTGATGCTTACAAGTTAAGGCTGGAAGGGTCCTTGGGACCATGATGACCCCAAACCACCAGCCTGCTTGAGCCACATGAGCTTGTGGCTGGCTGGCACACAGAAACTTTCCCATTCTTCATCCCTACTGTCCATTTCATAGCATTCCTCTTCCTTCATCTCTAAATCACCTGAGAGCATTAAATCACAAGCAACCCTTTCTCTGCAATTATTACAATTTCTACTCAGCAGGTAGAATTAGAAGATTATTTCCTTTTGTTAGGCTTTATTTCCCTGGTTTAGAATAAGCCATCCCTGATCAAAAATACAGTCAGATTTATCATGGTGGAACACTTAAAAAAAAATGGCAGCAAAATGCAGTGTAAAACAAATGCTAATTAAAATATCTAAGACTGTAAAGCTGGACAATTACAGAGACTTGGCTATTAAAAGTCTAACTTGCTTTGTGGTTTGGGTTTTCGGAAGATTTCTTTTTTATAGACAAAATTGCTCGCGATTGCAGCATTGAGTCTGAATCACCCCATCTTCCAAGATCTAATCAAGATCAACACTGTCTTGATCGATACAGCTGTAAAATAAGATTTCCAAAAAAAAGTACAACAAAGCCATTAAAGAAATCTCAGAAGGCAGCAAAATAATTTCTTGAAGCCGTAAGTGAAAAATGAACTCTATTTATTTCACATTACAATCAAATAGTAATGTGTCTTGATGCATATGTGCACACATGCATCATCATTATTTGCTTTATTCTTATTGATTTTTCCTTCCATGGGCCAGCACTCCAGAACCACAATGCACCAGCATCACTGATGTCAATGGGGAAAGAAGCTTCTCAGCACTTCTGACAAATTATTCCTTTAAAGTTCAGGCACTTCTATCACCCACAGAAATTAAATACACATTAGACTTACGAGAAATCAACCTCGTCTTCAGCAACCGAAAAGAGCAAACCATGAAACCTAAACAGTTTAGCTGCTGCTGCATATAATCACATAAGCAGTGAAACGACCATGTTATAACTGTCCCAGATGGATACAGCATTTCCTGAGAACTAATTCCCAGCATGTCCCAGGAGCCAGCTTACAGACAGTTACCCATTTTGTCTTTCCAAGTGGAAAGGTCACTAGAACAAATAGATCAGGAAGCAATGGCAAGGCCTTTCAGCCAAACTATTTCAAGCACCATGACAAAGAAAACTAATTTGGTGTTATAATTAGAAACACAGAGAGGAAAAAGCTCATTTTGGAGAAGAGCTGCTGCTGGAACGTTAGCACTGGTGCTGATGGAGCTAATCAGCTCAGAGAGGTGGAAGAGTGAAATCAAATGATACATTTAGCATCTTCATGCAAACCAGGTTTGACACCGCAATTGTCTGCAATTGGGAATGAGCACAAGGTTTAAAGGTGCCCTTAAAAAGGAGTTTTTAAAGAAGTAGACAAACAGTATTTCAGGACTCTTTCTTCAGACCCTGAAAACCAAAACTACATGTCACAATCTTTTCTGTTCATGTTGATGACTACTTTTCAAAGACTTCTGGCTATTTGTGTGCAGTTTGTATTTTTAAATGTATTTCATATTTTTTATTATAAAGAATAATTAGAATAAGGCTGCAAGAATACGGCTTTTTCAATCTCTCATATTTACAGAAAGAACCATTAAACTTCTTTCACATGGAAAAATGAAATGACTGAGCTGAAGTACACTAGAAGGACTTTCAAACCTGTAAAGTATTTATTTTCACTGCCTTGTCAAGAGGTACATTTGAATATTCTCCAGAGGAAAAAAAAAACAGCCCAGTCCAAAAGGAGTTTTCAATGTAAAGGAGCTACAGATTGCAGGTTTAGTTACACAAATCCTATTGTGTACCTAAAAATGGCCAATTTGCCTTGCATTTCTCTGGAGCTTTTTCCTGCTCTCACCCTGACGACATTTCAGCGCCCCTTGGCTGTCTCAGTGCTGTTGTTTGCAAAGTTGTGCTGTAAAAAGGATCAACACAATGACCCAAGTTAGAAGCAATTACCCAAGAATAAGAAAAAACAAAAAAAGCAGGGCATCATGTAGCTGCATAGTGACACAACCGGGTGACAACAGAAGTGTATTTAGGGAAGATGGAGGGAAAGAGAAATAGCAGGAGGAAAGAAAAATTGAACAAGGAGACGAGCCATAGTGGATACAAACAATAGATGCATACTGCTCCAGTATTCTGTTACGTGATTACATACTGGATTTTCCTGGCCTACTGACGGTAATCTTTTCAGGTAGTTAGCTTGAAGGCAAAAGATAAAAGCACAGCAAAACTGGAATTCCCTCTCTCAGGTTGCAGAGAAAAGGGAAGCAGAGCACTAGGATAGAAAGCAAGGTCCTAACTCGAGCGAGGGTGATGCAAATGTGGTGTCCCACCACAGGTATTTGAAGTGCTTTTCCACTGCCTGTGGCTCCATACCTTCGTAAGTTCCTACTTCCAGAAGGGTCCCACTTCGCTCCAACTCCAGAAACTCCTCCACAGTCAGAAAGTTATAGTCCACACCAGGCACTTCTCCTTCTCTTGGAGGGCGGGTTGTGCCTGAAAGGAAAAATTAAAACATTAACAGAGCTGTTTTCTTATCAAGAATTAAAGGGACACCAAAAAATTATCACAAAGATACAACAGTATCTGTAAAACAGTTCTGTGAGCTACAAGGGTCAAAAGAAGTTTGAAGTTAGGAGCCCATGTAAAATCAAGACATAGATTTTGGGTTGAACTGGTGGCACCAATTAGAACAAAACAACTGAAGGACAATGTTTCTTGTATTTTCAGAAAGACTCTGGCAAAGAAATCTCTCTGTCCAGAAACACAGCTGGAAAAGTCTGGTACCTGGGAAAATGCCAGCAATTACTTTCCTGCTGTTAGAACTGTCTCTCATACTTCACTAAAATTGCAATCTGTATTCTCAGATAAGGCAACTACTTTCCAGGTTCCATTATTTCTGTACGACTATCTCACCAAATGCTCTCTCACATCATAAACATAATTTCTCCTTTGTTTCTTCTTAGTGTTTTATCTCTATTTATGCTATTATTTTTTATTCAGTATTAAAAAGTACCATGAGACAGTTTTGATGCACCATTCACACATGCTCACTAAAGAGACAACCTGCTAACTCTTCTCACAGAAGTTCACCTACAAGCTCATTCCAGTTCAGGAATGCTTTTGAGTAATATGTCACACTGAATCTCTCTCTCCAGCACTTGAAAATTTCAGTAGCACCCATGGAGAACTGGCTCTGATCACTGCCACTCTGCCAGCTCTGAAACTCTTCTCCCTTCTGGCCAATTTACAGCACTCTGAAGCACAGTGTAAGATGAGTAATTTCATGACTTTTTTCCTAAGATGGCTTGGGATGCTACATTTTAGGTCACTGAGCACAGCTTCATTGATAAGGATCAATTTCTGTTCAATAGCCTTTATTTTCCATGACTCAGGAGGCTGGGAGGTGACTGGATTCTGTACATCTGAGATTAACTATAAATGACAGATTTACAGATGGTACAGGAAACTGAATTTTGGAAGAAAGACCAGAGTTAGAGAGTTGGAGGTGTCCGAATGCTGTGGCTGAAACCAATCTGCTGCATCTGCAGAGATGTGGAAACCATACCTAACATTTAACAAAGCATAATTTCTCACTTCTGAGGGACTCTTCTGGCCCCTGGGCAGTGTCTTCTCAGTGCATACAATTTCCTAAACCCTCTATAAAAGGACAGAAGAAAGAATAAAGAAGCTGAGCTTCTGAAAACTAATTGAGAAGATTCCAGCTCTCAGAAGTTGAAAGAGCATAAATTTACCATGCCTGCATCTGGCAAATTTTTTCCTCAAGTGCCAGGAAAGTGGAAAGTCTGCTTATCTCCTATTCATCTGAGAGACTGTTCAAGAGGTCAGTCTTGACAGAGTGACACCCTTGAAAGACTATCACTAGATTAATTTCCTTGATAGACATCCACTTTCTCTAACATCCTCCATTTCTTGTTTCAAAATAGAAACTCTCTTTTTTTATTATTTACCGTCAGCCTTCAGAGAGACTATAAATTCCTGTGCTTTTTTCCATCATTCCTCCTCTTGGAGCTGTATGAATGGGTGAAGGAGGGAGAAAAAGTAAGGAAGGGGATGGGAATAGTGATGGATACCTCCACCCTGCTAGCGGAATTACTCTTTCCTATTTGGAAAGGACTCAGTCTTGTATTCTTTGTATTTCTAAATCTTTATAGTAAGGCTACAACAATTTTTACTGGGTAGATTGCAACAGAAGACAATTTTCTTTCACAGATCTAATCCAGAGAAATGCTGGAGCTGCACCCTGTGCCCCTCTCCGCCCCCAGTGCCGACGCTTCCATGCCAAGGCAGAGCAGCTCACTCAGGTCCCTCTCCCTGGCATGCAAGGGGAGTGGAGCACACCCCCAGCAGCCGGGATGAAGGGTCGCAGTGCAGATGCAACATCTCCTCCCTGAGCACTCACATTGCCGCAGACATCGAGGCTGCGAGGACCCTCCCCAGAGCATCGTGTCTCACTGCCTCACTCCCCTAAACCCGGCCCGCAAGTGGGAAGCAAGAAGGATGAAAAGCCACGACAATAACTATGACCAATGATATGCTGTAGCTGTCCCATGCCTGGAGCACAATGGAAGTGAGAATTAGACTCTGTAGCACTGCTCATCAATCAGTCAAACGTCGCCCCCAGCCATGTGGCACATGAGCCGAATGACGAGGATCGGGATGTTTTCCCAATAACTACTAACACATTGATGAGACAAAGATCAGGGAACTTCAGGATTGCTTTCACCTTATCTTTTAAAGCCTCTTCTCTTCTTTATCTATGTCTTCCCACAGAGGATATTTATTAATAATTTTTTTCTTCCTTCTGAATTTTTATAGCAGTGAAATTGCAGTCAGCAGTTTACTAGTGCTGGCTGCCTATTTGACATGACAATTATATCTCTGCCATAATTCCTCTGAGCCATTTTAACGGATCTATTTGTTTCATCTCAGCGTTCTTAATTTCCTGAATATGTACAAGTCAAAAAATCGCAGCTGTGGCTGCTCTCAGCACGACTGCATGCAACACACGCGGAAGGCATTAGGAAAGTCACTGCAGAAAAGGAAAACACTGCATCACAGAGATAACATTTGTCACCTCAGCTGGTCCTCAGCAGCAAACCCAGGGAAACTAAAAACTACACTGGCTAGGATATCTTATCTGGGCGAAGGTGAAAAACCCAACAACTTTCCATGTTGCTGTCTGGAGCAGAGATTGCTTGCAGATGCTCCGGCTGTTATCCTGCTCCACATCTGAGCAAGTGTTACTGAAAGCAATTCAGGAAGGCAGGGGGAAGGGAAAACCCGCCTCCGTTTTTCTTGCAGCAGAATGACAGGCTGCCGGCTGGACACACGCCTGGCAGATGGCATTTCAAAGAGTTTTCATGAACCATCTGGGATGTGTACAATGATTACAAACCACACTTACAACAAAGCCAGAAGGGCTGCTTCACAAGGACGGTGGGGGGAGAGGGTGGGCAGCAAGAAAGGGGGGAAGAAAAGAAAGCCAAGAGGCGCAAACTCCATGACATTTTCCCAGGCACAGGACACCGAGAATAATCAGCACCTTCCACCCAGGGCCCTTTCACAGCCTGGAACAACTGCTCCATGGCTGTGCAGCTTGTGTGTGCACAGGCCAGCACCATCACAGCCTGTAAGCCACCACTGGAGCTCTCTGCTGATAAACTCGCAGTTGTAATTAAGTCTCCCATCATTAGCATGGCCTAATTATGTACAAAGGCAAAGTGTGTGTACCCTCCTTCCCCCTTTAAATTTCATTTCAACATCCTTACCACAGGATGGTCTTCAGTGAAGGAGATGACTGTACATTTTATCAGAGCTAATAGCAGGTCAGACCACTGCTAACGGCAGAATTAATTGAGCACAATGAGAGCTGTATTTAGTCCAAACAAAAGATAAGGTACTCCACTTGAGAAGATGAGCCAATCATATTTAAATACATTTAGTTGCCTGTCTTGTTTGCACTGAAATATTAAGTGGCATGAAATCTTATTGCCATTTGGTACCAATTTAGCTAATTAATTTGAGCTATGTCCATTGTGTGAGTACCTCTGAATTGCTAATGCTGCAACAAGAAGGAACTGAAGGAGAAACTGAGTGGCTACCAACTCCTTCTGCACATTTAATGGTTCATAAGCTTTCAGTCTTATTTGGCTAGCATATCCCACAGCATATAAAACTAGTTAGATACATTACATTCACAGGGGAATTCCTCAAATTTCCTGTAACCACAGACGACTTAAGAAAATAAAAAAATCAGGCTACTGGTTAACATTGCAGTTTTTACCTTGTCTCGTGGACTGGGGACGTAAAACTACATCTAACATGAGTGACTCAGATGCAAAATGAAATGTTTGCCCAGCTGTTGGTTTGGTCATCACCCCCAAGCTATCTGCATCCCAGTTTATTCATGCATCCCTAATGCTTGGGCCACAGCAGAGGAATCTCATCATGGGCTGGAGACCCCACCTGAGAAACTGCTTCTGAACACAGGTGAGTTTGTCCAAGGAGAGCTCAGTGCTGTACGTGAACTAATTAGAGCTTGTGCACACATGCCTAGAATAACTGGACTGTGGCTCAGATGTCTTGATGACTATCAACGACTATGCTGAATAATTTAAGTGCCCATTTAACAGACAAATAGCTTCTGCTGTTGTGTTGCCTGTCAGCCATGCTGACGCTTACCCAACATGAGCCTCAATTATACTATGGCCAGACTGTTAATATATGATTCAGGGGCTGTTTAGTTCTTTATCAATCTACCAGGGCTTCAAGTTAAGCTGTTAATAGTCACTGATGCCCTGCTGCTAAATTAATCAGAATCTTGCTTATTGTAATCTAAAAATAAGACTTCAATGGGGCTGCAGTCACTTCAGTTGCTTCCATGTTAAAACAAAAGCAGTTCTTGAGCAGTAATACTGTGCACCAAAACAGCCCCTAGCAAGTCATTTGGAAGTCACCATTTGAAGTGCAGAATACCTACAACTCCCATTTTCAAAGCAGTAATTTCTGCAAACTCCTTCTCCAATTCCACTGGCTGGCAGTGACAATTTGGTGAGCCACCAAAATACTTCTGATCAAACCACAAGCCATTTGCTCCTCATCTCCACTGACCAGCATCTCATAAAATGACAGATAATGTGGGAGTTGTACACTCAAAGTAATGATAATAGTTGCTACAACCACATCTTATACAGACTCAAGCCACTGGTGGTTACCAGCAGTGGGTGGAACTGCAGTAAATAAGGTTTTAATGTGAAGTGTGAAGGGATGCTCCGGACTCAGGAGGCTGCAAGGCCAAGTGCTGCTGTGGGAGGCTCTGAAAGGCAGGGGTGGGAGAAAGGCAGGGTGCTGCTCTTCCCATTGTTCTGAGAAACTGGTATTTTTGTTCATTCAGCAAGAAGAGACTGCTCTCATCATCTACACAGAAAAAGCCTTCAGCTGCCAAAGAAGGAACGTATTAGGAAAACAGCCCCTTCTCCCTTCCACTGTGTTTGGAGGTCACCTTCTTCCCTCACATCCCAGGGTAACCTGGAGAGCCTGCTTTGGCTCTCCTGCACCTGTCACCTATGGTGCCAGATAACTGCCAGGCAGGACAAACTGCACAGATCTGCTAACAGCAAATGGAGAAGGGAAAAGACAGAGACAACCTGGTCTGCCTCCAGAAGAGGCAACCTGATCAGCAGCCAAGCTTAAGGCAGAACTTCGCAGCAGCACGGTACTAAAAACAGCTTTATCCACATCCACAAAAATAAACTATAACCTATCTGCAAGAAGACACTGTACTTAGAACTACCTCATCTTATTGATTTCTGGGGTTGTTCAAACTAAGAATACCTTATTTTTTCCCCAACAGAAGTAAAAGGAATTTCATTTGGACATGGTTGTGCAATCCATTATACACTGTAACCCCACATTCCTGTGGTAAGGGGTCATTCATAGTTGTAACTACATAAAATATGGACATTTCAGATAGGTCCAATCTGTTACAAACCAAACACGCTCAGCTTGTAAATACAATTTTCTCCTGAAACTTGAAACTCAGGAAGCTTATTTTGGGATTTTAAATTCCATCTGTCCCTTCTCTAGCCAGCGCCTTGATACCTATAAACCCCAAGAACGTGACAAGCATTCAAAGTGTCTTGGTGGCGGAGTAGAAATTCAATCCAAAGAAGAACGTGTCTGCCGCTAGAAATTAACTCACAGCCCTGTTAATGATGCATGTGCAGGAGCAGATGCTGATTGACTCTTCCTGGCCACACACACAACTGCAGGCCTAAAAGCAAATTTCTGTCACTGTGGTCAGCAGGAAGGACTAATTAAACCCAGAAAAGAGCTGACCAAGACAAAACTCTCTTTCTACAGACACTTTTCAGAGAGAAATGCATTTCATGGCTGAGGTCTAAAGCAATTTTTCTTCCATGGGGGAGATGGAGGGGATTTGTACAAAGAGCTTAGTATCTCCTTCTCCCACCAGTCTTTCCAGGAAGCGGCCAAAGGAGCCCAGAGCAGCAGCTTGTGAGGAGCCCCTTTCACAGAAAAGGCTGTGCCAGCCATGCACACAAGGAACCCTCAGCACACACAGAAGCCGTTCTCCCTCTCACTGAGGTGCTGTGTCCAGTTGCATCTCCCTGACCCTTCCCCTCAAAGAAGCACGGACTGCCCCAAGCCTCCCTGGAGAAGTGATTCAGCCAAGCCACACAGCACAGCTCAGATTGCGTAAACCCTCCAAGCAGCAAGTTATTTTTGTCCTTTTTAAATCTATTTTTGGTATTTCAGTGGCCTTCCCTGCCACCAAATAAGAACACTGATAATCTTCAACACATTTATCCTTAGAGCGCTCTGAGGTAGAGAAAGTGGGTTTGTTTCCGGTTAATAGCACAAGATCTGCCAAACCCAGGCTCTCAGAGGACGCCAGGAACCTAATTCTAGAGAAATCAATAGGATTTAGGAAACCCTACAGATCAGGATCAGGGCCTAACAGATTAAAAGGGACAAAAATAACTTGCCACCGCATCGGGACTTCGCAAGCTCGTCTGTAAGTGTTGTGAAACACCATGCCAAGGGTACACAAAACCAATTCAGCATGAGGGGTTCACTCTCCACTGTAATATCAATTTAAAAGAAACTGATAATTACCTGATGACGAGAAGTAAGGGTATAAAACCTGCCACACTCCCCAAGAAAGGCACTTAAAAAAGACCTATTTAAGGATCTATACCAAATATTCAAACAGAGCATCACCCCCCTGACCTGAGAAAAGTACCAGTGGTTCTACTGCCATGTGGCACTTGCTAATGCAGTTACAGCCTCTTCATGTGTCCTTCAGAGCATTCATTTGCTTTCTCCTAAGCAAAGAAAAGAGTATTCTGGCACCAAATAAAGCATAAATAATAAATATTCTCAGGTTCACAATAGCAGCAGCTCTAGATCTCTTTCTTTGAATGATGGCTGTTACCTCACCAGACACCTGCACCCTCTTATTTCCCACGAGGTGGGACACCCACGAGAAGATTAAACTTCATGAACTAATGAGTTTGCCATTAATCCTGTGTTTCTGGAGTCCAACAGCATGACATCCACTAATTCAAATTGTGAACTACTGATGAAAAAGCAAACCATGCACCGCCTTGGCAAGAATACCTTAGCTGTAACTATGCACAGTTTTATTCATTCTAATATATGGATTAGTGTAATAAAGTGTAATTTTATAAATCAATAAAGCTGTAGTAATGAGGTTGCACTGTAATCTTCTGCTTTTAAATACTGGCACAGAAATGAATGAAAATTGCCATTTGTCTAAGTGCGGATGCAACTTATAGAAAGTGAAATTAGTTGAACGTAAATTAACAAGGTGATTATATACTTGCACTTATATTCAGTTTCTCTCATATATACATTTTTAGAAGCCTAGATAATTCTACAGCTATGGAACACACCTTTATTTCAAAAGGTCCACCTTTCATCTATGTAAAAATTATCATAGTTACTTTCAGTAGAAATATCTATCTTGGGAAAGGCTATGGCTGAGGCTGGTAAATTAAATACAAACACTGGATAATTACAGAGCACTCTGATTAGCTGGTTATTTTTAATCCTGTAGATCATTCACTCTGGGCTATTTCAACCCAAGCCCAGTCTGATCCCTGCTGTGCTTTCACGGGGCTGGCCCACTTCAATCACCTGCAGCCTCACCACGCTGAGGCAGAGCAGTGGAAAAGCACAATGTGGATTCAGATCACTATTCCATATGAATGTGCATATCTGTATTAAATACAACAGGCCAAAGGTGTGTGTGGGGAAGTGCTTAAAATACCCTTAACTCACAGGAGACCTGGGATGAAGGGTTGCTCCCATGCATTCAGCACTTTTAAACAAATACTTCATTGTCTTATTTATACTTTCACATTTTAGGAAGTCATTTATCAGGAGGTATAACCTATCATGCTTTATATCTCCTTTTTTCATGGCTGCTTGGAGAGCTATCTGATTTCTCCAAACTGCCAAAGAGAAGGTGTAGCCCAGTCTGAGAGCTTCATAACTCAAGGATATCATTAAACCAAGCTGTGAACTGGTCCAGTAGCAGCATTCAGCTGCTGAGAAAGAAAACACCCATCAACTCCCTGTGATGTTTGGCTGAGTGGCTGGATTAAGACAGTGTAGTATTAAAAACTGCATTTCATTAGCTATCAGATCTTCACGTGGCTTGGTACAAGTTTTGAGTAGGTTATGCAGGAGTAGAATCATAGAACAGGTAAGAAATAAACGCCTCTCAAACCTTTCACCTGATGTTCCAGGCCAAAGGCTGGGAGAAAAGGGCTTTGGAAAAGACGAGGAGACAAGACAGCGTTCGGGACTGGGTACACTGTAAACGCTTGCAAGATGAATTGCCAAGTCACAGAGCAAAGACAGACACAAAACCAAGGAAGTCAGATAAGCCAAGCTCACTGATTTTCTGAGAAACCTTAAGGGTTTTATAAACATTATGCAATCCTTTTTGCCTGCCATGAAGTAGGGGAGAAATTTTCCTACTTGGGGAAAGACATGCAGTGGAATATTGAAGCAGAAATACAGTGAACAAGAACACAACGATCAGTTTTATCAAAAAATAATGACAACTTGTTTGGGCAATATGTGTGACTACTTCAGCCAAAGGAAGAATACTCTGACAGTCACACTCCCAAGGCCAGAGGCTTTTATTTCTGGGCCTGGAAGGCTCCTGCAGTGTCTCTCAGTGTCCATTTACCCGGCTGGCATCCCCCATCTTCACGTCCTTTGTTATCCCAAAGGTTGGTAGTTCACGGCCTCTTGTCTGGGGCTCCCACCCAGAGCTCGAAGTGCATTTCAATCTCCATCTCAATCTGTAGCTTTTAAGCCCAGCTACCGGGACCAGGTGTGTTCCTCAACAACACTACTACACAAGCTGACACAACTATTGGAAGAAAAAATCCACATCTCTTTTCTTTAAAACTTGGATACCAAAACATTTTAAATTCCACAGAACAAGCTATCCTCTTTCCTATTCTACTTCAAGGCTTCAGACGTGCCCGATGATCAGATACCGTAATTAAGCTCATAATAAATGGCATTTCCAACATAGACTGAACACCTGCAGTATTTCAATTCAGCTTTTATTCAAAAACATTTGCTTTTAACATCTGCATACATATGTGCACATATATCCATGAAAAGATATTCTGCACTTAAAAGCCACAGGACTAAATTTCAGATTATTTGATGTCCAACAGCTCAGTTGCCTCAACAGAGATTCTTTACCTCCTTTTGCTGCTTGTATGGCTGAGATACAACACAATGTGGGTCATCCCTGTTTGGGTGCGATATAAAACTCGTTCTTTTGACTTTAATTGCCTTTGCAGCAGACCTCTGATTTGCAGTTAAAAGTCTGAATAAAACACCTCACCTAACAGCAGGAAGATCAGTTCATTAGTCTAATCTCTGTAAAATTCCAGCATAGAAAGACAGAATCATAGAAAACATACTGATTTATCTCTGAGGTATTCCCTCAAATTTGTTTCAGTGACCACATCCAGTCTACTGAAAAGAAAGAGGCAGAGAGGTTTTTTACCGTCTTTAAAAAAACCCCAACAAAACAAACACCACCACCACCACCCCCATTCCAGCACACTTCCACAGGACATCAATATAGTTATTAAAAGCAGTCTTTTCCCTGAACAACGTACACTGAAAACACTGTCTCCATGGAATACCTTCTCCTGTAGCCAAGAGCCATGAAATGTCATAAAACTAATGGACTTCGAACTGTGAAATCTCATCACACTCTTGGAATGTCAGAGTCTCCTGTGGCTCCCCAGTTTTTGGCTCTGCCCACTCACCAACCCTTGGTTCAGATGGTTCTTTTCCCTGACAAATCCTCCTTGACCTTCACTTAGCAGTTTTCCAGCTTCATACTCAATACTGACCAAAAAATACAAATGCCTATGCTATAGCAAGGAGGATGCAGACTACAGAAAAGTGCAGTCATGTAACCATATGGATGCACTTGCTGTAAAACTCAAGGGAAGGACTAGAACAGACAGCAAATCTACCCAGCAATATGCACATTTAGGCCCTATTCCCTATAGCTTCTGTCCCTTAATTTTACCTGTTCTTAACTGCTACCAGTTCCTGCGGGTTTTTTCAGTAGCTCTGTATGCAAGACATGTTTTAGTTCTTCATGATTGCTATCATTTCAGCTGGCTGAAAACATTCTCCTGGCTCACCTTCTGTGATGCTGATTAGATAACTGCTCAAGATGCTGAAAAAATGCAAAACATTGAGAAGCTGATTGGTGTTCGAGTTTCAGATTCATCCCCATTGATAACTGGATGTGTTAAAATGTAAAAGAAATCAAATACATAAATTTTAAATATTTTCTTACCCCACTGGAATAAAAACTATTACAATATCTTTTTATTTATAGTCCCTTTACTGCAAATTCCACACCCCCCAGCTCGAACACAGAAAGAACTTCTAGTTTTTTAAGTGCAATAGAATACTAAAGAAAATTCAAGTTACAATACATTCTCCTCACTCTTAATTAAAACATTTCCTGGTACAGTAAAAGCCTGCTGGTTAGGAAGTGCATAACTGCATCTTTGCAGTCCAAAATGAACTGCCATGTTACTGATAATGTATACAAGCTTCTCCATTGATTTTATTGCTTTTCCAGTTGTACACAAACAATAAAAACCTTGCCTACAAATCCTGTCATCACCTATGAATTTCATAGGATACACACTCACTGCTTTATTCTGCCTTTCTGAAGCCAAGCAACACCCCTATAAAATACTCCGGTGCTTGGCTTAAATGATCTTTGCTTCATTTCATCTGATTATTTCTAGTTATACCTTCTCTCTGTTAAATACCCCTGTGTAGTCGTTTACAGTTCTGTGTTCACACAAAACAATCATTCCATCACATTACACACTCCATCATTTTATTAGCTTCTTGTAAATAACTTTCTGCAAGTGTCCCAATTTTAAATGCCATTTTAAATTCATCTGTTAGTTTATCAGGGCTCTTCTGGTGTTGACTGGGTACCAGACAACACGAGATGCCCCATGGAGCTGTAACACAGGCAACTCCAACTCTCACTTTGGTGAGTAGTTCCAGAGTATCTCCAGGTCCCCACAACCACTGGTTTGAGTCCAACATAAATAAACAGCACACAATAATTATTCTCATGCAACTGCCTGGAAGCCCAGACAAATGAGCTGCTCTTTGTCTTGCCTCCAATTCCCTGCAAAGAAAAACACCACCAGGTTTTAGCTCGCAGTTGTGTCGGCATCACACAGAGGATAAGGAAGAAATCCTCAATACCCCAATTACCTCCTCGGCTTAGACAGGGTTGGTGGAGGGTGTTGTAATCTGAGGTGTTGAGGAGACAGTTTCCCCAGAAATCTGATTTCTTATGCTCCTAGATCACTACATGCCTGGAAAATGGATGCCTGTAAGCACACAATCAGATCCAGGCTTTAGAAAAACCCTGAGATTATATTCTCTCAGAAGTATCTGTATGTTATTTGACTTAGAGGACAGTCGAGTGATAATCAGAGAGACAGACTGCCTTTCTTCAGGACAAGAATATCATATGACAGATAAGACCTTACTAAAAAAAATAAAGTTTAAATCTAAACTCCAGCACCTATTTTCAAAGTGTGAAGCATTCATCCTTTGGCAGCTGTGTTGAGACCTTCAGAGGAGTGATGCATGTGAAACCACTCTGCCAGACAGATGCTGGTATAGAACTGATACTGGGACTTGCTGCAGATCACCTGCTCAGTTCAAAGCACACAAGTATCCCAATTGCTTCAAGACCAATTTCCATGATTAGTGTTAAACACATACTCAAGTTTTTGCAGGATAACAGCCTCGGGGCAATAAATGTTTTGTGGATAAAAAAAGAAAAAAAAAAGTCTTTTGGTTCTGACTCAGGACACTGCTGATTTAAGGTGATCCCTGCTGCCCATGGCACTGGTGGAGGTGTCAAGGCTGGAGAGAGCCAGTGGCTCCATCTCCCAGCACGACTTTTATAAGAAATATTCTCATCCTGTCAAGGATGTGTTGCAGAAAGGCAAAAGAAAATAAGAGAGAAATCCCTGCTACCTCTGCCACTTCAGGATGAGGGTGACCAAAGTCCAATGAATGAGACATAATTTCATTGGAGGCATTTTAAATATTTTAAATAAAAATAAAACAAGCACCCCAATCTTCCAACATACATTGAAAAATCTGAGCAGGTCCCATTTGTCAGTACACTCACCTTCAAAATGCCTCCAGCAAGGTGGGAAGATGAAATTGTGCCCATTTTTTAGATGGGTTATGGAGGTACAGAACAGAACAGCCAAGCTGGCAGCCCAAGCTCAGGGCTGATTAGGAAGGAAAAAGCAGAAGGTCACTCGTGTCCCACAGTTCTGTGGTTAGCAGACAACGTTTGGGAGCTAATAGCATTACGTGCTCTGTGATGCTGATCTGTGCAGATAAACGTGACAGGCCCTGGTGATGGCTTCATCAGAGGGAACTGCTGACTCAATATTCAGGCATAATGGCAAGAGCTGTTTATGTGCATACATTGAAAAACAGCAGATGACTTCTGGAGCAAAACACATGGGGAAAATTCTTTCTCTAGGCAATACAAAAGAACCAAAGCAGATAAAGCACTTTCCCACAGTGACTCTGCAGTAAAGTAAATTAGAGCTCTGAACAGCAACCATCCATTATCCCATGTATTTTTAGCAATTCTGAGATTAATAACTGGAAAGGGCCAATAAAACAGAATCAAAAGAAAACACATATCCTTTTGATGAACTGCCACTCACTCCTTTCAGATCACTTCATACCTCAACAGAAATCTGAAGTTTCAAACATTCACTACAGCATTTTGTCTACCACTATTGCCATTTAAGTTATGCTTTACACTTTCTAGATGAATGAATCACATTAATTATTTCTTTTTTCCCCTCTGACTGTTCAGCCAAATTAGGCTACTTCCAGAGTTGAAGGGGAAAACGCAATTGTTAACGCTTCCAAACATCCATTTGGCAAAAAAACATGTGGAAAAGGAAGAAATTCCTGTGAGCTGTGAGAAACCATTGTCTATTACCCAAATACCATCTTCTCCTTTATTGTTATAGCTGTCTTTCACCTATAAAAATTTTACTTGAGATAGGATAAGACTGTAAACAAGTGTACTTGAAAATCACAACTCGGAGACAACCTTCAAAATAAAAAGTTATTAACACTTGTGTTGGGAGCCAATTCTACTAGGTTAGAATTGTAAAACCTGCAGCTTGGAGAGATTCATTCATTTCTCTTCCAACTCTTATCAGTTCTTCCCAGCCCTCCATCAGAGACCACAAAACTGTTATTCCAAGAGCTGAAGCTGATTTCCTGGATCATTTTACTCAATGGGAATCTCATTTATTATTGAAAATAACAGAAACTTGACCCTCCCTGGAGACTTTTACAGAAGTTCAGACTGGAGGTGAATTTGTCAAACCTGCATAATGGAAGTCAATTCCTCCCACGGTAAAGTAGCATTCAAAGGGAACAAGGCTGGTAGAATTAACCCTTTTGTGCATAATTAATGCAACCATTGATCAGCCACAATTTGGATTAGGAATTTTTCTGAAAGATAAATACACAGCGATGAACTTACACACTTTCAAAAAGTCAAACTTGGAGAAACCTGCTTTGATCAATGAGAGGCTCTCGCCACCACAAACCTAAGCAGGCATTTTCCACTGCACACAGATCAGGGTCATTCAGCAGGAATGCTTCACAGCAGACAGTGGCAGCTGTGATTCTTGCTTGTCACAGATCTACATACAGCCTCTCTAATGGACAAGTGAGTGATTTCCTGGTTTATTCCCCACGCGGTGTGTGCAAACAATTCCCATTAGGACCAGTGGGAGCATGGAGTGTGTGGCCATGAGAAGACACAACGAAAGCTCAGGTGCTGAAGATACCTACAGGCTATCTGTGGTACTATTTCATGATCTTTGGCTTACACTCCTCATTTGTTTGGAAACCATGACTATGAGTTACCACAATGCATGAATATACAAATAATAATGAATTAATCTAGACTGGTATACCTGCTAGTCAAGTAGCAATGGTCACAATATTTACAGAACTGGATTTATAAAGCCGCTTATTCTCAGACATTCAGTGCTTGCTTTTCTTCCTCCCAGGCCTAACAGCAGTGCAGAGGAAAATGAGTAGTTTATTTTGTATACTCTGTGTTACACAGGCCAGTAACTTTGTGGACTGCTGATGGCACCTGTTTACTTAGTGCTGTGATGTATCTGCACCTTTTGGTGTGCCCCAGCCAAACCATCTTTAGTTATTAGCAAAAAGAGAGGCATGTAGGAGAGCGAGAACAGGCTGTAGGCGGTCCCTTGATGAGTTGCAGCTCTTCAGAGCCAGGGGCTTCTACTAAAGACCAGAGACCAGCTGACCCTCAGGGAGGTAGAGGATAAAAGAGAAGAAAAGAACACAGAAGAAGCCTGCCACGACAGAAAAAGACTACTACCACGGAAGAGGACAACGAAGTAAGGACTGCTGAGACAGCAAGTAATTAAAAGGGCAGGCAAGCAAGCAGGACTAAAGCAGCTTTAGGCGATAGCAGCCTCCTTTGTAGCTCAGAGCAAGAGTCAAGTTTTTTGTTGTTTAGCAACAACTTAGTGACATCCTGTTTTCCCATACACCATTCCCATGCAAAGAACTTCAGATTCCCAAGGTGATATTTAAATGTCTAGCTAAAAACTATAGCATTTAGGTAGATTTTTAAGAGAGTTCAACATCAAAAATTCAAGTTTACAGGAGGACTGGCTCTGCACTAGCTGCTACAAGTGGTCCCAATGGTCAGTGACTTTGAAACCATGAAGAGCAGAAAATAGCTCTCCCTATCACATCTTTCACAGATGATGCTTAGGCAAAGCCGCTCTTGCCTTCAGGTGGAGGAATGGATTAAATGACCTCCTTCAAGGTCTCCTCTCAAGTTTGCAAATCACAAGAGCTGGCAACACTGTAATCATGTAGCAGAATTTTCAGGAGTACAATGTTGTTCTAAATTATGTCAGAGTTGTAAAGCGTGCTGGTAGAAGAGGACTTTTATTTTTAAAGGTATCCAAGCCAACCCATTCATCTGTTTAGAGCAGGCATCTTTCAAATGAGTTTTTACAAAGTGCACATCTACACTGCAGTCATTTGAGGACAGAGCTCAGCAGCCAAGTATTTATGGATTTCTTAGGGCAGGTGCTGCAGTTTACCAAGGGCAAGAGACTGTGTGCCTGGATTACGAGCAACACTCAACTTCAAATCCAGCCAAGGACCTTTACACACCTGTGATCAACACCTTCCAGCATAGACAGAGCCACACACTCACAGAATCACAGAATATTCTGAATTGGGAGGGACCCACAACGATCATCGAGTCCAGCTCCTGGCCCTACACGGGACACCCCAACAATCCTACTGTGTGCCCGAGAGTGCTGTCCAGACCCAAACTCTTCCCCCAAGATCCTGGGCTGGGAGAGGAATGACGATGGAGGAGGGTGCTGGGTGGGACTCACTCCCAGGGTAGCACTGCTCCACAGTGCAGGGGGACCCGGGAGGCCGTCGAGTGACGGGACCAGTGGCACCTGGCCTGGCTCTGCCCAGCTCTGCACGGTCCAGGATTGTATTTAATAATCTGTATATATAAATTTTATATATATATTGTTATACAATTGTTCTATATAGAACTCTTATATACAACCTTATAATCAATATGCTCGTTATAGACCATTACAGGTGCTGGAACTGAAGCCCCTTCACGACAGCGACTCCAGTGACCGACAGGGACCCTGCTTACCCTCCCCACTGCCATAGTCAGACCAGGTTTCCTTCCCGGTTCCACCCCAGGATTCCCACGGCACAGTCTCGGGTGACTCGTTCCATACAGCCATTTCTTCACGCAGAAACAGCCCGAGCTGGCGCCTCCGACGAGGACCAGTCACCTCATCTTCACCTCAAAACGTAAATTCTCTCCCCTGTAACGCAGGTTCTACCCTGCAGCTCCCGGCTGCCGCCGCCTTCCCTGCTCCGCCGGGACCCCGAGCCCCCTGCCCGGCTCCGGGCAGCCCCCGCCGGCTCCGTCCCCGCTCCGCCTCCCCCGAGCTCTGCCCGCTCCCCGCTCACCTCCAGCCTCGGTGCAGCCCGCTGACCCTCACATCTCCACATGCAGGCTTACGTAAATTCACGTTGCAGATTAAAGGTTTAAAAGTTTGCGAGGTGTTGTGTTTCCACACAGATAAGCGTGGTACCACGTGCTCAGCCAGCTCCCACCCCCTCCTCACCTCCAAGTGTCCCTTGCCCTCCCCGATCCGCTTGCACATCCCCACCTCCGACTGCTGGCTCAGCCTCACACATCTCTTTGGGCAGCACAGTCTGGCAGCCCTCAGTAGGCTGCATTTGGATTTAAACAATACCAACTAATTTTAAATTATATTCTGTCTAACCTTGGAGACAACTGCGGATGATGATCACGGTCCAGGCAAATGAAAGCTGGTAACACACAACTGAAAGAACATCTTTAGAAAGACAAAAAGAGATGGATGAACCAAAAGGCCCATGGTCTTCAACTCTCAGCTTCGTACCTGGCTGCAGTTTTCTGGCGTAGCATATAAGGAGACCACGGTGATCAATTGATCTAATCTCTCTCTCCTTCTTTGTGTCTGTCTTTCTGTCTGTCTTCTTCACACCAGTTAAAGCAATTTCTCCCTCTCTCACAAACAAGGTTTCAGTCCCTCTCTTGGACAAAAATAGGTGAGATCAGAAGGGAAAAATGCCTGATTTTTATATCATTTCAGTTATGTCAGATTTGCCCCCAACACATATCAAAATTTTTGGAGCATGTTAGCTGTTAAACATCTGCTAAATTAGATTTCTCTCTTCCTCAGCCACTTCTACCCCACAGCAAAGGGCAGAGGATAACCTCTCTTCCTCCTGGAGACTGAAATTGCATCATTACAGGTGTTTCTGGTACCCTTGGCCCACATGTAGCACATCCACAAGAGTCAAGTGACTCTATCTTTCAAATGAGTAGCTTGGCCCTTGGGATAAGGTCCCAGCCTTCTCACCAAAGAGGAATGAGAAGTCCAGATGGGGACACCCCTCCCACACTGGACCACAAGGCCACTTCTATCTCCTTTGCCCACTAAGTAGTAGTGGCTACAGAAGATGCCAGTTGCTGCACCCTCATGATCTGCTTCAAGATACACTTCTTGTCACCAGCAAAGCAAATGGAAGGCCAAATCTGTCACACAGACTGCACTGATTCATCTGCAGTAAGAAGCTGGACTCATTTGTCAGGTCATCCAGACATGAAGGTGCTCCTAGTGGTTGAAGCCTGGAAGGTTATTTTTTTTCTGCTTGGAGAACCTGAAGGGTAAAGTTGGTTACCTCCTTCTCTGAGAGCTAGCTTGGATCACATGCTAAGATAAAAGAGCAGAATATGTAAAGTTTTGCATGATGGGTTCACACCTCAATTAGGAAAGCGTAAGAGAGCAGCAGAGTTATGCTCATCACTTCTGGAAAAAAAGAAAATAAATCTTCATCACTCACCAAGAGCTTCCTAGGGCAAGTTTCTAACTCATCTTCAACACAGTCCCTCCCTTACTCTGCACATCTTGATTTTGTGAATGCTGAATTTGTGCTATATAAGTAAGCCTAGTTTACAGGGGCCAGTCATTTCCTACATCCCATGCTCAGAAGTGGAAAGAGTTTGTCATCAGACAGCAAAGTGCTAAAGACCTGTCAACACTTTCTAGGCAACAAGTTTATACAAAGTCTTGTACGAAAAGCTTCCTGCCCTTGCCCCTCTCCTTGTGCATCTCTCAAAGGACACACAAATAGTTAATATCCAATTACCTTGATAAAATTACACATCTCCACTGCTCTGCATGTTTCACCTCTTGGCTCAGTGAAAACAAGCAAGCCATCATTGCTGGAGTCTAGGTGCCCACAAACATACAAATAAGGACCAGTAGTGCAGAACAGGAATGCATTACCCTTTCAAAGCTCTGCTGACACATGGGTCCGGGCTTCATTATCACCTCTGGAGTTTACAGCAGTGTATGCTATAATTGGAAGTGTGTCAGAACTCAGAGAGCACTGCAATCACTGGTCTCTGCTGGCATGAATATGATAAGCAGCAGAGCATGAGGCAGAACTATCTGAGTTCTTAAACAGAGATGAACTATCATCCTCTTCTCCTGTTTCAAAAAGACCATATTGAATGTTTTAAAGAAATCAGGCTGGTTCATTCTGCAGAAGCCCTTGATTAATGCCAACCTCCTGCCTTTAATTCATGATATTGCAAACAGGGCAGAGGGTAACAGGAGGGAGAGCACACTGCAGTGAGAAAAATGGTTCAAAATACCACTAAAAAAATAAAGAAAAACAACTGCAAAAAGCTGACCTCTCACAGGTCAAGTACCATTTTCATAAAGAATTAAATATATATAAAAGGTTTTCATACAACTGTACTAATAGATTGTTAAATATGTATACTCAATTGTTTCCTGGAGTAGAACAGCTCTGAAGGAGTCATTCCTCACCCTTAAAAATTCACAACGTTTTGGCAGACTTGCTAAAACTGGAGCCCACATATTTTATTTTTTTTCTTTTGTTGCACCAACTCGCAAATCACTCTGTGCTTGTGCATTATTGATATTTTCATGGCCATTTGCTAGCTTCAGGTGTTTAACAGTTTTGTAAAAGTGCATTAAACCCTAGTTTGTAACAAGCTTTTACATACCTGACATCCCAAAGAGGAATTTTTTTTATGGATTTCTTTAACTGCTTAAAGGCTGACTGCAGACACTTCTCTCTCACCACGGGAAGGACTATAAAGCTAAAGTGAGATTTTATATCCCCATTTCAGGACACTAAAAGTATGGCGCTGTAATAGAAATGCTGACATTATCCAGTTACGGTGGTGCAACCTCTCTACCATAATTATGTACAGTTGGAGATAATAAGCCCTGCTGATTCAGGAGGAATCTCTGATTGGGCTGGAAGATGGAGAAGTGCTAGATAATCTGTTTCCTGAGTGGCAACAGCAGGCCTAAAGAGCTTAAACGGAGGAGCAGAGTTGGTGGAAACAACAACAAAGTCCAATCATGACTCCTCAGAGATGCTCTTATTCTTTTCACTGTTCATAGAATTGCAAGGGACCTAGAGGACTCTTTCAGGACTTGTCCTAAAAGGACACTGTGACATTATCTGGAGGAGTGAGCAACACCAGTGGCTGGGAAAGGTTTGATTACGTGACTGAGACCCAGCCAAGAGCACACAGAGCCCTGATTTTCAAAAGAACTGTGTTCCTTTCTGGCCTTTGAAAAACCAAAACCCTTTGAAGTAACTCAAGTTCACCACCAAAAATGAAAGAAAAAGAAGAAAAATATCTCAATATGCATGTGCATATTAAAACTGTCTGAATAACCTGCAAAAACTGCCTTGAAATCTCTGATATATGGAAAAAAGCCCAAATAGAACTGTTTCAATGAGTAATTTTTTTTTAAAAAAGGGGGATAAGATCTTTCCCTTCTTCCTCCTGTTTTTACTTTGCTTTGGGAGATGGGGGGGAGGGGAGGATCAGATAAGACAAGAATTTCAGTGAATGTGTTTTCCAGTACTGTTTCTCCTACCATATTTAATTTTTTACATATTTACACACTAAATTTCCTACTAAATGATCATCCTCTCAAAAAATGCTTGTTTAATTGATACAAAAAGTTCCAAATGCATCATTGTGATTGGCTCTAATTACTATTAATAAATACATAATGAACATTGATAAGATTAACAAACCATTCCAAAAATTTGTTACTATATTCACTCCACAGCAGAAACTCCAAATTAGCAGCAATGCCAGCAGGCTATTAATATTCTCAGATTAACAAAATGCAAGCAGATCATACAAGGATGAGCTTGAATTTTACAAAATAAAATACCTGGGCAAATATTTAGCACAAAAGAAAAAAGGTGTAAGTTAATATTTGTTTAGTATGGGGTATTATGGAGACAGATGAGTGGGAGTTGCAACATTTACTTTGAGGGAGGGAATGTATTAAGGCAATGGAGCACAACGTCCTTACCCATAGCATGGGACAGAGGTGCTGAGTGTCCCAGTGGTCCCTCGATGCTGATGATGTTTAGGAGCACGGCTCCACATCCAGCTCCATCCCAGGGCTGGCAGCAGGCAAGGATATGGGGGAACGGCCCTCCTGGCACGAGAGCCAGGCTCTGATGGGTTCAGGGGTAAAACCTCCGGGGAGCTGATTGAAGCAGGATGTCACAGCACTTGTCTGAGCATCACCCGGTCCCTCGCTGCCGTGTCAACAACAGGGCGGGGAGAAGGGTGATTGCCTTTGCCGATCCCAGCAAGATCTCAGTGAGAACCCGAGGTGCCCCACACACACCAGCAGCCTCTCCCCTCCCTGAGGGCAGAGAGCCGGGTCCGAGCTATAAACCAGCCCCTGTCTCCTTCCCATCCTCCTCGCCAAAACCATCCTACTTCCCCGGCACAACCTGCAGCCCTGTCAGCTCCGTCTGCCCAGCTACCTGGCATCACCTACTGCTCTGCAGGAGAGGTCAGGGAGGAATACACACTTTCTGCTTGGCTTCCCATTTGTCTGATGCCCTAAGGCACTCCCAGTTTAATAGGTATTTCTTTTTAAAGTAAGTGGAATTGAAATAAATCCATACTGTTCGCCAGTTTCCAGCTTACATAATCAAAGTCAACTGCATTCACAAATTCCTCCCTTCTCTGCAAGCTAATCTGACAGTAGCAGGGGGGAAAATAATCTCCTGTGGCACTGTCTTGATTTCCCCAGGAAAATAAAATGCCTTCAGTTTATAATGACTTAGTAATGAATTAAACATTTTGAAATCCATAAAGGAACCTCAATAATAAGATCTTTAAAAACTGCAGAGACAGTCAAAGCAAAGACAAAAAAAGGAAGCAGAAATATGTTTGAAATTAAGCGGAGACAAATCACAAAGACACGGATGTGATGAAGCAAGGCAATAGGTGCACCCGGGAGAGGGGGGAGAATCCATTCACCACTCTGAGTTCATCCATTCAGCATCCACTTCCATCAGGTACTGAACAAAACAAAGTTACTACAGTTATAGTTTTCTTCATTTATCCAAAGGACATAACTGGAATTTTAATATACAGAAATATCAGAGTTTTCAAACTTTTTGTTTGAAAGTTTATACAGGCACCCTGGTTAAACCCAAGCTGATGACTCCACTACACTGGGAAGTGCTGAGATACAGGTATTAGCATGGCTTAAAATGGCTGCAGCAGTTCAAGGCTTCTGTAACTTACAGTGCGTAACACCATGGAGCACGGGAGAAGGGTCTCTTTCCTGGCTATACACTATTTTAAATTTAACAAAGCCAATGTAATTAGTCCCATGAGCACCCCTCCAGTAACAGCTTCAGCTCCCAGCACTAGTGAGCTATATGCTATGCAGTAATTATGCTACCAAGCTGTCAGAGCCTCCTTATCTGCATGCAAATTAGTTCATATGCAATACATCTGCTGTAATGACAGTATTAAACCAAGAATTTTATAATGAAGCCATCCTCTTTATAGCAACATAGCACAATTACTTTATTAACATATTGCACATCTATGTCTGTAACTGCTCCAAATCAAATAGACGAATTTTCCATTCCTCCATACAGCAAGATCTTCGCTTCTCTCCCTATATCTGTAAATAAACACAAAGAACAGGAACAGGAATTTCTAAACTACCTCTGTGCAACACCACTCCTTCATTGTTCCTGGGGAAGTACTGCACCAAATGCCATTAAAGCATGACAAGGTGAATAAGTATTCCCATAATGCTCCAAAAGGTTAGGAGATGAAACAGTAATAATCAAATCAGCAGCTGTTTGCTCCCAGCCTTGACATCAATCATCAGCTTCTGTCAAGCAGGGGCTGCCAGCACCAAACGGCGGCGGGAGGGGACCAGAGCCCCCCGCAGCCCCGCGCCTGCCCCGGCGCACGGAGCAAGACGGGATGTCAAGCAGAGAAGGAAAGGAAAGGCAAGGCGAGGCGAGAAAAACCTCCACAAGCGAGGAGTGGGCAATGCAGACCTGGTGCCTGGGAGGATTTCTGCCTGGAAAAGGCGTGTTGGTGGCAGCCCCAGCGCGGAGCGGGCTTGGGAGGCGGCGGGGGATGCGGAGGTGGGACCGCAAAGCGCGGCCGCCGCCCGCACCCCGGCCCGCCCATCGCAGCGTCTGCGGAGGGAGAAGCATCCTCATCCTCGCCCCTCCGAAACGGGCAGCAGCGCTTCACAGCACACCAGCACCAGCTCTCCGCCCCAGCCCTCTCGCCAGCGCTGGTGTTGGCAAAGTTTGGTGACTTCTCGGTCCAAGAGCTTTTTCCCAGTTGGTTTTTTTGTAGAGGTTTGCAATACTTTACAAAGGTTATTTACGGTAACTAACCTCAAATAAATAAAACTGATGGAGGACTTGATTAAGTTTCCTTGTGGGCAGTTGATGAGTTCTTCATTATTTTGTGAGCAATGGCTCAGTTCCTCTACAATTAAAAATAAAAACCACCAACTAACCAACCCCAAAACCGACACAGAAAGCTACGTGATCAGCTCTAAACCTTCAGTAGATCTTTACACCCATTTCTCAGTTTAGGTCTGTTTTGAACCTTCCAGCTCTATTACCCACGGATCTGCACTCCAACCTTCCTGCAAGGACGCACCCTTGAAGCCAGCTAGCTGCCTCTCCAGGGTGATAAGGAAAGGCCATTAATAATAACGGGGAATATCAGTCCTGGGACCTTATTCCACTTACTTAATCTGATACAGGTTATTTACACTTTCGACCAACTGATTACTTCTCAAGAATCATCTTGGGAGTAGAGCAGTTGTGCTTTACAGGCATCCTCCATGGGCAAGAACAAAGACAAGTGGAAGTGGAGAGAAAAAATCCAACAAAAAACCTTTTCCCCTTTTCATGTTATACTTCCCCATGCACCAAAAGGTGTGGATAGGTCTCTGCCAAAGTTTCAGCACTACTTTGTTCTCCATGCAAATCACCCCTTTTGTCAATTATCTTAAAGCCATTTATAAACACAACTGCCGTTTCAAAGCCACAAGGAGATAGGTGAGTATTACCACGGACAGCACAAAGATGTTCAAATACTAAACAAATCCAAATCTTCTCTTAAAAATCTATATTTACAGTCTTAGTAAAGCTCTGACTACTGCCACCACAATGCATAAAACAACAAACAAAAGAGCTAGGGAAAGGCACAGAGCAATGCTTCTTTCTCCCCTACAAAAGCTTGTTTCATTTTTGTCAGCATAACCTGTAGTTTGCTGGGTTTCTGTGAGATCAAATATTTGATCAGTTTATGAAAGGGATGATATTATGTGTTTGCCTGAGTGAACAGGGTCACTGGATTTCATGACCCCAGAGTTTATTCCAGTATTTGGTTCCCATGAGAAAAGTACTAAATTACCGTTTTCTTCTGGGAGAAGGGAAAACAAAATCAGAATATATCATAGTCCTCCTGCAGCTACTAACAAGATCTTCTGTAGCCTTTGACACCACCTCATGAAATAATGCAACACAAGCCATCTTATTAGCATTCAGTGGGCACCCAACCAATGGACTGTGCTTTCAGAGCAGCCACTTGTGCGAGGAGCAGCTCAGCCTTATCTGCTGGAAACCTCTTCTGTTGCTGTGCTGCCATTTATATCTCCCCCCTGCTGCTGCTGATAAAGGTGAAGTCCCTTAATGTCTACCCAAACACCCTGTCATTAGCTGCAGTGGAGCTTGGGTCATGTCCTGGGGGTGGCATTGATCTCATCCAGCTTTCGAGGCCGGCAGGGCAGACACCTCAAACTGAGCCAGTGCTTCAGACTTCCTGTGCTCTCAGCGACCAGGCACAACCACAGTCAAACCAGGGCACTGCTCAGGCCAACAGCCACCTCACGATGAGCTGAGCTGCACTCCAGGAGCATCAATTTATCTGCATTGGCCTTAAAGGGCTTCTAGAGCATTAGCTCAGATGTAGATGTTTGCAGCCAGGTGAGATGAATGCTACCTCAGAGCATAACGCACCCAGCATCATCACCCCAGTATCACCAGCCTGGCTGTCTCAGTGGCCCTGAATTTTGATGTCAATCCCTCCTTATCACTGTAAATCCCTCTGTATTTCACCTGACAGACTCAGCTTCTTCCTCCTGTACCTGAGGTTGTGGATGCACCCTCCTCTCCCTCTTCCATCTCTGCTCCTGTGTCTCTGGACGCTCTTTCAAAATTGGATAGGTTTTTTTTCAGATTTACTGGTACATTCTCCATCACCTCACTCTCCCCAGTTATATCCATGATCTGCCACAGGACAGTTCCCTCACTACCTAAGACAGAAACAACACCTTCTGCCATCTCTTCCAATCTCCAGGTTTCCTCCAACAACTGAATCAACCATGAGTCTCTGGCTCTGCCTTGGCAGCTGAGTTACCATTGCCTCCTTACACTTCTGTTACATTATTAAAGAAGAAATTCTGCCATCAGCACAGTAATCTGCTAGGAAATAAAACCACATGGGAATCACCTGCAAGGTGTGCTATTTTAGGTGGGACTGCTAATGTAGGTCAAGTTTTATTTCAAAAATTCCTAGCGATACAATTTGGAAGAAAAAGCTTCTCTTCTGGGTTGCATCTGTGTTTATTAAGGAGTCTCTTACAAATTCTGAATTTTGAATCTTCCCACCATTGTTTTTTAATGAAAAAATCACATAAGCATACACAATTCTCACTGTAGGAAGCCAACTCTATGCTCAACAGTTCATGCATTTTGAGTGATATTCATGAAAATGAAAATCACTGTTTCACATTTTAAAAAAAGAGTAAAATTTGACAGTGAAGAAACACCCAAAGCACTTGAGAATCAGCTCAGGATCACTTCTTGATCCTGTTACAATTCTGTCTGCCCAACACTGAGATAAGTATCATGCAGGCTTCTCTTATAAGCAAATCTTCCCAAAGCCCATTCTGCTCTGGTCGCCAGTCCTTGAAGAATTTAACAGTTTTCCATGAAGCTCTGGCATTTTCTCTCCCTCACGGTAGCAACACTGGTGCATCTGGGAACTTGCAGTAGCACACCAGGCGGCAAAAATCCAGCAGGAACACCTTGAAATATTGAAATACTGAAGCAACCTTGTTTTTTAACATATTGTAATAGACTTCATGTGTACATGACCCACACTGAAACTCAGTGTATGGGCTTTATTCTTTTTTCTTTTCTTTTTTTTTTTTCCTGGTAAACATTTGAGATTGATATTGCTCCTGAGCAAAGTTTAATCATTAGAATATTTTAATTTTGTAATTAAAAAATACGTAAGCCAATCCCAAACCAGGAGTAAAATGACTGCACTTCAGAAAGAAGAGCTCTGACAAGGGATAAAGCAATTTATTCACTCCTTCTTCCTTCACCTAGAAATTAAATACTTCACAAAAAATCATCAGCAAGACACTCAATTTGTCGACACTACAGCATCCTTGCAGAGCAGAACAGCTGTTGAGTTGATGGGCACCATGTCCCAGTAGGGAAAAGCTACAGCCTTCTCCACTGTAAATGCTGTGGTTCTCTGCTTTTCAGGCACTCCTGCTTCGTGCCCTGCTTGCAAGACAGCTCTGAACAGAAATATTGCCACCAACACTGCTAACTGTTAACCTAAAAAACTGCTCTGTTCTGGCATTTGTTTTGTCTTAAGTGTATTTAAATCCCAGCAAGCAACCCTTGTTGCTTTCAGAAATTAAAGTAAACAACAAAATGTGAGTTTTTCTGAGATTTTCAAGTGCTTAAATCCACCTACCACCATTTAGCACTGACCAGAGCCCAGCTGCGCTGCAGCACCTCACTGCAGTCCCTCTTAGACCAACTGTGCAATTAAACATGGTGAAATAAAGGAGGAAAACTAGTTTCTCCGTGCCTATGCACTGGGCTAAATGCATTCATATGCTCACTTTCTGCAGCCCACCTGACTGTTTGCTTCTAATTGTAACATCTTCATCACAAAGACTTTACATGGGTCTCCCATCCCTCAGTACAAAAAAAGAATGCAACACCTTCCTCTGGCACACTGGGGAACCCACCAGCCTGCAACCTTTATAGGGGGTCTCTGAAACCCTTGTTCCTGCTGTGCTTTCCCAGATTGGTGTTTACAAGTGTGGGTAGGGACAGTAAAACAGCGTCAACCTCAAAAGATCAAAACCCATGACTTTGAAAAACTGGTTTGGGCCTCTGATTTCCAAATTCCCTTTATCTGCTGTGGTGTGTCCTCGATGCTTTGTACTGTTAGCAAAATAAGCAACGTTGAGAAGAGGAATTTTGAAGGGCTTCTCACATACTCTCTATAACCATCCCCAAAGGGCAATCCTAGCTCGGTTTTCCTTTTAATCTTGCCGGAGAAGAAAAGCAGCTTGCACCTAGCAACATCTCACAGAAAGCCATATGGCTCAGGATGCCAGGGACTGTTCTTTTCCCCACACCTAAATGAGACTTTACCAGGTACATGACACACAAAGTTTGTCTACAACCCTGCTTCCACATAAGAACACATTTCAGTAATTACACCGCCAATTAGATTTTTAGTATTTCACATGGTGCAAGGTCAGGCAGAAGACACTAGGAAAGACACAGACTTAAATTCAGTTTTATAATCCCACTTCTAAGGCCTTCAGGAAGTTGAATTACTTTAGTAGAAACCTGAGAGGTAAAAGCAACAGTTCTGCTATTATTTATTACCTTGTGTGAAGTGATTAATACAGCAGTTTATTGTCTCAGTTGCACAAAAGAACTATGTGCCAACTCTTCCAGCTGAGGAAAAAGCACCATGTTGCTTTGCAATTAAAAACAACATGGAAGACTGCCAAGGGTGAAAGGTGGAGAAAATCCAAACCTCCCTCAAGCAGAAGGAATGAAAAAGTAGAGCTATGGCACAAAATCTCTTTCTACCTTTGCTTCTGCTGCATCTGAGTTTATAAGAGACTTGTGGTGAGCTCGTTGAGAGTCCAAATGACAATCATTAGAATTATAAAATCTTAAGGGGTTAGAATATACCTTAAAGATCACCTAGCCCCAAGCGTCCCTGCCATGGGCAGGGACACCTCCCACTAGACCAGGTTGCTCAAGGCCTTATCCAATGTGGCTTTGAACACTGCCAGGGTTGGGGAATCCACAGTCTCCCTGGGTGACCTGTTCCCAGTACCTCACCATCCACGCAGTGAAAATGAACCCAGGTGTGGATCATGGAAACTGAGAAAATCAAAGAGAATCTACTGAGAAAAATCAAAGTGGAATGTCTTTTTAGAAAAGAGAGATCATTAAACACCAGTTAATATGAGCCCTTACTAAGTCAACACATGCCCTTGTCTCTTACATACTGCTATTTCATGTTGTAGAATATCCACTGATATCTCATTCCATCCATCTGCCACCAGCAGTGTTTTCTCCATTCATCCTACTCTTCTGCTCACAGGAACACAGATGGGCAGAGGTCATCCATGCAGCCTTCCATGATACACCATAGTCTCCCAGCCTTCTTTGTCTATAATGCTCTAAAAGCCAAGGTCCCTCCTGGCAGCCACTGGCTTCTCAAGAATGCCAGGACCACCAGCTACTGTCCAAGAGGTTGTTTCACAGAGTCCCTTCCCGTCTACATCATTTGCATCATACCTTGTTGGCAGTCGTGCATATTGATGTTGTGCTGAGTGTCTACACATCCAGGACAGCTCTGGCCTGTGACTAATGTGCCCTTCTCAGGCTACCCCACACTATACTAAGAATAAAAAACAGTGTGAGAGCTTTAAGTCTGCTGGCCAACATGCACAAGCTGTCTTCTTTAGCTTTAAGTTTAAGCCATGCTAGAACCAGTATCAGTGGGACTCATCAGCTGTTACAAACACACATAACCCTTATTCACCACAGCCTGTCTGGAGATACAGAGGCCATTCCCAGCAGCAGTCTACTGAAGCCCTCTGCAGCTTTTCCTTCTTCTATACTGGTGCACAGAAAAATTAGAAAGACTCTGGTTTAATAAAAATACACACACTGTAACAGAACATGTTTTTACATCGATATAGGAACTCAGCAGGAAATAATAAAACATTAAAATAAAAAGAGAGCTTTTAAGTGTGACAGCTTTCAAGTCTGATTGCAAAGCTCTCTCTCAAGTCTAGAGATGGACCTCTCATGGAGTAGGTAAAAATTTCCATGCTCCAGTACCATAAAGCTCTTGTTTCTTCAGCTCTCTAGGAAACCTTTTCAAAAACCCAGCATCTTTGCATCTAGAAGAGCTGTGCTTGGTGCAGAGAGCACTGCATCCATTCTTTTTCTCAGCTCTGACACGTTGAATTTCGTAAGGAAGGAGGAGGATTTCCCCGCTACCTGGGTGATAGTAGAAACATGTCATGTGGAAGATTAATTTCTGAGTAGAAAGCAGAAAAAAAGAACTTTCTTTTGCTGGACGTGGATTTTTTTTTATTTTATTTTTAAGCAGAAGATGTCACAAGCTCAAAGTCCAGCTGAGATGGTGAATTCAAGTATATATGATATGTGTATCTCAGTTATCACGACCACATACTTTCTATACAAATCACACACAAACATGTATTTTACGGTTCAAAATCATATTTAACACAGAAAGGCCACTCTTCTCTGAAATCTAGGACTGATTTACATAATGCACCCTTAAAGTCCCTTTTTTTATGTGTTAATTCCTGTTAACAATGAAAGGGATGTTGCAGGCACAGATTTAAGCTCAGTACATTCTGCTGTGCTCCCCCTAAAAGACTGCAGCAGAACTCTCATAAAATAGCTATTTAAGAGCTGGTGCTTCTTTCTAATCAGGAGTAAATGTGGAGAGATAACCTATGGATCACGCATAATTCACTGCTCATTTCCCCCTGTAAAGGCCAGGAAGAAAATAAAAGGGGCTGGTAACAATCCTGCAGCAAAGGCAGTTGCAGAGCAGGGCTTTGGAAGCCACCTCAAAGGGTGCCCAAAGGTGCTCACCTCCCACTGCACCCAGCTGCTCCTGGAATTCAGCGGCGCTCAGGCATTGCAGCAGAAACCTTGGCACCTTGTCCTCTGCTCTTACTTCTTCCACATATGTTGTCTTCAAAAGGCATTTTAAGACCAAAGGATGAGCCAAAAACCTGGGGGAGGCTTTTGATCATTCCCAGCATGGAAGGTCTTATACGGCATTCCCAGTTTCTGCAATAGCAGGATATACAGCAGGGCTGTTGCCATTGTATCTCTTTATATCTAAAGAAACATATGCTCAGAATTCAAATGAGAGAATTTACACTTTACATAGACTAGGTTTTCTTTAATGTTTCACTTCCTCCTGTCCTCTCTTTAAAGGTTTAAAGGAATCCCTCCTTGAAGCAATCTTCTATAGGACACAATTCTATTCTGAACTCATAATGTATCATAACTTGGTATATTAAAGTGGCTAAAATTCTGGAAAAGTTATAAAAGAAATTGGTGCTGAATTTGATCAAGACCATAACCTACACTCACTAGACAATAATTTATGGACTACAAAAGCTACTAAATTCTCCATGTTTCTCAATTATTCCCAACAGACAAGAAGATTAACATAAAATCCAGGCAACATCAGAAAGCTGTAACTGTTTACAATAAATGAGCCACTTCCCCTTCATTACGCTTTGCACAGTTCACAGCATTTCCTTTCTGGAAAAATCATGACTAGGTACGGTCTGCCTTCAGAAACAAAATTATCAGTAACATTTCTACAGGGATCATCTGAAATGGATTTCTAATAACGTGCAGGTTAAAAGGTTTTCTTGTTCTCCCCTTTCTGCATCCAGCATTTAAACTTTATGGTCCCGATGACACTATCAAAGGCACGTGTGCTTAATAACAAAACTTGTAAAGAAGTATGTCTTAAAACATATAACTTCATGTTTAAATATAGAACAGACGTGAACTTGGGCACTCACTTAATACAGAAGAACAGGTTCTATTTATTCCCCCAGCAGCCAGCCTTAGAATAGGAATAACTGACGCAGCAGATAAAGGCTCTTATCCTGGGCTGGTTGTACGTAGCACTTCATCAGGTCGCTTAAAGGCACTTTGCTAAAGCAGAGATGCATTGTTATCCCTATTTTACAGAAAAGGAAAAGCTTCCCAAGGTTACAGAAGAAGGTCAGAAACACATATCTGCAACCACCACCTACATGCCTTAACTACTGTGCTTTGTCCATAAAGCCACACTTGGAGTATTTATGCAAACGTTTAACTTGGTTTCTCAACAAACCTAAGAGCACTCACAGTATTTTATCTCCCAAATTGAATTGAATTAGGCCAATCTCTAATGTGCCCAAGTCCACAACACTGATGGCCCCGAATTCTCTGTCTCTGGAAATGCAGGGAGTGGTAGCATTACTTCTGCATAAATTTGGAGGAAATACAGATGGCCTTGATGCATCTCACTTAAATAGGAAGACCAAGAAATATTTCAAGTCCTGACAATCAAAATTAAGGTAATGCTTGCTAAATCTCAAGGTGGAAGACACAAGAGAGAGATTTCCGAGTTCATTCATTCACATCAGCTCAGAGCCTTCTCTTGGAGGAATAGCACAAAAACACCATGACACAAGTTAGGGTGACACATACAGCTGGCCCGTCTCCACAGATGAAACATCCTGTATTTCCCCGTGAGGGAGGTGACACCCAGAAGATGTCATCCTATCTGGACCATATCTCCTCCCCAACACCTCCATCACCACAAAACCTGGTTTGCAGGTAGCATCACCCTCCGTCACATGAATTTTGGCCAAACCAGCTGCAGGTGGGAGCCCATTCTGACCTCCAAAGGCAAAGAGAAGCCTCAAAGCATGTCTGATTATAAGAGTCCAGATTAAATGTTCTTTTCAGTGACTGTTTTCCTTGCTTACCTTTACTGTCCCCCCTGCTTCTCTAGCAGGGCACCATTCTGGCAGAGCAAGATCAGTCCAAACATGGGAAGGCTTCAGAGTTTTGCAGCTGCCTCTCTGCTTGGCTTTCCCTCCTGTGCCTCAGTTTGGTGTCTTATTTTATATGGGAAAGGCTAAGGACTTCATTTTTATAAAGTGCTTGAACAGTCTATTTGATATAAGCCTCATTTTTCAGAGGTGTCAAATACCTTGGCTCCCACCGAGCTCAGATACATCATCGCTCTGAGCGCCGGGGCAGCAGGGCTGGCACGGCCAGAGAGCCAGGCTGTCCCGTGGAACACGGCTGCTGGCAGGCAGGGCACACTGCTCGTCCCATGAAGTCTAACTGCAGTCCTGGGAGGCACATAAAAACTAGCAATATAGTTCTTTTAGATGAGGCAACTCGGACCGACACAGTCAGTGTCTGGCTGGAAGTGACAGACGGAGTGAAAATGCCAAAACATTCATTCCAGACTGTTGTCCAAGGGTAAATGCAGCACTTATTTACAACCCTCTGTTTCACAGCTCAGCCATTGAGGTTAGCCTCAAAACTTCACACAATTATCACTTGGAGGTCTGTATTTTCTAGGGGGTTTTATTCCGAAATACAGTAGAGAAACAAATGAAAGGAATAAGCAACAGCTTTCACGGAGGAAGCGACTGAGAACCACTTGTGTCAGACGTTCCTGCCCAGGCTGCCTTGCCTGGTTCGGTTGTGACAGCGTGGAAACAAAATATGTAACTGCATTCCCCACAAACTCACATCTCCCATTGCAAAAACTCATGCTGACAGCACCAGGGCACTCAGAGGAAGTGGCTGCAATGTTAGCATTCACCAGGAATCATTCCACAAATAATGGAGCTACTGTTCTCATTTCCAGTTGGGAGAAGCACATGGCAAAGGAGCACCTACGCCAAAAGAGGCTGCACTAACAAAGGCTGTAAACCCAGCACATACAGATTATTAAGAGTGCTGTACTGGGAAGTAGTGGGAAAACAGGACACTCTGGACTCTCCAGAGATAAGATTCTATTTTCATGGCTAATTTTATTATTACAGAAAGGTATTTAAGCTACCACACCCAGCGGTAACTAAGGTTTACACAGTTTACCGAGGTCAGAGAGGATTTGTCTCATGAATTTTCACATCCTGCAAACAACTCCACTATTCTGAAAACACCTGCATAACTGTCATGGTAGTCAACCAAACAACAGTATTTTTTCTCCTCTACAAAACAATTTCTGACATATTCCATTTTATCCAAGAGCCAGAACACTTTTTCAAAAGCAAAATCACTACATCTTGACAAAATAGGAGAAGGAGAGGAAACACCTTGTGCAATCATCCTCAGCAGACAGGGACTGGGAGAAGTGGAACAACCTCTACCCATCACACACAAGGAATTTCAAGTTGAAACCCATTCTTTGGAGAAGGCTGAGTGAGAGCAGACGGTCAGAACCTGCTTGCAGCAGAAAAACGGTTTGCAATCTCGATTACGAAGTTGCTGTTATGATACCATAATACACTTTTTAAGCAGCTCATTATCAATTTATTAAACATTAGGGCTTCTTCGAGACTGCTGGAGATTATTGTTTAAACTGCTATTTAAAAGTGTTCAGACTCACAGCATGGATAATTTATTCTTATACCAATACAGATACACATATGGGGGGTGTAGAGCTGTATTACAGTTCTTTTTTTAAAAAGTGGTTTTGCATGCAAAGTAAGTGTGCTTTTTCACATCTGGACTGTGAACTAGATAAAATAACTTCCAAATAACAAACCATAACTTACTGGAGCACTAAGTGGTACTTCTAAGTAAACATAAATATTATTTTGACATTTGGATACCTTATACAACAATAAATAAAGCCATTAATACAGACAAGTAGGCATTTCTCCATGTTCCAGGAGATGCCAGGCCATCACCTTTTGAAAGGGTTTTGTGGCTCTAGAAAGAGGCAACAACCTCATTAAAGCCTTTAGTCTGTCTGGAGATTTTCTCATTTGTTCAGACTGAGATGCCTTTCCTTTTTTTTTTTTTTTTTTGCCCCAAAGGATTAACAAACAGAAGAGGAGCAGTGCTTCCTTCTCCAAGGTCTTATTTTTAATAAGAAAAATAAATATTAATTAGAATACAAACTAAGAGCAGTTCTGCTGAAGTGGAAAGGTTTTTTTTCAGAGACTGGATAACCATGGAGTAGAAGGTTGCAATTAATTGACTGATACACCAGGAATCTTTGACGAAGAGTGGTCAGTTTGAACCTTGGGCTCAGTAACGAGCTCTCCAGTTCCCTCTTTGACAGAATGAACCACAGCGGTGCTGCATGACTCCAGTTAGCTTCATTTTATAATTACAAGTCTGTTCTTTACTATTTTTCCCCAGCTAAAATACCACTTTTTCAAAGCGATGCTAAGGGAAAAAAGAAATGGAACCAATTTTAATGAACTCATGCAAATATAAGCCTGGTGAAATGAAATCACAGACCTAAGCAGAATACTGCATTGAACACATTTGTATGTTTTATGCTAAGCTCATCTAAATTTGAGTAATTGGACCTAATTTGGCAATCTGCACAATCCGTTTGCAAACTTCCACCACTGAATTTTAAGTATGAGCCTGGAAAATCATTAACATTTTTATTTATCATGGTGGCCCAAATCCAGCACAGTACTAAAATCTATATTTGAGTGTTTTGAATGAGGTCCTAGCATATGCACAGCATCCAAGAGTTATCAGGAGCACTAATTTCAGAGAAAAGTCACTGATATGTTCAGATCACATAATTTTAATCACAAATCAATCTCAAATCTCTGAAGCTTAAGACTGGGAGCCTTCTTCTAAAAAATCCACTATCTTTATTCCTCCTCCATGCCACACTATCTGAAAAACATTCCCCAGATCATAAAAGTTGCTCTATTGCTTTTCATCTCCACCCTTTCCTCTTCTCCAAGAAATCCCCTTACCTGCTGTTTCCCCCTCATGCAGATGTTCACCCAATCCTCTTCCTTTCAGTATGCACCTGGTCTCCACTGAGCAGGGCATGAACTGGATGTGCTTTCCATGCTCCAGAAGCATGGTGATAGCACCAATCCAGTTTATTAAAGGCCAGTTCTCCCATACTCTCCCCAGCGTGTGTTATGGCTGCAATGAGGGTTATTTTTCATTTGTGTCTCATCTTTGTTCAACAAAAAATGCAATAGGTCTTGAACTTATAAAAATGTTCTTGCTCCAGATACCTTAAAAGAATTAGTAGGAAAGAAAATTGTTTCCCATTCAACTGTATTCATTACCTATTTTTTTTTCTGAAGGCATCTCCGTAAAGAGAAGCCAAACCACATTCTTCCAGGTGAAAACTGCCAGTCTGAATTTGGACCAAGTCTGATCCATTGCAATGGGAAGATTCCAGCATCCCAGCAAACTACTTAAATCACGGGGGTAAGCAGCCTGCACTGGCACCATGAACCCTGTCCACACAACCAGAACACCACCACTTAACTACGGCTGTGTGTCAGTAAAGCCATTTTAAATCACAGGCATAGCCAAGATCTTTTAAGGCAGAACTGCGGTAGATCACGTGCAAGTTTAGTTTCTCTCCATGTGTCCTCAGGAAATGTGTTAATTGCTCACAGTTCTAACACAGATTTTCAATACATCTGCAAGATGCAACAACACACACTGAGGGGAAAATCTGATTCTTTTCCGAGCATAATCGAGGGATATTCAGTACATTCAGCATCATGGCTTTACCCCTTCTCAAGCCTCCTTCTACTATCCACCAGTTTTTTCCCACTGTCTGGACTGGATCCTGGGTACCCACCCATCGCTGACGTGGCAGGATGCAGCTCACTCACACATTTGGCCACAAAGCTCAGCTGCCCTCGGGACTCCACACAGGGAATTCTGTACCAGGACAGGGTGGTGGAGGATGGGTGTTAACTTTGTGTCATGATGAGCAAAACCTGCAGCCCAGTATCTTGAATTCCAACATATCCTGCCTCCCCCATCTCTATCTCAAATCAGTTCCTTATGCACTGGATCACAGATTGCTGCCACAAATTAGATTCCATATTTTTGTGGGCCATCTTAAGAACTGTGACTTGAAGCAATGTGATTTAGGCAAGAATTCAGAGGAGCCATTCCTGGAGAATTTCCCCAATTCAGAACTGCTTTGCACAGGATTCATTTTGCTCCCAGGACTTTCACAGTGTTGTCAATTACAAAGACTTGCGTTCTCTTTTACCACTGTCATGATATTGCTGTTGTCAGATTCTCTCCAATTTATTTCAGTAGTAAAAATCAGACCTTTTATTTTGCATCAGGAGAAAAATTTAAAACTTATTCAGCTCTGACACATTTAATGCAAAGTGCTGCTTGGGTGGAGAGAAGGCTCTGGTGGAGAGAAGCTCATACCAGCTCCATCTGTAAAAACCCAGGTCATGCACAACAGCATCCCACAGAACTAAGTCTCTTTATAAGGCATAAACACCAACCAAACCATGCTTTATGTTGAGGACATGCTGCTCTTTTGACCAGGAACTAGCAGGCCCTCACTAGACGGGTGAAGAAGAAATTACCAGCTGCTCGGACAACATCAAATCCAAGAGCCTATCTTCTTTTAGAAGCCTTTCCCTGTGACTGCATGACAAGCAAAGTTCCTACACCTTGACAACTCATTCACCCCAGCCTGTCAGCTTGTAGAGGAAGAGCTGTGGTGGTATTAAATTGGTTTGGAACAGAAGATGTCACCAGAACTGAAGTTTCAAAACGCACCTGAGCAACAGTGCTCTTTTCACTGCTGAAAAAGACAACTGAGAAGAACTAATGGGTTTTAAAAGAAATAGGAATCACTAAAAGATAATTGGGCAAAACCATTTTTTAAGTCACGACAAACACTGTCACATCCGAGGAAACTGAATTTCACCAGTTGGCATAAGCTTAAACCAAGTATGTTGCACTCCCTTCAGTGTAGGCTTGTGCTTCTCAAGCTCTGAAGTCTGATTCTTAAACCTGATCCAAAATGCTGAGAGACTCTTCCCTGACAACAAGGGCTCAGTCAGGTGTCTTTATTAATCATAACTAACAAATATTTTAATTCTGGGACCTTCGGAAGGAAGGGGCGGAGCACAGCTCTGTGCCTTGTTCCATATGAGGAGATGACAACTGAGATCTGCAGTGCCTGATTAATATTTTATGCTGAGATCCACTGGGTATGCGGTGTAATTCTGGTGGCTTGTTTCGCTCTACGTTCGCTGCATCTCCAATGTTATTTGCAACAGCTTAGTGGAGCAACAACAAAAAGAGGTTTCATTCCCGCAGGACAGCATTGGCCGACCTCTCTCACTGCTTCATGTAATTCAGAGGGAGCAACCACTAAACAGGAACTGAAAGTGCTTTGCAACTTTTACAGGGGAATAAATGGCACCAGAGATTTACATATATATAGCACTTCAGAGAAGAATGATGTTGATTTCTCCCACCTTGCATTTATCTACCAGATTATCCTAACACAGTGGCCAGAGGATGAGCCTGCAACAGGGCAGTGCTGAATACACATCTCTGTGTCATCACCAACAGGTCACTGCATTGGCATCAAAATAACATTAAAACACAGTGTGGTCAATGAAAAGAGACAATGAAAGCAAAATGCATAACTTCCAGAACAATTCTACAACTGAGGACCTTACTAACACTTTGCAGAGGTCTCTGATCTGAATTTTTAGTGAAAAGAGGGCTACTGTAAGTTAAAATCTCCCATTCTGAGGACAGGCACAGTGGGGTTTGACCCACGCTCAGGAAATCACTGCATCCCAAAGGCCCCAAAGCAGTCCAGATACCACCAACAGTGGCAGACAGCAGCCCTACTGCCTTCAGGGGATGCAGTAGTAAAGACAGCTGCTCTGAATCAACATCATCTTAACACATCTCAGAAAGCTTTCTGGTTTCATTGCAATATATGGATGGGGTGATTTTTTATTTTATTTCCCTATTCAAAGACCTTTAATAGCATGTAACTCAAACCCTCCCATTCTCTTAGGAATAAGAGTGATGTTTGCAACGAACTCTGTCATAAGAAGGTATGTGTCAGGGAAAGATGGGATATTTCTAGATCTCCAGTCTCTTTATGCAGCTTAATGCTAATGAAAGGAAACCATTTTTTGCACACAGTGAAAGGGAACAGATGGTGTCACAGTTCTGCTGTGGAATTTAAGCAGAGTGACAACCTATACATCAGAACATCATCATGGGTGAAACTCTTTTAGGCAGTTGCATGGAGGGTTTGTTTGGTTTTTTATTTACTTATTACTATCCAAAAATCTTGAAAAGCTTTTTCTTTTCCGTTTTTTTTTTTTTAATTGAAACCTAAGAAAATAGTATGATAACCTCACCATCCTACAAAATGCCAGAAGACACATGGAGACCAGTATTTCAAATACACTGTGAAGGGACAGCTGAAACACAGCACCTTGTATTGCAAACTGGCTTTCCAATCATGTATCCACCTAGGTACCAGTTGCTGGTGAGGAAACCAACAAGGGCTTAAAAATGAAGCCGTCAAGTTGAAAATCACTGCTCTGTCTGAAATCTGGTCCTAGCTTTAATTATGCCTGCAAGGCAGATGACAGGGAAAAAGAGATTTTTTTTTCATTTGAAATAATTTTATATTTTACATTTTTGGTTTGCAATATTCTATGTGCAGTTCACCTCATTGTTTCATTTCTAGGTTCACCTGCTTTCATCTTGGAGAAAAACAAAGGCAAACAAAAAGCAGATAAAAATCATAGTGAGAAATTTACCCAGAAATTGGAAAATTAAAACTGCCTTTCTATCCAATGATTTGTTGCTGCTGTTGTTTTTAAATGGATAATTGAATTTGTTTGACCCTACTGATAACTGATTCAGACTTATGTTTTCATGTGCTGATCCTAGCAGAGGCATCTGAATCCCCACAAAGCATCCCGCTCTGTTAAGACAGTCCATAGGCATGAAGTTTCACAATTTTTACTCTTTTCATTCCTTCAGATTTCTTTCAGCTTATTTCAACTGCCTGCATGAGTATGTTAGAGTGCATACCACTAAAAGCAACAGATGAAATGCTCATCCACTCCATAATTCACATTGACAATAGCCAATCTCTGCTCAGCCCATATCCCACAAGAAAAGGGATTAATCAGGCAGTGACATCCTGAACAACAAAGCTCAGGCTGCTGGGTTAGGGTTTAGATCCCTCCAGGAATAGCCTGCACCCATTCCACTCTCTCTGAAACTCTGGAAAATGTTTGCATGATGACACCCCCATATTCCCACAGCGATGAATGATGTGTGTCCAAAGCTACCCAGTTGCAAGCCTAATTACAGTTTTTACAACGAGATAGAGAAAATCAGGTTTTAGGTACAGCCCATATTGGCACATTGCAATTTGCAACATGCTCAGTTCTGGCTGTGAGGGCCAACAGCAATAAGGCTGTGAAGCCAAATTTATGTATTCAGGTATGAGTTTGCATGGATGAGGCACTGAGACTCAGGGAAAGCAGAGGAATACAAGCACCACTGAACTAAGTGCTCTGGTCTCCAGTGGGTGAGTGTGCTCAAGGCACTGTGCTCCCCCACGTCTGTAAAACGGCACAGCCTGAAACTAAGGTCTAATATAAGAGATGCTCCACTCTCCAGTGCAGGCAAGGAACAGCTTAAAATCACCCCCACTTAGCCAGGATCTCTCTATATATGTATTTGTGGGGATAAAATAGCACTTCCTCAAGCAAAAGGGAATCTAGGGCTCTCTCAGAGACCTAGCACCTCCCATAACACAGAAGCCATTAATCCCCCTACAGCAAACCAGCCTTGACCCCAAAAGTGGCACTACTTACAAGAAGGACTGCACATCGAAACATTTGGGGTGGAAGCACTTGAAGTGGGGAAATATTCACAGTGAGTGAATTCTAAACTCATTCACAGAAGTTCATAAGGTGTAACCTGCTGATTAACACGTCTTGCAGGGAGGGACAACACCTTCTAATGCTTCCTTCGAGGATAAATGAAACACTCGGGTTTTAAGGCATTTACAGGGCATTTCTCAAATGTGTCAGGTAAAATCACTCCTGTGCTCCAAAGCATCCAGGCTCTTGCTGCCGAAACGCCACAGCTATTACACAGCAAGTGTGAAGTGAAGAAGCAGAAAGAGATTGTCAGTAAATAGGGTTAATCCCTGCAGGTAATACCCTTTCCGTTAAATTGTGCAGCATTTTCCAGTCTGCAGATTCTCAATCCCATTTAACATCTCTCTCACACTGCAAGCAGACACATCGGAGCTCCCCCACCACCAGCGCCCCCCTCCC